>CM045735.1:54097248-54164748 GCA_024760905.1 Plotosus lineatus | reverse complement strand
ATGATTGGCTGGAGATCGCCGTGAGTGACAGGGGAGTGAACATATGCCATCACTCTCTCTCACTCAGCCGAGTCCTGGTCCATGGCTGTTGCATTAACCCGGATTTGAACTTGCAATCTCTGGGTTCATAGTCACGCACCTTGTCGATGCACCACTTGGGAGCGCCAGTCCCTTCTTTCATCGCAGCAACAAAAAGAACAACAACAACAAAAAAAGTTCACTGGTTGTGCCTTTAAACCATTTATAATTACATTACATGGTATACAATAGGGATCTCCAGTGTCCCACCCCAGAGCTAAATGGGACCTACAGACATATGAATTCTCAGCTGTATGATAGACAGAATTAACAGTGGCAGCTAATTGGGTTATCAAAGGCGGGCCATGTCTCTCACTGTCTATGGTGAGAGGCAGGTAAAAGAACCATTGCTGACTTTCGTAAAGAGTAGGCTGCAAAGTCGTCAGCGTGTTTCTGTCCCTTGCTAAAAAGGGTTGTGACAGGAAGGGCATCCGACGTAAAAACCTCTGCCAATCAAACGTGCGAATCAGATGATTCGCTGTGGCGACTCCCGAGTAAAAAAGGGAAAAAGCCGAAAGGAAGACAGACAGACAGACAGACAGACAGTAGAGTGCGTTTTCTTAGAAAAAGTCCAGGTTTTTTCCTTGACTACACCTACAACTCAATTTAGTAAATGATAACCAATCATGGCAATACACAGGAGCTACATAGCAAATGCATGAGCCTTGTATAGGGCAACATGCTGGTATAGTGGTTAGCAAGTCCACCTCATAGCAAGAAGATTCAGGGTCGCTGTGTGGTGTTTGCATGTTCTCCCGATGGTTGCATGGGTTTTTTCAGGGTATTCCCGTTTCTTCCCACAAACCAAAGATATCAGCATGATGCTAATTGTCCGCTCCATATTGCCTCTTGGTGTGAGTGAAATTGTATGTGTTGGCCTTTTGATGGACTGGTGAGCTGTTTTATATTGTTGCCAAAAGTTGGTTGAGATAGGCTCCAGCCTTACTGGGACAAGGAAGATTAAGTGGGTTGTCAGTTTCTGGAAGTTTCAAAAGAATACATACTTAACTACAGTGCATTTACAACAACAACAACAAAAAAAAAAAACGCAAAGATAATTAAATGAGCCAGTTCTATTTGTCCTGAATATTTTGTACGTGCCACTGTTTACTGTGATTTATACACTATTCAACTTGGTATACTAACTGTATATACTCGTCTCTTTTTATGTTGATAACGCTTAACACTTTGTATAATTTGTAAATAATGTCGCCACGCCCAGCTGTTGAATATATTGACATCTAATTTGAATTTTAATAAAGTCAACACCTCTGATATACTGCAGAACAGGCATAGAGGACCCGTGGGCCTTAAGTTTGGAACCTGTGCAGTAGAATGTCCGTAAGACAAAATTAAGTCATATTAACTCTCATTTTATAGCAACAATACACAGTCATTCCCTCACCATACAACTCCTATACACATCGATCAGCCACAACACTGTAGGAATGAGATGTAATTAAACAGGAAGTGAACAATCAGACCTCAAAGGTGATATATTGAAAGCAGGAAAAATGAAGATCTGAGTTACAAGGTCATTACAAGGGTGACATTGTAATTACTTAATAACTGGGTACCGTATTTTGCGGACTATACGTCGCGCCGGAGTACAGGTCACCTTGGCCAAAAAATGCATAATAAAGAAAAAAAAACAACAACAACCATAAGTCCCACTGGACTATAAGTCGCAAATTCATAGAAACTGTCTACCCTGGCTTAGAAATCTTCTGGCAATTTTTGTGACATTGTGGTCCTCGCTCTGATAGAGGCGGTTGCATTGTATGAAGTGATAACGCCAAGAAGGTCCTCACGCAAAGTAATTTCTATTCATCTCCTTGACAACTACCTGGATGTGGAGACGCAACTGCACTGTTAACAAGCCTTTCCCTGCAGCACGTTGCTCAAACCCCCATGTGCGAGCTCGTTCCTTTAGCTGTGGCCATCTAGCTTTTAGCCCGTGATTAGCTTTTAGCCAACAATTAGCTTTTTTGTTTTCTTCATTGCAGTAATAATAATGTCCTCTTTTCTACAGTCCCTCACACATTTCTCGTTCACTCCAAACTTTCTTCCTGCTGCTCGATTACCATTTTCTGCTGCATATTTCACTACTTGCAGCTTGTAATCTGCAGAATAGGTTTTTCTTTTTGGGGACATTTCTTTAGTAGTACATTATGTGCAGGTACTGGTACCCAGGCCTAGTGTGCCCTCTTGTAGTTGTGAGTGTAAAACTAACGAACGTGAAATTATGTTTGTTATTATTATGATGAATGGAATTATATGTAATAATTTCATATATGAGTCGCTCTGGAGTGTAAGTCACACCTTCAGCCAAAGTATGAAAAGAAGTGCGACTTATCGTCTGGAAAATACGGTACAGTGGTACCTCACCTTACGATAGTCCCGGCAAACGAAAAATCCATGTTCCGAAAAACATTTTTCTAAAATTTTTGTGTCTGGATATCAAACAAGTTCACGTTACAAAAGCACCATCTCAAAAATTCAAAGAATGCGTGAGTTGCTCTCCCATTGACTATCTCCCAACTCTTTAAGTCTTAAAGCAAGGTGATCTCTCCAAGATGGCCCCACTTCAGAATTGAAACGGTCATGTCCAATCTATTTTTTTTTCTTTTCTTTTCTTTTGATGATCAGTGATTGGTGGAAATGGGGAAGGTGTGGCTTCTGTTTGGTTGAAGTGAAAACCTGCACCCACACCGGCCCTTTGTGGATAAGATTGAAGACCCCTAGTGTAGACCTTTCCATAAGGTTGATCCTGGAGATGTGACGCTAATATAAATATTAACCAGGATGAATAGTAATGTGGCTGAAACTAGCGTTATGTTGTTTATATGTGTAAGTGCAAAACATATCAAGGAATCGGTCTGTAGTTTCAACTAAAATACATTATTTTGTTTCAATTACAATCTTAAACACAGTTCAGTACAAATGACAGGTCCAATTGTGTTCTTCAGAGGTTCAACAAGGTCTTAGAGAGAGAGAGGATGCCGGAGGAATGGAAGCAAAGTGTGCTTGTGCCCATTTTTAAGAAAAAGGGAGATGTGCAGAGTTGTGGCAACTACAGAGGGATAAAGTTGATGAGCCATACGATGAAGTTATGGGAAAGAATAGTGTAAGCTAGACGAAGGGCAGAGGTCAGCATTTGTGAACAACAGTTTGATTTCATGCCAAGAAAGAGCACCACAGATGCAGTGTTTGCTTTGAGGATGTTAATAGATGAGTATAGAGATGGTCAGTTTACATGAAGCTGAGCCGAGTCACTTTACATGAAGCTTAAAACAGCCAATCAACGCTTACAATAAGTGAGGCGCTCAACATCAAAAGTAGTTTACTTGTTTGTGCTTGAGACTTCCGGTCTTTCAAGTGAGCAAGGGTGCCGTTGAACACTGTACTCGTTTAGTACTCAGCCTGCACTGATGTGAATCACCAGCAGAGCAGAGAGTTCTCTTTCTTTTCTGGATTCAGGTTTTCGTTCATCTTACAACTCTCTTTGCTTAACTGAGTATGCATGATAGATTTCACTGATTCGGTCAGATAGTTCATTCATCTCTGTTTATGAGACTTGTACCCATGCTAGTAGGCTTATGCTTCTGACCAACCATATTTGCATAGGGTTACAAAAGTCCGCAAAACAGTGTAAACACAAAGATCACAGAGATGACGTCTTAACACAAGGGTAACACACTATATAACTGATATATATACATATACATATATATATATATATATATATATATATATATATATATATATATATATATATATAAAAACGTAAAATGAATGAACGTAAATCGGGGAGCATCTGTATGCGATTGCATGTTCTCTCCATGCGTTGGTTTTTTTCCAGGTACTTTGGTTTCCTTCTACAGTCCAAAAACATGCACAGTAGGTTAATTGGTGATTGAAAATTTCCCCCAGGTGTGAGAGTTGTATGTGTTTTGGCCCTGACATGGACTGGCATGCTGTTCAAAGGTGTACCTTGCCCTCATCCAGAGCCCTCATGCCAGGCTCCCTGCGACCCTAATTAGGATTAAGCAGCTTAAAAAATGAATGAATAAAATATTTATTTATTTATTTATTTATTTATTTATTTATTGTGGTGGGGATTGGATTGCCAAGTCAATTTATGACACACTCATAACAATCCATTAACACTGAACCTTGTTTCCTGATTTGAGAACAGATGTATTACAGCAGTACAATAGTCTTAAATGTGTTTACATTCTTGTTTTATCACCTACAGCGTAAGAAACACCACACACACACACACTCACACACACACACACACACACACACACACACACACACACACACACACACACACACACACACACACACACACACTCATCGTACCTCGCCTAGGTCTTTGCTCACGTATTGAGTGAACTGAGTGTGGAATTTATTATGCAGAGCTAAGCCATGTTAATCCACTGAAAAATCACTATCATCCACTAACAGGTAAAAGACACACACACACACACACACACACACACACACACACACATACGTTGTTATCGAAGTGTAATATGGATTTTCCACACACCATGCAATTACCAATTTGAATCATGAACGAAGAGCTGCAGCCAATTCTGTTACTGTGATCCTGTCTCACAAAATTGATTTTCTCTTCAGCAAAATGAGGGATATAGTCATCTCCGTTAAAGCTCCTCTTCTGGGACTGTGTATGGTGTTTACACACACAGCATGCTCCAACAGACATTATTACTAACAAGCCATCTTGCCAGATACATGGTGTGCATTTGACGCTATCCTGACTCTCTGAACTCTATGACCTTGGACGAGAAGTGAAATTAAATATTGTATAGTATCAAAGTTAAATCAAAGCCTGCAAGCTTGTAAGTGGTACATACCAAAAAAAGAGGTGTTTACATGAAAATATCCTAGAGACAAGCCAAAGCATCATGTCATTAATTTCTACTGTTTCTATAGCAACAACTAGCAATGCTAACACAGTATGTCTTTAATGTTATATACAGTTCTTTTAATTTCTGAAAATGTGCATCCATTTTCAGCTCTCAGTTTTTGTCTTACTTACACCACACACACACACACACACACACACACATATACATATATATATATATATATATATATATATATATATATATATATATATATATATATATATATATATATATATATATATATATATATATATATATAATTCTTCTATAATCACCTGAAGAGAGAGGATGGTTTCACCACCCCTCAAAACAGATCTGTAGTGATAAATGGAGTTTCAATAGAAAGTCTTTGTCCTGTCCTTTTATTTTTATTGTTATTTGCTCTACCAAAAATTATTGAGCACTCTCTTATGGAAGGATCTACTCAGAGAATAATATATATATATATATATATATATATATATATATATATATATATATATATATATATATATATATATATAAATATGTATATGTGTGTGTATATATATATATATATATATATATATATATATATATATATATATATATATATATATGTATATATAAAGTACTAATTATAGGGGCAGTAGTGGTCTAGTGGTATAGGGTGCTGGATCTAAAGGTTGGGGGTTCAAGTCCCACTCTCCACAAGGTTGTCACTGCCCCCCCCCCCCAGTGCAGCTAACTGGGTTATCAAAGGCGGGCCATGTCTGTCACTGTCTATGGTGAGAGGCATGTAAAAGAACCATTGCTGACTTTTGTAAAGAGTAGCTGCAAAGTCGTCAGCGTGTTTCTGTCCCTTGCTAAAAAGGGTTGTGACAGGAAGGGCACCCGACGTAAAAACCTCTGCCAAATCAAAACGTGCGAATCAGATGATTCGCTGTGGCGACTCCCGAGTAAAAGGGGAAAAAGCCGAAAGGAAGACAGACATAAAGTACTAATTATAAAAGATTATTATCGTATTTATTGTAATTCAGCAACAGCAATAAACCAGTACATACACTGGTCAATGTGTATATGAAGATCTGTAGACACGCATAAACACACACACACACACACACACACACACACACACACACACACACACACACACACACACACACACACACACACACACACACAAATATTAATACTAATAGACAAACTTTTTATGGTTTAATCACTGCACACAAATGTACAACTGTGCATGAATATTATTAATGGTGTGTATATCTAAACCCTGAGGGCTGTATAGAGAAAAGGAAACTGATTGATGCAGACAGAAACAGTAATATAAAGAAACAGATTAAGATAGAGATGGAGACTGAAATAAAGACAGGACTACGAAGAGATCAAGTCCGAGAAATAGGGGACAGCGGTCATGAATGCAGAATGTACTCTGGTGAGCAATTGAAAGGATGAAAGGATATTTAACTTCCTGTCTTCTGAAGCAGTTTGAAGCTTGGTTTTGTTTTCATATTCACAGAATGTTTGCTTATTATTATTATTATTATTATTATTATTATTATTATTATGGCTCTGTGATGGCCTGACAAGATGTCCAGGGCACAAACCACCTGAAATGGGCAGCAGACTTCCCACAACCCTAATTAGTATTTAGTGGTTCAGAAAATGAATGATTAAATTATTATTATTATTATTATTATTATTATTATTATTATTATTAAGATGAGGTATAAAAAGGAATTGACTAAACTGAGAAGTTTTAATCTATTATTTCTTTATAGTATGGAGCTTTGGGTTTTAATGGCACAAAGCATTATCTTTGGATGGATTACAGCATTCTGCCTCATCACTATGAACCTGCCTAAAAATACATATTATCCTTTAATTATGTTCTATGCTGTGAGTTGTGCTTCCTGTGTGGTTTTAGACTAATGATCTGCGTGATAGTTACACTAAGGAAAGCACTTAGAGGCAAAATGAAGAATTGTGTTAAGTCGAAAATAATGGTATAGCTATGAGGTCATTGCTATTATTAACTGGGACAGTGTTTGGGTTCTAGTGGCATTTCTGGGTGATATTGCTCTGGACAAAGATGACCTGCGCTTATTCAGAGGAGATTGGACTGGCAAAGACCTTCCACACCCCACCACACCATCTAATTCCACTGGCACAGGTGTGTGTGTGTGTGTGTGTGTGTGTTATTATTCGTGCTCTTCTTATCCAAAAGAAGTTCAGTGAACTCTTTCTTTGTTTTCCATCTATTTTTACTAATCTACCAGCCAGCAGAGATGGAGAAACAGATGCCGCGGCCAACAGGAGCCGACGGACCAGCGACTTTTGGGACAGTGTTAAGATTTCTCGCGTGCGGAGGGCTGCTACTGCGAAGAGTGAGAGAATTTGGCCTGATGGTGTCATTCCTTACATCATCAGCACTAATTTCAGTGGTGAGAATTATGCATAATTCAACCACATATCAAAGAGTGCATTGTAATGTTGTTCTAATATTACATCAGTGATTTCTCCATGACTCAAATATATATATTTCATATAATGGAGCAAACATGAACCCGGTCAAAAAAAAACAAAACCTCACACACACTAACATTTTGATGGAGAACATTTATTCTTGATCAATGTTTGTAATCTCCATGGCATTGTTTCTCCGGTTGGTCCGGTCGAGGCTCAGCAACATTAATGTGGCAATAAAATGAGGCAGCTGATTATTTGAATGTAGGGAATGAGCAGGTTATCACATCGGTAGTACTTTTTCTTCTCTGATGGCCTGGATACAAAATGGGAACTCAAATAATGAAAGAGTGGTTCAGGGAGGATGAAGACTCATTTTCACATATGTATTGGCACCCCAGACTCCTGACCTTGTCCCTATTGAAAGTTTTCTGGATGTGCTGGAGAAGAATTCATGGAGTAGTTCAGTGTTTCCATCATTGATTCAAGATATTGCTGAGAAATTAACCTGATACTGGACGGGAATAAATGTAATTTTGCGGTTTGTTGAAACAATGGCATGGAGGCTATGTGTGAAAATAAGGCTGAAGCCTCTAAAAGGAAATGTTAGAATGTGTGACTTTGTCTTATTTTTTTTTGGCCGGGCACTGCATGAGCTCTCATTATAGAAATGAGTGTCAGAGTGTCACACACTTCACCTTTAACACTTTTTGCAGATTTAGAAAAAATAGTTTTTCCCCTTTTTAAAGTCTGGTAGAGGCAGGATAATACTCCTTGGAGAAGCATCATCATCAGATTATCAGTAGGACAACTCAAAAAGTCAGTAACATGTAACATGGACAGAATGAACAGCCTTCTATTCACGAATAATAGCTTTAGATAATAATTGTGCAATTATTCAGATTGTGCCAATCTATGGTGTTTCACAAGTTCAACTTCTCTTTATTATCTAAAGTCAACAAATGCCGATCCATCAATGATCGGTGGGCCACAAGATACACCATGTAACACGGACAGGAAAATTTACCTTTATTTAAGTCTGGTGCTTATTTATCAATTTTGCCATGCATAAGTTCTTTGGTTCATTGTGTTTCTGTGCTTGGATTCATGTGGTTATTGGACTTGTGACATAGCAGAGGCTCAGCAGGACATGAAAATAATGAGGTCTTTCTCATGTCACAAAATTGAGCATGAAAAAGATGCAAACTAGGAAGTATTTCAAAGACTGTGTTCACCATATATACATATTTTGATATATTATCTCCCAGGCATGTACTAAAGATTTTGATGCATTGATTCACAAACAAAATCTGGAAATATTTATTCAAGTTTGAAGTTGGGTAGTTGGAAAATGTGCCAGTTTTGTGATCAGAACCATATGATAAAAATGAGCCTCAAAATGGGATTAAGATTTTATCATGTGAAACTACACCAGTTGGAATAAATGGCTTTCTGTTGGTGTGCTGCTTTCCTGTTCCATGTAGGACATAACAGTTGTGTTGTTAATCATAAATCTAGCCCCACAGTGGGCTGGCGATTAGTTCAGGGTGTATCTCTCTCTCTCTCTCTCTCTCTCTCTCTCTCTCTCGCTCGCTCGAAATCAGATAAGATTGGCTCCAGCTTCCTCAAGACAAGGGTTGGATAATGAATGGCCTACTTTTACAGAAAGAGAAAAGACAGATGGCTATAGGATTTTCTCAGTAAATATAAACATCTGGTTTAGTCACCAAAAAAAATTCTTTATTGACTTGTAAAAGGTTTATTACTTGAACATTTTTTATTACAGTGACCATCCAAGAAGCGTATTGTATCACAGTGTTTAAAAGTTGTTTAAAGGAGAGTTCTTTAACTTCCATATGCAGAGTACATAAGGTTAAACTGAGTGCAATACTAAAGATCCTGAAGCTTCTGACCAGAAACGTGTCCAAAAGATATTAAATACTGCATATACAAAATTATTATTATTATTATTATTATTATTATTATTATTATTATTATTATTATTATTATTATTATATTTCTCTTCTCAGGCAGTCAGAGAGCCATCTTTAAACAGGCCATGCGTCACTGGGAGCGACAGGTCTGTGTAACCTTCATAGAAAGAACATCTGAGGAGAGCTACATCATCTTCACATACCGACCATGTGGGTAAGATCACCAAATGGAAGATATTAAGGTTTTTATTTCATTATTTTTATTTATTTATTTATTTTTTACCATGTATGTATAGTATTTTCATGTGTTGAACAGAATTATGGGATGATCTTTACTGTTAAATGTGTGTGATAACCACAGTTAGAACCCAGCGCTCTTCTTTCTACCTCCTGAACCACACTCAGGTTTATTTCATCCTGCAGACAACATATTTATTTTATGATTTTTGTTTTGTTTTGTTTTCAGATGTTGTTCTTATGTGGGCCGGAGGGGGGATGGACCTCAAGCTATCTCCATTGGCAAGAACTGCGATAAATTTGGTATTGTCGTTCATGAACTGGGTCATGTGATTGGCTTCTGGCATGAACACACACGGCCTGACCGAGACACACACGTCAGCATTATTAGAGAAAACATTCAGCCAGGTAACACTCCATCTGTGATAGATAGTACAGTTGTACTTAATTTAAGATTTAATAAGATAAGAGAAGAGGCCTATACAGCATATATTTACATTTATAGCATTTGGCAGATCTTTTATATTGTGTATATACATATATATATATATATTATATTATCATCTTTTATATTGTATATATACCTCTGTATATACCCATATATATATGTTGGCTTACTCTCTGTACTGTGTGTAGGACAGGAGTATAATTTCCTGAAGATGGAGCCAGATGAGGTGAACTCGTTAGGAGAGACGTACGACTTTGACAGCATCATGCACTATTCCACAAACACATTCTCCAGGTGTGATAACGTTATTTAAACACTCTGAATGTAGTTTTTATTTATTTGTGTGTCATGATAAAATACACTGAGACAGATTATTTGCAGCCAGGCATATGATGGATGACAAATAAACGTGAGCCATCAACAAAGTTGTTTTGGATTTAATTTCTTAAACTTGATTCAATTTTTTTGGTCAGATTTAAAAATGTTGTGGGCTATTTTACAATGTAAAGTGCCCGCTATATATGAATGAATGACAACCAAATACAGTGGTACCTTGACTTATGAGTGTCTTGTATAACGAATTTTCCATGATAGGAGCTTCGATCCCACCAAAAATCTGCCCTATACCAGCGAGCAAAATTTTGATTTACGAGCTCTGCTAGGGAAATGGCTTTTCTGGGAGAATGAGCCTTGTATTTTTCCACGTGTATTCCTCTACGCTCCGAGAACACCTTGTGTGGTGCTTCTCAATTATTTTCTGTGATGCCCTCTATAGGAAGAAAAAACCCATTTCACACCCCGTGCACGACTATAAGTGATGTTTACTGCACTTCATATCATTTGCTCAATGCTTTTCCCCTGCACCATAGTGAGAGCGCCATTTTTCCCCATACACAGTGAGAGCGCCACTGCCACCTGGTGTAATTGTGCATCCTCTACAGTAGGTGGCAGTGGCGCTCTCAGTGTGTTCCACTGCCACTGCCACCTACTGCAGAGGATGCACAATTACACTTAATTCTAGTACAGTATGGCAAAAAAGCATATTCCCCAGGGTCATACGCCGCCCCGCCCCCGATGTAATTCACGCCCATTCTTCACCGCAGTCGATGATCGGAAGGGTTATTTGACTTATTGTTTATTCTTGTTTTATTATTATTTATTATTAATTGTTATTAATGTTATTGTACATATATTATTATTGTTATGAAATATTTATCGTTTTTACATTTTTATCTTTAATATATTAGGTCAAATATACATGTTTGTGTCAAGTTATATGAGTTTGGTAGGGGGTTGGAACAGATAACTGTAATTGGTTTTCTATTATTTCCTATGGGAATTTTTGCTTTATCTAACGAACATTTGACCTATGAGTTTGCCCTCAGAACGGATTAATTTCGTAAGTCATGATACCACTGTATATGTATATAATGTCACTGAAAGATTGTGGATCAGTTGGCAATAATTGCAATTCCACAGTGGTACAGTCTGGCACGATATCCCTGATATACCTAATTCATTTATAACCAGACATTGAGATTCACATTAGACTCTGGTTCTTATCCACTCACTTTGTAGTAATGGGTCACAAATATAGAAAAAAACAATAAATAATTAAAAATTATTTGATATCGGTGAGCTGGGACATGTATAGAACAAATAGAAGGTAAGGTAATGTGGGCTTTTTACACCCGAGCCCAGTGGCTCATCAGGCCGGTGCTTATCCCCGGTTTCCATAGCGTGAAGCTACTAGGAGTTCAACTCCTCCTGGATGGGATGCTAGTCCATCGCAGGTTACTTCCCAGTATATTTTTACTGGTGCCCATCTATACTGCTGGGTGAATGGAGGCACACTTGTGGTTAAGACCTTGCCCAGGGGTCTTAGCACAGTGGGGGTCTAACTGGGATTCGACACACAACCTCCCGATCATGAGCCCACCGGCCCCACATATAACAAATAGAAACTAATAAAAAACATGACTGTAGTCCAAACAATCCACTGATGAGTAAAATAAATTCAAAATCTTTTCTTCACTTTGTGTTATTCTGCACAAATGTATTTCAGAGGCAGCGGTGGCCCAGTGGTAGGATGCTGGATTGCTCACCTGAAGATCAGGGGTTAAAGCCCCAGTGTTGTCATTGAAACCTCCCAGTGCAGGTAACTGGGTTATTAAAGGCCAGCCATGTCTCTCACTGTCTGTAGTGAGAGGCGAGTAAAAGAACCATCGCTGACTTTTGTGTAGGCCATAATGCCTCCCCATCATTTTTCTTCCCAGTGATGGCCTGACGAGCTGTCCAGGGTGTACTCTGTGAGTTGGCTGAGACAGGCGTCAGCAATCCTAAATTAAGATTAATCGGTTCAATGACTGAATGAGGAGCATGGTCACCCTATAGCAGTGCTTCTCAATTATTTTCTGTTAAGCCCCCCCTAGCAAGAAGAAAACAATTCGCGCCCCCCCCACCACCCACTTTCCGCCGCAACTATAAATTATAACTTTTTTCTATAATATAGTTACAGGTATATCTCTTCATTATATCGTATCCTTGTTAACATAAATAAAACAAAAAGAAAGAGATATAGTTCAACTTACAAGAATAACTTTTTTAACATTTTTTATTAGTCTGTAAAAGAAAGTGCATCAATTTGCCTTAAATTTAAAAATAATAATATCCTTGTTACATTTTTGACAAACTTACCACACCATTTGCTGCTGAAAATAAAATCAATAAATAATTAATTCAAACTGACTTCAGAAACAATGGGCAATGAGGGCGCCACTGCCAACTACTGGAGTGGATGTGCAATTACACTTTCTTGTAGTACGGCGGGAAAAAAGCATGTTCTCCTGGGTCACACGCGCCCCCCTTAGCATCCCATCGCGCCCCCCCCAGGGGGGCGCGCCCCACTATTTGAGAAGCACTGCCCTATAGCAAGAAGACCCCGGCTTCACTCCTGGGCTCGTTTCTATGTTCAGATGTCCAGGGTGTACCCCGCCCTCACCCGGAGTCGGCTGACATGGACGCCAGCCACCCCGCGACCCTAATTAGCATTATGCGTTTCAGAAAATGAATGAATGGATGAAATTTACATGAGGTGGGAAAGTGTGAGTGATTGTGTGTGATGATCTGGCAAGCTCTTCTGGGTGCAAACACCCTCCACCCCCCACCCTCCCACCCACAGTAGCCTGAGATAGGCTCCAGCTGTGATCCTGATAGGATTAAGCAGTTCAGCAAAGAGTGAATGAGACATTCAATGAGGAATATAACATAGCTGCTATAATCAAGGCTAAAGGCATTCCAACAAAATTTTAGAGTGCACATTGTATTATTTATTTATTTATTTATTTATTTATTTTTACACCAGGCAGAGTATCACAGTAATGTGAATGAATTTAGTTTCATTTTAGTGAGAAACATCATATCGTGATTGTTTTTTTTTTTTTTTTTTTTTGCTAATTGCAGGTGAAGCTGTTTTATGAAATGTTACCATCAAATACACGCAATAGAATATCTGCTAAAGAACAGCTCAGATGCCGAGAAGGGATTAACATTGAAGAGTAACAGTGTTGCCTACTCTTTTTTTTTTTTTTGAAGGAAAAACTGGAAGAGGATTATGTGCATAAATCGGCTTTCAGTATTCACCAAAAAAGTCTTGCCGTCGAGCTTACCCTGACATAAAATCTCTCAGGATTCATATAATAACAACAACAGATTCACTAAAATATGATTCTCAGACACACATATATTCCACCAAACATTAAGTAAGTGCTCTGTACACCCTTGGTTAGCATTCAGAGGTATAAACAGATTACTATAGATTCCGTACTGAGAACTGACCCAAATAAATTAAAACAGCATCCAACTGCCCCACCGGCGGGTTACTTAAATACAATATATTTCTATATTACTGAGTGTAAAAGTCTTCAGAATCACAGCAACAGTAATCACACTGCCGCCATCAGCTCCACAGAGATATACCAGTAGTGATGAAGGGTAATGGAAGAAAAACATGAGGCATTGAGACAGATTAACGGGGAGAGATCCTAAAATTGGGGTTTCAAGTCCCAGGCGGATGATTCGCTGTGGCGACCCCTGAAGGGAACAGCTGAAAGGAAAAGAAGAAAATACACTCTTGCCATGTTTGTGGACTGTGTGAGGAAACTGGAATACCTGGAGGAAACCCACACAAGCACAAGGAGAACATGCAAACGCCGCACAGAAATACCCGAGCCTGGGAAATGACCCCAGCACCTTCTTGCTGTGAAGCAGATGTGCTAAACACTACACCACCTTGCAGCCTATATCAGATTACGTGATTGATTAATATATGAACGATCTGCAATCAGTACCACTTATCCATCAGCTGCAGCTACTCAAACGCAGGGACACCATGTAAACTCTGCACAGAAAGGCCTTTGCTTGAGATTTGCGCTATGAACCATCTCGCTGTGAGGCGTCGGATCTCACCACTGAACTCCTATGCCCCATTATCGGTATATACGATAACAGATTCGCCCCGATGTCCTGGTCTAAAAATAATGACATTGTTTTATATTTTTACTTACAAATTGTAAATGCTTCTTCCATTCTAAAATTAAGAATACAGTACCTCCGATGATCCGTCTACAACCAAAATGATGTTTAAAGTCTTTAATTAATGAACATTATGCCTGTTTTTACAGAAACATCCTCCTTGATACAATTCTACCACGGAATGATGTGAATGGGGTCAGACCCCCAATAGGTCAGAGGATGAGACTAAGCAAAGGCGATATCACTCAAGCAAGGAAACTCTACAAGTGCCCGAGTAAGCATGTCTTTATTCTTAAAACTATTTCAGTTTTGTCTAGTTGAAGCTGTGTTCTGATTGGCTGATAGCAGCAGGAACAACCCAGTTATCAAAAAGAACAAATAAACAATAAACTCCTAAACCTTTTTACACTATATATATATATATATATATATATATATATATATATATATATATATATATATATATACATATATATATATATATATATATATATATATATATATATATATATATACACACACATATATATACATATATATATATATATATATATATATATATATATATATATATATATACACACATATATATACATATATATATATATATATATATATATATATATATATATATATATATATATATCTTCTTCTTCTTTTACTTTCGGCTGCTCCTTCAGGGGTCGCCACAGCAAATCATCCGCCTCCACCTCACCCTGTCCTCCGCATCTTCTTTTCTGACACCAACGACCTTCATGTCTTCCTTCACCACATCCATAAATCTCTTCTTTGGCCTTCCTCGAGGCCTTCTGCCTGGTACTTCCAACCTCAGCATCCTACTGCCAATATACTCACTATCCCTCCTCTGTACATGTCCAAACCATCTCAATCTAGCCTCTCTGACTTTGTCTCCAAAACATCTTACATGTGCTGTCCCTCTGATATATTCATTTCTGATCCTATCCATCCTCGTTACTCCCAGAGAGAACCTCAACATTTTCATGCATATATATGAAATATATATATTAATACATAATTAAGACACTTATTTAAGCCAATTGCTATGACTGTACCCTAGTATATAACACTGTACTAGAATTTAGTGTAATTGCACATCCTTTACATTATGTGGCAGTGTGTCCCTTTTGTGTAGGGCACACAGTGAGAGCGCCAATGCCATCTACTGTAGAGAATGTGTAATTACACTAGGTGGCAGTGGCGCTGTTCCCTATGGTGTAGGGAGAACGCACTGAGCAGACGATATGAAGTGCAGTAAATACTATTTATAGTCATGCCGGAGGGGGGGGAATGAGGCGTGAATTTTTTTTTGTTCTTCCTATAGGGGGCATTACAGAGAATAATTGAGAAGCACTGCACAAAGTGTTTTCGGAGCGCGAAGGAATACACGCGAAACAATACAAGGCTAATCGGCCCAGAAAAGCAATTTTTCCTGTAGCGCTCATCAATCAAAATATGTCTCATTGGATGGGGCTGATTTTTGGTGGGATCGAAAGCTCATATCATGGAAAATTCGTTATAAAAGACACTCGTAACTCAAGATACCAGTGTGTTTATTTGTGTCATTTTTTTTTTTTTTATTCCTGGTGAAATTCTTCTTCAGTAATTCAGAATCTCCAGCTGAATTATGGACTAGTGTGCTGTAAGCATAGTGTCGGTCCTACGCATACCATGGATTTAGTATACTATCCAGAGGCAGCTGTAGCATAAAGTTGAGAGAAGTGGCTTGAGCTCTGAAAGGCTGCTGGTTCGATTCCCAAAACAAGCAGGGAAAATGTGTAGCAGTGAGAGAGTGAGCTACACCTTCTTTTCCTCCATATTAGTGGCTGACATTCCTTTCAGCAAGACACCTAACCCTATACTGCTCTCCAGGCAACCCCAATGTGTGTGGCACCCCACTGCACTCTCTCTCTCTCTCTCTCTCTCTCTCTCTCTCTGTGTGTGTTCACTTTGGATGGGTTAAATACAGAGGAAATGTTGAATTAATACAGTACTGTATATCAAAAAAATCAAATAACTGTTGACTATGTTTAATTGAATACTGAATTACTGAATATTCTTCCTACAGCCTACATCCTCCTTTTTTGGCATACTGACAGCATGACATGATGAGTACTCTAATACAGATATTATGTTTTGTGAGCAGAATGTGGTGAAAGTTTACAGGACAGCTCTGGAAATTTCTCTTCGCCTGGCTTCCCGAATGGTTATGCCCCTTACACACACTGTGTATGGAGTATCTCTGTTACACCTGGAGAAAAGGTAAAAACACACCGAAACAAGACTGCAGCAGTGGTATAAGAATTACTCATATACTGTAGCCATTGAGCAGACATTGATCAAGTTCAGTAATTATCTGGTGGTAAGAAAAAGAATTGAGACAAGACACACAGCACTTGGGTTTGGGTCTTCGGAGGCTGTTCCTACTTGGGTTGCAGAAAGGAATGCTGGAGTCTATCTCAGTGTTCCTCACGTGGGGTACACTCTGAACAGCTTGCCAGATCACCACAAGTCCAAGACCCATAGACACAACCAGTCACACTCACGCCTAGGGGCATTTTGGAACAGCAATTTATCTAATGTGCATGTCTTCGGACTGTGGGAGGAAACTGGGGCACCCAGAGGAAATCCAGGCATGCATGGGGAGAACCTGTAAATGCCACAGAAACACCCTCACTGAGCCTAGGACTCGAACCCTGGACATTCTTGCTATGAGGTGGATGTGCTAGCCACTATGCTGCCAGGCCACCAGGCCACCTGAGGCAATATTCCACCGCAATCACCAACACAAATCCTGGTGTTAGTCCAGGTTTAAGGTGTACAATTTTCAACCTGATTTTACTGTTTATTAGAAGTATCACAAAATGTTTACCCACCAGTGCAGCTAACTGGGTTATCAAAGGTCAGCCATTTCTCTCACTGTCTATGGTGAGAGGTTCATGTAAAAGAACGACTCTGCTGGCTTTTGTAAAGAGGAACTGCAGAGCTGTCAGTGTGTTTCTGCCTTGCGATGGCCTGGCGAGCTGTCCAGGGTGTACTCTGCCCTTGCCCAGAGTCAGCTGAGATGGGCGTCAGCCTCCCTGTGACCCTAATTAAGATTAAGTCTGTCTGTCTTCCTTTCGGCTTTTTCCCTTTTACTCGGGAGTCGCAACAGCGAATCATCTGATTCGCACGTTTGATTTGGCAGAGGTTTTTACGTCGGATGCCCTTCCTGTCACAACCCTTTTTATCAAGGGACAGAAACACGCTGATGACTTTGCAGCTACTCTTTACGAAAGTCAGCAATGGTTCTTTTACATGCCTCACACCATAGACAGTGAGAGACATGGCCCGCCTTTGATAACCCAGTTTAAGTGGTTGAGAAAAATGAACGAATGACAAAATGTTTATTAATACAGTGGCACCTCACTTTACGAAATTAATCCGTTCCAGCACCTTTTTCGTAACCTGCAGTTTTCGTAAATTGAACCGCATTTTACAAAAAAAGTACACCAATTTTGTATGAAATATGTTTTAAAAGTAAGAGAAAATTATTTCCTTTTTTTAACTCTCTCAAACCACCCATGCTATGCTTTATAGTCCGGGGTTGCTGATCTGAAGAACCCTCACCCCCACCCTCATTCACGAGGTCCTTAAATATGGATTTAAGGTTGATTTTTCCGAAATATTTTCCTCCGTCACTATATCTCCGCTTTTAAGACCTCCTTCTGCTTCAATATCGTCCCGATTGTAGAGGTATTTCGGCCATACTCCTTTTGCGATTTCACTCAACCGAATCCCACTTTCATATTTTTTTATCATCTCGTGTTTTACTTTTATTTATAACGTTGCCCACTTATTCTTTTCAGTCTCACCAGGAATCACTTTCTTGGGGCTCATGACTAATAACAAAAAATAACGCTGCAATAAGCACACTCAAAAAACTCACAAACCAACTGTACAACTATCCTTCATGCGTGTGTCTCGAACAATGGGTTGAATGCAAATGTAAAGCATTATGGGTACAGTACTGTATTATGGAGATTCAGCTCCCTCCAAGAAAATGGGAGGCCAGCGGGGCGGGTGTTGCGAGACAACCAATGGGAAAGCAACTTGCGCATTGTTTGAATGTTTGGATGGCGTGTTTGAATTTTTAAGATGGCGCTTTCGTAACATGCACTTGTTTCGTATCCAGAGGCAAAAATTTTAGGAAAATGCGTTTCGTAACCTGAATTTTTTGTTTGGTGAGACTTTTGTAAAGTGAGGTACCACTGTATCTCAGTGTCACTGTTGCTATGAGAATTATTAAATCCAATAAAAAAGATCAGGATTTATGATACTGGACCGTCAGGGATCTTTATTACCTTACGCTAACTTTCAGAAATGTTTATTACATTTTTGTGCATGAACCTGGATTGTTCTGATTATTGGCATAAGTGTCACATCGTACATTAGGGTCTATAAGTACAACACAAATCTGAAAGAAACCATGCTCTCCATGCTTTTGTATGAATTGTAGTCTACTGTTTAACACTATGTGCTCGTAAGGTTTTGAATCTTGTAGTAATCATGAGTTGCAATCAAACTGCTCAATAATAATCGATGCTTTTTCTGTGATTCATTTCTAAGTTGCTTCAATCAGACTTTGTCTTATTTTTTCATTCCCATGATGTCTGGCTCTATGTATTAGATCATCCTTAACTTCACCTCCATGGATCTCTACCAAAGTAACCTCTGCTGGTATGATTATGTGGAGGTGCGAGATGGATACTGGAGAAAATCTCCTTTAATAGGTATTTCTTGCTGTAAACTTCGATTCTTATTGATAAATAAGACAAATATACATCCTTTACTTCCATGAAAAACATGATAGCACATCACATACACATATTTCATCTCTGCACAGAATTTGTTGAGGACACTAAGGGTTAATTTAACTTTAATATGGTTGACCATCATCAGTGATGAATAAATACCATCATCATATCATTACCCCTGCCAGGAGGTAATCCTTTCATTTGTGTTGGTTTGTGGTTAGTTTTCAGTAAGTTAATTAATTATTTAGTTGGTTTGTGTGCAATATAGTTTAAAATGTGATGCAAATACTTTAATTAATTTATCAATGCTTTTTTCCCCTGTACAAGTGGTTACAAGTAACATACCTCTGAATTTTGGAGGTGATTGTTGCATGGGATCGTGCTGGAAAAAAAAAATCTATTACCGTCAATAAGTGCAAATAATGTGTGAATGAATGAATTCATGTTCCTGAGATGCCCACTAGGGGGGTCACGTTTCAGCACTATAACTATGCAAAGTTATAATAATGAAACCTGCAGTGTTAGGTTTTTCAGGCTAATTAATATTATTGCCATTATAATCAATTTGTATCTGGTGGAGGTACATTGCTCCAATGTATTTGTTTTTAATTGTCTACTGAACTATGGTTTTTAATCCTACAAAATAGAAGTCAGACTAATTTAAGAGTACTTGCATGCTTAGCTAGCTAGTTAAAATCCAATTTGGATATACTGTAGTGCTCTCAAGGTATGATGCACAGTAGATGTCACCTGTTCACATGAGATATTAGGTCAGTAGAGGTCGTTGGTCCTGAAATGTTTTCATCTGTATTTCTGGATTCAGGCCGTTTTTGTGGCGATCAGGTTCCAGAGTCTCTCATTTCCACCAACAGTCGCTTGTGGATTGAGTTTCGCAGTGGCAGTAACTGGGTTGGGAAAGGATTCTCTGCTGTGTATGAAGGTACATTCAGTGTTTGAGTCCTGATTGTTGTCTAGCAAGTCAGTTCAGCTGAATGCATTTCTGAATGGTTGCATATTGGCTCAAGCGGCTTTACCATTTTGAATGCACTTCCTCTTTTAAAACTGAAGAATTAAAGACGTCATCATGTTTATCATGTATAGTATGGTGTATAGTATACTACTGGTTCCCAATCCTGGTCCTGGAGGACACCCTATCCTACACATTTTACAGTTTTCCCTGTTCCACTGTATTGTTACTTACCAAGTATATATCATCCGTGGGCCAGACGAGCTCCAAATCTGCCATCGAGCCTCCTCTATTATTTACTACTATTCCGCTGTGAAGAATCCACCTCATATGTGCAGCATTCCTCACGAAATTCTCCACGGATCCTTTGTGGTTTCAGTTGTGCGCAATACAAATTGTCAGAATTACTTGGTTTGCTGAAATAATACTAAGTTCCATCATCATATTTCTGCCTGAGATTGAAACTATGAATCCGTATTCATAATTGATTCCCATATTTATATTTATGATGATCGTATGCAAATCTAGTATGAACCCTCTATGACAGTACTATTTCTTTTGAGAAAGCACCACAGAAGCCTTATAAGGAACTGCAGTGCATGTGATTTAAATCTGCTGCTATTCCCTGCACTAGGAGTCCCCTACAGAGGCTCCACATAGATATATAGCTGGTAAGTGAGAGTACTGTGTCACACTCACTACTGTGTCACGTCTTAATTACTTGGTGTGTTGGGAACAAGGAAAATACTAAAAGTTACAGAAGCGGTTCTTTAGGATCAGAGTTGATAACCTCTGGTTTATTTATTCGTCTATTCATTTTCTGAACCGTTTTTTCCTAAATAGGGTTGCGAGGAGGCTGGCGCCCCTCTCGGGTGAGGGCGGAGCACACCCTGGACAGCTCGCCAGGCAATCACAGGCCCAACACTCACATAGCTATTCATACTCATTGTCAACCGCGACTTGGAACAGCCGAATAACGTATTGTGCATGTCTTTGGACTGTGGGAGGAAACCGGTGTACCGAGAGAAAACCTGCACAAGCACAGGGAGAACATGAAAACTCCACACAGAAACACCCGAACGTGGAAAATGAACCCAGCACCTTCTTGCTGTGAGGCGGACGTGTTAATCACAATGCCACAGCGCCGCCCAATCTCTGGTTCATTTCATTCATTCATTTTCTGTACCGCTTAACCCTAATTAGGGTCAAGAGGAAACGGTGCCCATCTCAGCCAACCATAGCCGAGGGCAAAGTACACCCTGGACAGCTCGCCAGGCCATCGCAGGGCGGAGACACCCTGATGACTATAAAGCTCCTCTTGATGAAAGTCAGCAATGGTTCTTTTACATGAACCTCACACCACGGACAGTGAGAGACATGGCCGGCCTTTGATAACCCAGTTAGCTGCACTAGGAGGTACAGCAGTGACAACTCGTTGACAGTTGGGCTTGAACCCACAACCTTAAGATTAGTGATCCAGCACCTTTACCACCAGGCCACGACTGCCCTCTTTGGTTTATTTGATGATTTTTAAAAATTATTTATTGTTTATTAGTTTATACATTTTATTTATATATTATTATTTTCAGCAATGTGTGGTGGGGAAATGGAAAGTGACAGTGGACAGATTCAATCACCAAACTACCCTGACGACTATCAGCCGAATAAAGTGTGTGTGTGGAAGGTGATGGTAACTGAAGGGTTTTATGTGGCTCTTTGCTTCCAAGCATTTGAGGTACAAAACGTGTCTATAAAACATTTATAACTCTATACATAACTATGGTTTTAAGTCTCTGTCTCTCGCTCTCTCTCTTTTTTTTGCATTTTCTTTCTTTTTTTTAAAGTGATATTAAAGCGATTTGTGAATTCAGCTTTATTTCCATTACTCAGTTGGAGAGACATGACAGGTGTGCATATGATTATGTGGAAGTACGTGATGGGAGCTCGGAGAGCGATCCGCTACTCGGACGATTCTGTGGCAGCCAAAATCCCCCAGATATCAAAAGCAGCTCCAACCAACTCTGGATGAAGTTTGTCTCAGATGGTTCTGTTAATAAAGGTGGATTTGCCGCCAGTTTCTTTAAAGGTACATCTTATTTTAAAGTTGCTGCATTAAATACATTATGCCACCACAAGACTAAAGCATTGTATTGTCGTGTACTGAACATGTGCAGATAGTAACAGGTAGAGAGAGAAATCACATGTCCACATCATCATCGTCTTCATCTTACATCCTAATCGGCTTCTAACCAATCACCTAATTTCAACTAAATTTTCACGTTATTTTATTTCTATCATACTATTCTGCACCTCATATTTTATGTACTACAGACACTCCCCACTCTACATTCATTCGTTTTACGTAATTTTCGATTTTACGTTTAAAAAAAAAAAAAGTCAAATTTTGAGTTTAGCGTGCTCTCTGTAGTATGAAACGTACCTACCTTTTATGGCTTAATTTATGGCTCCTCCCATGGACCTTATCATTGCCCTAAAAGGGCCTTGTCACCATTAATATGCAATTTCTATAGAATTATACATTTCTACATCCGTAAATCAACTTTTGGGGTTCCATTATTCCAAAAGGGGTGTGTCATCATTAACCTACAACTCCTTCTACTGCAATGATTTTTATTTATTTACTTAACTTTCATGGAATATTCATAACATAATGCCATTGTGCACCTCTGATTTTATTACCTCAATGTAGTTTTACCTATGTTGCTTTGTTAATTAGTTTACTATAAAAATAGTGAATTAATTTGCTTCTATGCAACATATTGTAACTCAGAATGCTATGCACATTTTTAAATTACTTTTTTCTGGAGTAGGATGTGGCACAAGTAGCAAACTAAAGTTTTGCAGTTAATTTTGTGGGTGGGGTGATGAAAGAGGTCTGTTAAGGTCAATAAGTCACAATAATGTCTGAATAAATGTTCTTCACACACCCACTAGGGGGAGACATTAAATTATAACAAAGTTTTAAATGATTTAAAAACAAAGAAACAAACAAATAATAATAAAAACACTACATTTAGGCAGATTTTAGGTATATCAAGTTAATTGTACCCAGCGAAATTCTATCTATTTATACATTTTTGTGGTTTCTCATACCACACCAGGACTTTGCTTTTACTAATCCTCAACTCCCCCACATCCGTGAATGCATTTTTATAAAGGTTTCATAAACATCCATTCACAGATGTGGGAGGAGTTGTGGATTAACGATGACTGCTCTTCTCAGACGAACTTATTTTATTTTTGTCCATTCGATCAAAGGCGGTGGTGACCTGGTGGTAAGGTGCAGGTTCACTGTTCCTAAGGTGCTGGCTCACTGTTCCCAAGGTTGGGGGTTCAAGCCCCACTATCAACGGTTTGCCACTGTCCCCCCAGTGCAGCTAACTGGATTATCAAAGACCGGCCATGTCTCTCACTGTCTATGGTGTGAGGTTCATGTAAAAGAACCATTGCTGACTTTTGACAAGAGCAGCTGCATAGCTGTCAGTGTGTTTCCGCCCTGCGATTGCCTGGCGAGCCATCCAGGGTGTACTCTGCCCTCACCCAGATTCGGCTGGGATGGGCGCCAGCCTCCCCACAACCCTAATTAGGATTACAGAAAATGAATATTTTCTATACATGTACGCACACATGTGAAGTGAGAGGCTTGAGAACCATCATCGAGCACCATTTTAAATTGTTTCTGAACTTGATTTCTGTAATTATATATATAACTACACTTTTTGTTTTCT
Organism: Plotosus lineatus; assembly: GCA_024760905.1. Classification (NCBI taxonomy): domain Eukaryota; kingdom Metazoa; phylum Chordata; class Actinopteri; order Siluriformes; family Plotosidae; genus Plotosus; species Plotosus lineatus. Next base: position 54,140,615 of record CM045735.1, on the reverse strand, counting down.
ATATTTACCTGATCGTTTAAAATTGTATAATGGTTTTTTTTTTGTATTTGCATATCATTGAGCAAGAAACTGTGGGGGACATTAAAAAAATGTAAACTCTCTCGTATAAGTCAAATCTTTAACAAAATGTAATCAAAACACTGCTGTACTAATAATTTACTATTTAGCAGTCACAGGAGATACACTGCACATGAAAGTGAAAAATCTTCTTCTTCTTTCCCTTTCGGCTTTTCCCTTTTTCAGGGGTCACCTCAGCGATTCATCTGATTCGCATGTTTGTTTTGGCAGAGGTTTTCATGTCAGAATGCACTTCCTGACACAACCCTTAGCAAGGGGCAGAAACACGCTGATGGCTTTGCAGCTTGTCGAAAGTTAGCAATGGTTCTTTTACATGAACCTTTCATCATAGACAGTGAGAGACATAGCCGGCCTTTGATAACCCAGTTGGCTGCACTGAGGGGGACAGTGACAACCTTGTGGAGAGTGGAACTCGAACCCCCAACCTTAGGACGTGATCCAGCACTTCTAGGCCACCACTGCCCTATGCATGAAAATGAAAATATATACACTCCCCGACTTACGTTTTTGATTGGTTTCGGACTGCCGAACGTAAGTTGAAAGTGAACTAAGTTGTGACAGTGACGTGTGACGTGACGCTCAAACTATTCTATACATCCATAAATACCATTACCGTATCTCATAAAACACCCCTAAATCAATTATTATAAACATAACATTGTAAATAATATCAAATATATCAAATAATATCAACATTAATTTCAAATAAGTCACTTATTTATACCGAGTTACTTTACATGCAGCTTAAAACAGTCAATCAACGCTTACAATATGTGAGGCGCTCAATACCGAAAGTAGTGTACTTGCAAAAAGTAGTGTACTTGCTGTGGGTTGTACAGACTTCCGGTCTTTCAAATGCACAAGAGTGCCGTTGAACTCGTTTAGAACACAGCCTGCACTGATGCAGTCTCACAGCAAAGCGGAGAGTTCTTTCTTTTATGTAAGTAAGTAAACTTTATTCAAGAGATGCATACAAAGAACAAGTACAAATCCTAATGAATATTAATATAAAAATAAGTATACACTCTTAGAATTCTGCTAAAAGATAATAAATATAAAGATTGTGCCGATCTGAGCAGATAGTTAATTCATCACTGTGTATGAGACTTGCACCCATGCTAGTAGGCTTACACTTCTGACCAACCATATTTGCTACTCAATCTATAATTTGTACAATGAATGCAGCGTCATTGCGTCATTACGTCAGCATACTATGTAGGTACGTCTAAACTCAAAATTTGACTTTTTTTTTTTTTTTTTGGGGGGGGTAAAATAGAAAAAAAAACAACCGTAAAACGGATGAACGTAAGTCGGGGCGCGTCTGTAACATGTTTAAATTAAATATGCATGTTTCATTTAGTGCAATAAATGAAAACGTCCAAAATTATCCTACATGTCTTATAAAATAAGTTCACAACAATTACTGTATATTATACAGGTATGCCTTGGCTAACGTTGTTAATTGGTTCTAGGTGAGACGATGTAAATCGAAAATGAATAAACTTGAATTATCTTATCTCTAGGCTAGCCTAGGCTAGGCTATGCCAAATTTACTTGTATAATATTCCTGTATATACTTTATGCCGATCCCTGAAATCCGTGAATTATCGATACGGGTTTAAAACCCTATGTATGATATTACATGCGCTAAAATATGCTTGGTAAACACATTCTATAGCCAGTCTTACTCATAATACAGTAATAATGCAGTAAAATGTAGTAATGATTCATTAAAAACTTTTTAATTTTGTACTGTGACAATATTTATGAATAAATAAAGCGCTTAGACTCCTTACCAGAAGCTAGAGAAGATGCAAGGCATTTGAGTGACATCATAGTGCTTAAATAATCATTAAAAACACACACACACAAATGTGAATTCACAATTCAACCAATTACATTGATAACATGTGCGTGAGGGAGAAAAAAAAGAGGTGTACGCATCATCTGAAACCAATCAGCAGGAGGGAGAAACAAAAGCTCTCAGCCATTGGCTAAATTTGCATCACGTGCCAGTAATGTCGTGATGACGTTTATGTATAATTTGCCGGGGCTGCCGGTCATTCAGTGCTTCTCAAATAGTGGGGCGCGATTATATTATTATAATGACGTAAACTTTATTTTTATTTCTCCATGCATTTTTTGAAAACTAACTTATAATTGAAAACGACTTACCTCGAAACGGCTTAAGTCGAGGTATACCTGTACTAAATTTGGAAGTGAAAGGTGTCGGACGAAACATTAGAGCAATAATAAAGGTACTGAATGAGTAATTTCTTACACAATAAATGTGTTGAAGTCCTGTTATGCAGAATGATCCTCATAATAGACCAAGTTTGCATCTTGGCTCGCGCACGGCATCATGGGATCGCGACTACCAAACAAGCTACCAATATGGCGGAAATAAACCTTGATGTGGATGATAACTGCACTATTGATACGTTCAATTTATGGAAAGTTCCTGACCTTCGAGCGTATTGTATACGTAGGGGTCTTCCCGGTTGTTCCCGCAAGTGTAAAGATGAACTTGTTACGCTTGCATTTGCGGCGACGTTACAAAAGCTGCCTATAGTTTTGTCAAAGACCGAGGAATCTAAACAAATCTAACCTGACTATGCCAGCTTGTTGACATTTGAAGTGGATGAGGAAAGCTTGATAATTCCAGACCCCTTGGGACTTGAAGACGGCTGGGAGACAGAAAATTACACCTTATCGAAGTGGCCCCCGTGTATGTACGCTGACATAGCGGATTTTTTGTTAATGAAGGACTAGGCACCCCTACTAGCGTGACTTCGTACAGTAATGACTACAAAGAAGGTAAATACAAGTTTGATAGCTGTCACCGAGTGATCTGACAGCTCTTGTTTGTCTATTTTATTACTATACGATTATATAGATCTAGATGCATATTGTAATTATTGATCAACATTAACGTAGGCTCCCCCCATTAGGCCCGACATTTGGCATCGCCAATATTTATGGTAATTTAACAAGTAAATAAAAGGCAATATAGTCAACAGGGTCTATGAATTCGAATAAAGAACACTTTAAATACAAACTTACTGCTTTAATCCAACGTTTGCGTTCCTCCGGATCCTTCAGCTTGGTAGGGAAGGTAAATAATGTGAATGGCGGAGGACATGTACACGCGTTAGTCCCAAATTTGCAGGCATGTATACTGCAAATTTCCTTTTTCCAATGCTTGAAATGATAAATGCCGTTCCCCCAGTTCACTACATCACAATGCGCACCTGGCATATCCATAATTTAAGGCTTAAGGCAGGCTTTAAGCAGCAGTTGTTAGGATGTGTTTACATACAAAAGCAAGTGGTTACAAGAAAGTTTGGTAGCCGTGACCCTTGGACCAAATGTTGGGTCACGTTCCCCGCACATGCGCAGTCGTAATGCGAATTTGTTCTATTATGTTTACTCAGATCAACACTGTTTTAATTCAACTTTTTTTGTAGAGGTGGATGAATGTTCCAGACCTGATAACGGTCAGTGTTTTCAGAGGTGTATTAATACACTGGGCAGTTATCGATGTGCATGTGATCCGGGATATGAACTTGCCGCAGACCAACGCAGCTGTGAAGGTTAGGGCAAGCACACACACACACACACACACACACACACACACCATACATGTCAACTCTTATACATTTCATCTCCTCCTCAATCTCTCAAGCAGGTGTCTAAAATCTCATAATACAATTATTTCCCAATTTTATTTATTTTTTTGTATTTTTTAAGGATGTAATTTCCTCGAGCAAATGCGATTGGCTATGTTTTTTACGTAAACATACAGCTTCTCTTTCTGCTTCTGGCTCCGGGATCCTTTACCGTAAAATCAGATAGATACGTGCCCTTAAAAACTAAAAGTTGTGAAACTTGCTCAAATTATGTTTTCATTTACTAATTTTGTTAAATGTAGATTTAGTTAGAATTGTTAACATTATTAATAAGTTTCAGTTTGTAATTCCACGTGTTGTTGCAAGGTTGCTGCACAGGATACTTGCCATCTATATGAGTAGATTTGTTAACATGGTTAATTAGTTTCAGTTTGTAAACTAATTGTGTACTGTAGTTGCAAAGTTGCCGCATATGATACATGCCATATATGAGCAAAGACAGCAAAGATTATTATGAAGAATTATTTGGATAAAACTTCAAAAAAAAGAAATGTTACAATTAATACTTTACTTTAGCCAACCTTATTTTTGATATGTTATTAGTTTATCCTTCATATTTCATTGACATTACATTATTAAAGACGTGTGTAATTTAGTATTTTTTCCCCTATGTCTGTGATTAATCATTACGTACATATAAAACTTGCATGAAATTGCTTAAAAATCACTCTGAAAAACCCTTAAAACCAAAATTTTCTGCCCCCCAAAGGCGTTGCCCTGGACCAGACCAGGGGCTATGCCCTTGGGGGGCAGAAAATTTTGTATTTTTTCCCCTATGTCTGTGATTAATCATTACGTACATATAAAACTTGCATGAAATTGCTTAAAAATCATTCTGAAAACCCTTAAAACCAAAATGTTCTGCCCGCAAGGGCGTTGCCCTGGACCGGACCAGGGGCTATGCCCTTGGGGGGGCAGAAAATTTTGTATTTTTTCCCCTATGTCTGTGATTAATCATTACGTACATATAAAACTTGCATGAAATTGCTTAAAAATCACTCTGAAAACCCTTAAAACCAAAATGTTCTGCCCCCCAAGGGCGTCGCCCTGGACCTGACCAGGGGTTATGCCCCCTGGACACCTGGTTCTCACTCTCTATTAATCTTAGGGATTGACAGCTATCACACACACACACACACACACCCACACACAATTTGTTCTCTGTGGGTGAATTTATTATTGTCTTCATTTACCTTCTTTTGTATTAATTGGGCCGTTACATTATCATGTTTTCACATTTATTGTGCATGAAGCCACCAAAAATCCAGAAATTCTGTTTTTATTTGTTGTGGTAATTTAAATGCATCTACATAACATGTTATTATCTCAACTCGTAATACTATTTAGTCTGGTGAGAGAAAATATGTTGTTCTACACAATACATATTGATTTTTCTTTCACTGTTTGTGTGTGTGTGTGTGTGTGTGTGTGTGTGTGTGTGTGTGTGTGTGTGTAGCAGCTGCGTGCGGAGGTTTCCTCACTGAGTTAAATGGCTCTGTGTTCAGTCCCAGCTGGCCTCATGAATACCCACATAATAAACACTGTGTGTGGCAGCTCATTGCTCCTCTACACTACACCATCACACTGCTGTTCCACAGCTTCGACACAGAGGGCAATGACGTCAGTGTGATACACGCTGGAACGCACACACATGCAATGTTAATTGATAATATTTCTGATCATTCATTCACCATACATTATGTGTTTAAGTATACATCTCTGTTTGTCTTGCTGTCTTTATTTTTACATTATTTTACTAAATTATTATCTGATTTATCAGTTATGGGATGAAAAGGTGGTGTAGTGGTAAGTACATCCATCCCACAGCAAGAAAGTCCTGGGTTTGAGTCCTAGGCAAGGGCATTGCTAAGTGGTGTTTGCATACTCTTCAAGTGATTGTGTGGGGTTTCCTCCCGGAACTCCAGTTTCCTCCCACAATCAAAGACATGTACATCAGGCAAACTGGCTGTTCCAAATCACCCCTAGGTGTGAGTGTGAATGGTTGCGTGTGTGTTGGTCCTGTGTACTGGTGAGTTAATCAGGGTTTCTCCCATCTTCACCCCGATTTGGCTGAGATAGTCTCCGGCCCCCTGTAGGATTAACCGGTTCGGCGAATGAATGAATAATGTTGAGAAAACCCCTCACAAAAACGTGTTAGCCATCTTCATACTCCTGTTGTTGGTAATTTTTAGGTGTGTAAATATGACTATGTGGAGGTCCGCAGTGACTCCAGGCTCCATGGAAGATTCTGTGGAGCTGCAACTCCAGAGCCGATCACTTCAGACTCCAATATCCTGCACGTGGAGTTTAAATCTGACAGCACTGTGTCCCGCAAGGGCTTCACAGCCACTTTCTTCTCTGGTAAGTAAGCAAGTATATACAGTGCTGTGCAAAGGTTTTTGCCCCTTACTGATTTTTTTTTTCTTTTACTTTTTAGCACCTTTGTCACACTTAACTTTTTCAGATCATCAAACAAATTTAAACATTACACCAAGATAACCCAGGTATTCAAAAATGCAGTTTTCCTGTTGTGATTTTATTTGTTAATAGAAAAATCCCATCCAAACCTACATAAGCCTCTGTGAAAAAGTAATTGCCCCTCCTTGTTAAAAGGTAAGGTAATTGTGATGAATCCTATTATTGGGGAAAACTGAGTTCAATTTCATGGCCACACCCAGACCTGATTGCTGCAAGAATATTCAACAAGGCCTTAGAAAGTGAGCAGATGCCGGAGGAATGGAGGAGAAGTGTGCTGGTGCCCATTTTTAAGAATAAGGGAGACGTGCAGAGTTGTGGCAACTACAGAGGAATAAAGTTGATGAGCCATACGATGAAGTTATGGGAAAGAATAGTGGAAGCTAGAATAAGGACATAGGTCAGCATTTGTGAAGAACAGTTTGGTTTCATGCCAAGAAAGAGCACCACAGATGCAGTGTTTGTTTTGAGGATGTTAATAGAGAAGTACAGAGAAGGTCAGAGGGAGCTGCCTTGTGCCTTTGTGGATCTGGAGAAAGCATATGACAGGGTGCCGAGAGAAGAACGGTGGTATTGTATGAGGAAGTCTGGAGTGGCAGAGAAGTATGTTAGAGTGGTGCAGGACATGTATGAGAGCTGTAAGACAGTGGTGAGGTGTGCTGTCGGTGTGACAGAAGAGTTCAATGTGGAGGTGGGACTGCATCAAGGGTCAGCTCTGAGCCCCTTCTTCTTGTTATGGTGATGGACAGACCGACAGATGAGGTTAGACAAGAATCTCCATGGACTATGATGTTTGCAGATGACATTGTGATCTGTAGTGAGAGCAGAGAACAAGTGGAGGAAAATCTAGAGAGGTGGAGGTATGCCCTGGAAAGGAGAGGAATGAAGATTAGCCTCAGTAAGACAGAATACATGTGTGTGAACGACAAGGACCCAAGAGGAACTTTGAGGTTACAGGGGGCAGAGATAAAGAAGGTGGAGGATTTTAAGTACTTAGGCTCAACAATCCAGAGCAATGGAAAGTGTGGAAAAGAGATGAAGATGCGCATGTAGGCGGGTTGGAATGGATGGAGAAAAGTGTCCGGTGTGATGTGTGATAGGAGAGTATCGGCAAGAATGAAGGGAAAAGTGTACAAGATGGTGATGAGGCCAGTGATGTTGTATGGTTTAGAGACAGTCGCCCTGGGGAAAAGACAGGAGGCAGAGCTGGAGGAAGCAGAGATGAAAATATTGACGTTCTCTTTGGGAGTAACGAGGATGGATAGGATCAGGAATGAGTACATCAGAGGGACAGCACATGTTAGATGTTTTGGAGACAAAGTCAGAGAGGGTAGATTGATATGGTTTGGACATGTACAGAGGAGGGATAGTGAGTATATTGGTAGTAGGATGCTGAGGTTGGAACTACCAGGCAGAAGGCCTAGAGGAAGACCAAAGAGAAGATTTATGGATGTGGTGAAGGCGGACATGAAGGTCGTTGGAGTAAGAGTAGAAGATGCAGAGGATAGGGTGAGATGGAGGCAGATAATTTGCTGTGGCGACCCCTGAAGGGAACAGCCGAAAGGAAAAAAAGAAGATATATATATATATATATATATATATATATATATATATATATATATATATATATATATATTTATATATTCGCGGTTCACCGGTTGCGGCCGGCATACTAACGGATTAGCGACAGCCCCGGAAGTTATTATACATATTATATATACGTGATTCAAATTCAGCCAATGGCTGAGAGCTTTTGTTTCTCCCTCCTGCTGATTGGTTGCAGATGATGTGTACACCTCTTTTTTCTCCTTCGCGCACATGTCATCAACATGATTGGTTGAATTATGAATTCCGTGTTTTTAATTACAGGGATCCCTCACTTTCTGAAATTAATAGGGACCAAGACCATCGATTCCCATGAAGTAGTATCGACCCCCTGAATGATGTATACGTACATACATATGTGTATAAAATATCAATAAATACATATTCAACATTATAAATGCTTATAATAACAATTAAACATTCAAAAATAATGCATAAGATGTAAATAAAATACAAATACACACATACAGACGTTCACACACAGATGTGAACCTCACATAAAAATGTAAGAAGTTTTGATGGGGGGTTTTGGGTTGTTGTTTTGGGGGTTTTTTGGTTTTGTTTGTTTTTTTTTTTGTTTTGTTTTGTTTTTTTTTGCATAACTGGCCTTGTTTTCCGTAATGTTTCCCCCTATTTTCCCTTAATTTCCTTATTTTTTTTTTTTATCATCACAATTGACTTTGGGAGAAGGCGGGGTATACCCTGTATAGCTTGCTAGTCCATCATAGGACCAGCACATACAAGCATTAGATAAAATGGGATTCTGTTAAATAAAGTGTTTTATATTTATACATACAGTATATATGTTTTTTGTCCTTGTAGATGTGGACGAGTGCTCCCGGGAGAATGGTGGGTGCCAGCACGAGTGTGTAAACACATTTGGCAGTTACAGCTGTCAGTGCCACAGTGGATTCATTTTACACACCAACATGCATGACTGCAAGGAAGGTACATGCACATCACACACACACACACACACACACACACACACACACACACACACACACACACACACACACACACACACACACACACACACACACACACACACACACACACACACATTGCCCTTATCGTCTTGAGGGTGTAGTTCTTCTTTCACTACAACCTTGAATGCCACCCAAAGAGGGTTGAGCTAGCACAATAAAAATGAAATGCTCTGAAAGTGAAGAGGTTATTGATGGCGCAGTAATGTATAAATCACACACACACATTAGCCCCCTCTTAACAGTGTAGTTCTGCTTGATATAGAATAATAAAGTAATAATCTGGACACTGTCCTCTTGAAAGCATGTAATGTGTGTCCACTGTCCAATTAAACTCCAATCTACAAATGAGATATGTGCATACACACTACCTAGACAAAAATAGTCGCATACTCCAATATTTTGTTGGACTGCCTTTAGCCTTGACTATAGCACTTAATCACAATGAAGTTGTTGGTTCAGTTGGTCAAGTTAGGCTTAGCAACATTATGTGGCAATAAAAATAGGTCGACTAATGACCAGGTTAACCCTTCAGTGAACTTTTTCTTCCTTGACACAGATCTTCATCCTTCATTCATTTTCTGAATAGCTTAATCCTAATTGGGGTCACGGAGAGGCTGGTGCCCATTTCAGCCGACTCTAGGTGAGGACGGGGTACACCCTGAACAGCACACCAGGCCATTGCAGGGCCACATGGATATAAAATTGGGTCTCAAATAGTGAAAGAGTGTTGCGTCTGTGAAAAATGATCCCAAATGAATGGAAACACAGGCTGGGATGTTGCTTAAATCAGAAGGAAAGGAAAGATCCAAACTCTCCTGTTACAATAAAATATGTATATTTTTACCATCAGGTCTTTTTACTTCCATTTTAGAAACGACAATCTGATAATATGCATTTGATAGTTTGCATTGGCCGCAGTAGTAGCCTGGTGGTAAAAGTGATGGATCACTGATCCTAAGGTTGGGGGTTCAAACCCCACTCTCAATAGGTTATTACTGTCCCCCCGGTGCACTAACTGGGTTATGAAAGGCCGGCCGTGTCTCCCACTGTCTATAGTGGGAAGTTCATGTAAAATAATCACTGCTGACTTTCGACAAGAGTAGCTGCATAGCCGTCAGCGTGTTTCTCCCCTGCGAGAGAGGGAGAGGGTGTACTCTGCCCCCACCTGGAGTCAGCTGGAATGGGCACCAGCCTCCCCGTGACCGTAATTAGGATTAAACGGTTCAGAAAATGAAATTTGCATTAGCCTATTTCTGGGGTAATCAAGGCTAAAGATGGGAAAACAAAATATTGTGCGGAACCTTTTTTTTTTTTTTCCTGGCCTAGCAGTGTACATGTGACACTTTTGAAACTCACTTGCATATTTATGCAGTGTTGCCTATTCATGACCTTATGTTCAAGGTCAAATTAAAGGTGGAAAATGTTCTAAAAAGATTGTTGTTTATCTCATGTTTTTTTTACATCATAAAACCCTGGCATTTTAATAGGGCACTTAAACATTTTATATCCACTATGTGATGAAACAGATGCTATAAAGAGTGAAACGTGAGCGCGTTAATGACAGCAATAGCCTTACATAAAAAAAAAAAAAAACAACAACAGTGTGATTGTGGAGTTTAGTTCGATGCATTAAATATTTTACTGAGTCAAACGTCACACGGTGTGTGTAGAGATATGTAGAAGCTTCTCCTCAGTCGATAGACACGTGCAATCAGAAGTTTTATACAAAGCACACATGGGGATATTTACAATAATAATGCAGCATGGGTGGCATTGTGGAGTAGTGATTGGTCACTTCACAATGAGAAAACTCCTGGTTTGAACCTCATGAATGTTTTATACATGTTCTCACCATGTGGTGATAAGGTGCTGGATTAATCATCCTAAATTTGGGGCTTGAGCCCTTATACTCCCATTTCACTGGAGGGCAGAATGCAAGGATAATGGCAGAAAGGCACGGAACGCACTCTACGGAGTAGGTAAGGTAAGTCTATTGGGTTTTTACATCCGAGCCTAATGGCTAATGGCTTAGCCTCGTGGCTCATCAGGCTGGTACTTATTCCCGGTTTCCGTAGCGTGAAGCGACCAGGAGTTCAACTCCCCCTGGAGGGGACGCTAGTCCATCGCAGGTTACCTTCCCAGTATATTTTACTGGTACCCATTTATACTGCTGGGTGAACAGAGGCACACTTGTGGTTGAGACCTTGCCCAGGGGTCTTAGCACAGTGAGGGTCTCAGTGGGATTTGAACTCACAACCTCCTGATCATGAGCGCAGCACCCTAACCACTACACCACCGGCCCCACAACTTTACGGAGGAGCTTCGGCATTTTTACATGGAAAATGGGTCAAAAACCTACGGAAAATTGCACTTCGGAACACCTTCGGAAGGATCACGGAATGTGCGGAAAGGACACAGAAAGACCGCGGTACAATGTTGGAACACATGCGTAAAAGCGCTCAGATTACCTTCAGAACCAGTGCGGACAGCAAACGAAGACCTTCAGAAATTCACGGAATGTTCACGGAAAGCACGGAACACTTAAGGAACAATCACGGCACTACTCCTTTTTAGAAGGAAGACCCACGGAATGATCGTGGAACAACGGAATGCAGGCGGAACGTTCATGTTTAACAAGGAATGACTGAGGAATGACTGAGGAATAGCCGGCGTAACCACGTTTCAACGCGGAAAAATCAGCAAAGCTCAAAGGATTTGCTTCTGATTCCACCTATACACACGCGGATTACACCAAGGAAGCTGATTTTCCCATTCATGTTTATAACTTAATAATATGTATATAATGTAAAATAAATTTAAAATTTAATATAGGGTTGTAATTTACAATAAGTTTATAATTTACAAGATGTTACTATACGTTTATAGTTAACAAGATATTTGTTAAAGCATGTTTATTATTTACAAGATGTTTAGACTGTACTATATGTTTGTAATTTACAAGATATTTATTAAAGTATTATATGTTTATATTTTACAATATGCTTATAATCCACAATAAATTTAAAATTTAACATATCTTAATATAATTAATATCAATAATGTCTATATACTCCTTTTATTTGCAACTCAATAAATCTTTCCAGACTAAAAACCATGCACACAAGTCCAAACCACAGAGATTAAAAGTGATGTGGCTCTTTTGATGACTGCATCTGGCTCTCAGATAAATCAGATGGCCTTTCTTAACAGAATAACTATAATAATTTCGCTGTCATTTAAATAAAAATACAGAAAAAGCCATCAAATACAACAAAAACAAATAAATAATTCTCATGCATTTTAATCTATACATCTATTCTCCACTCCACTTGTCACTGTGGCGCGCAGCGGAGAGCCAATCCTTTCTGTACTGCAGTGTGTGGGAGGGTCCGATACCTTGAAAACTCGAATTTTATTGGATTATATGCAACAGCCTGCACGAGTTGTTTTTGGGTCAAGAGGTAAATTTCTCTCATTTTGATCAGCTCATTTGTGCAGCGTGAACCCTTTCAACCAAGAAGATGGTGACAAGGAAGGAGAAAAAAAAAGATGAGGTGTGTGGCGCGCTCTCTACTCCGTCCGTGCGTACATGATCATCGGCATGAGGAGGATGATCATGCAGACCTAATCGAAGTCTCAAACAAACCACAATCAGCAGTGGATCAGTGAATCAGAAGAAGGTGTAAATACTGACAGTGTGCCTTAGATGAACTTCGATCGGGTCTTGATCATGCTCCTCATGCCGATGATCATGTGTGCACGGACAGAGTAGATAGCGCGCGGCATGCACAACCAAAGTGAGGGACAAAGCACCCGGCAAGCGCTCGGTCTGATGCTGCTGCTGATGTTGCTGATGGTGCTGCTGATGGTGCTGATGGTTTTTGATCATACGGAAGAGGAGGGAAGACTTGCAGATAAGTTAAGGAACACTTGCGGTATAAAAGGAATGATCACGGAACCAAAGGAACTCTCGGAAATTTTTTCCGTAAACGTGCTTTTGAACATGTTCCGTTTGCGGAAAATTTTGGCCTGAAGGAGGAGGAGGAATACCTTCAGAATCGTCTGAGGAACGTTGGAGGATGACTACGGTTTTGCTTCCGCAAGTCTGCCGCGCTCCAGTGAAACGGGGGTATTACCCAGAGTCGGCTGAGATACACACCAGCCTCCCAGCATCTCTAATTAGGATTAAGCGAGTCAGAAAATTAATTATTGGATGAATGAATATTCTTGCCATGCTTTTTGTGGGTTTTAATCTGGGTGCTCTGGTTTCCTCCAACAGCCCAAAGACAAGCAGAATCTGCAGAGTTGCTTTTTGAAGTTATAAATGTGAGAGTGAGTGGGAAAGTTTGTGTCTGAAATAGTTTAGGGTGTACCCCACATTTCACCCCATCACCCGACGTCAGCCAGGATTGGTTCCCGCTCATCTGCAACTTTAATCAATGCCCAACGTGATATAGATAACAGCTGGAAAATACAACATAATAACATGACAGCATTACGAGGAGGAAAAATTCTTGTTTGTACTGATGAAACTGTGGGTCTGACACCCAAACCTTCAATCAGACGAATAGCTGATGTGATGGAGATGTTTTTGTTTTTATTGTTGTGTTGGTATGTTCAGCTGGTTGTGACCATTTGATCACCAGCATGCCTGTATCCATTATGAGCCCAAACTGGCCGGATAAATATCCCAATAAGAAGGTATGCACGTGGGCCCTAACCACTACACCAGGTCACCGAATCAGACTGGTAAGTCCACATGTCCTGTTTGTTGTTTTCACTCCAAACTGAGCATAATGAGCTCTGTCCCTCAGACACACACACACACACACACACACACACACACACACACACACACACACACACACACACACCTTCAACTGATTTCGAAACAAAAGTAGAGTGATGATGTATTTACAAAAAAAGAGTAAACTTTAAGCGGCACTAAGGAAAACCGAGGCGATTCCTGATGAAATATGACTCGGCTGCTGCTGCTGGTGGTGATGGCGCAATGTTGAATTATTTATTTATTTTTTTATGTCAAACACATAATTTTGTAGACAGAAAGTCAAAAGTATTTATACATTCTTTCGCAAAACTCATTAATCCTATTTGGGTCACAGGGAGGCTGGAATAAGGGCAGGGTACACACTGAACAGCTTACTGAGTCAAAATAATATATTCATATCACGCTCTACTTCCTGGTTGAGCTGGATACAAAAATTGTTCATCCCTACTGCATTGCTGCAAAAACATAAGAATCATACTCTATTCTAAGATTAAACTACACTCTAAAATAGCGCCCGGTGTTCCCGAGGCAATTTTATATCAGAATCAGCCTGAATGCTAAAAACTGTTTTGAAATGATAGCTTATTTAGCATGCTAGCACTATCTGATTATATACTGGTTTACTTTTTTTTTTAGGTGTTTAATGAGATCGACATGGAGCGCCATCTCGAATGTTCTTACGATCATCTGGACGTTTATAATGGTCCCAATGATGCATCGCCCAGTTTGGGACGTTTTTGTGGAAGTAAAAAACCGCCACCTGTTATCTCCAGCACCAATGAGATGTTTCTGCAATTTTTCTCAGATAATTCGGTGCAGAAACGAGGTTTTGAGGCAACTTTCACAACAGGTAGCTAAGTCCATACACAGAGATATTAGCCAGCTAGTTCTTTTTAATCAGTGACAATTATACTACCTACAATAATGCAACAAAATTGGAGTACTGTCCTCACATCAGTGTGAAATATATATAAAAGAACAAGCAAGTAAAATAATCAGAATACACACACACACACATATATATATATATATATATATATATATATATATATATATATATATACAGACGCTCCCCAACTTATGTTTGTCCGTGTTACTTTTTTTCAATTTTAGGGTTTTTTTTTTTCCAAAAAAATGTCAAATTTTGAGTTTAGACGTACCTACGTAGTACGCTAACGTAATGACTCAATGACGTAATGACTCTGCGTCCATTCTTTACAAATGACAGACTGAACGTGCCCCTCCTTCTTCCCATGCAGTTATATATATATCTCAATTTAGGGGCCAGTAGTGTAGTCATTAGGGTGTTGTGCTCATTATCAGGAGGTTGTAAGTTCAAATCCTACTGAGACCCTCACTGTGCTAAGACCCCTGGGCAAGGTCTCAACCACAAGTGTGCCTCTGTTCACCCAGCAGTATAAATGGATATCAGTAATTAATATACTGGGAAGGTAACCTGCGATGGACTAGTGTTCTATCCAGGGGGAGTTGGACTCCTGGTTGCTTCCTGCTACAGAAATCGGGGATAAGCAACGGCCTGATGAACCACTAGGCTCACGTGTAAAAACCCAACAGACTTCATATAAATAAATATATCAGCATCACGCATTTAAGCCAGTCAGCTTGCGAGATTGAGTTGAGCGGGCGGGAGGCAATAGTGTTATGCGTCTAAGTCAATCAGCTTGCAAGATTGAGTTGAGTGGGTGGTCCCTGACTGAACTGGGGAGGAGGAGCACTTCAGTCTGTCGTTTGGAAACAATAGACGCAGCCTGCCTTGGGTCCCTGCCTTCCGCTTGCTTACCTGTGCGTTTCAGCACGAATTTTGAATTTTTTATGAATATTTTTTTTAATTTTATTTTTTATTAAAATATCGCGATTTACCAAGACCGCAATGCTCAAATCGCGAAGTGGCAAGGGATGACTGTATATATATCAGTTATATAGTGTGTTACCCTTGTGTTAAGACGTTGTCTCTGTGATCTTTGTGTTTACACTGTTTTGTGGACTTTTGTAACCCTAAGCAAATATGGTTTGTCAGAAGCGTAAGCCTACTAGCATGAGTGCAAGTCCCATACACAGAGATGAATTAACTATCTGCTCGGATCGGCGCAATCTACCATGCATACTCAGTTAAACAAAGAGAGTTGTAAAATGAATGAAAACAAGAATCAAGAAAAGAAAGAGAACTCTCCGCTCTGCTGGTGATTCACATCAGTGCAGGCTGAGTACTAAACGAGTTCAACGGCGCCCTTGCTCACTTGAAAGACCAGAAGTCCGTATAACCCGCGCTTTGTCTCAAGCACAGCAAGTAAACTACTTTCAGTGTTGAGCGCTTGACATATTGTAAGCGGTAATTGGCTGTTTTAAGCTTCACGTAAAGTGACTCAGCTCAGCTTCATGTAATGTGACTCGGCTTAGCTTCATGTAAAGTGACCATCCGTCGACCATCGGACCCATTTACAAGCAGAAAGATCGCATCATAGAGAATGTTAAAGGTTATATTTGATAATGTATTTGATATTTGATGAGTGAATTTGATTAAAATTTATATATTTGCAATTATTTTGCTTGAATTTAATTTATTTGAAATTAATGTTGATATTATTTGATATATTTGATATTATTTTCCAATGTTATGTTTATAATAATTAATTTAGGGGTGTTTTATGAGATATGGTAATGGTATTTATGGATGTATAGTACAGTATGAATGTCATATGTCACTGGAACATACAATAACAACTTACATTCATTTTCAACTTATGTTCGGCCATCCGGAACCAAACAAAAATGTAAGTCGAGGAGCATCTGTATACACAGTGGTACCTCGTCTAACGAGTGTCCCTTATAATGCGTTTCCATGATATGAGCTTCAATAACACCAAATATCTGCTCCATCCAATGAAGAAAAATTCACTTTACGAGCTCTCCTCGAAATGGCTTTTCTGGGCCGATTAGCCTCGTATTCTTCTGCGTGTATTCCTATGCGCTCCAAAAATGCCTTGTGCAGTGCTTCTCAATTATTTTCTGTGATGCCCACTCTAGGAAGAAAAAAAACACACACACCCCAGTCTCCCGGGCGTGTCTATAAATACTGTTTACTGCACTTCATATCGTTTGCTCGGTGCTTTTTCCCTACACCATATCGCGACAATGAGAGCACTACTGCCAACTACTGTAGTGGATGTACAATTACACTTAATTCTAGTACAGTATGGCAAAAAAGCATGTTTCCCAGAGTCATACGTGCCCCCTCGGCATCACACCGTGCCCTCCAAGGGGGGTGCAACCCCCCTATATGAGAAACACTGGCCTTGTGGGAGCTCACAATGAGCCTTTCATTGCTAGCATTCATAGTGTGCACATGCACAAAATTCTCCTCCTCTTCAGTTACGCACCACCTCGTGTCTGCCCACATAGCATTTTCGCTATAGTCAATGATCGGAAGGGCTAGTTGGCTTATTGTTTATTCTTGTTTTATTGTTGTTTATTATTAATTATTATTAATGTTAATGTATATGTATTATTATTATTATTAATAATATTATTAAATATTTATTGTTTTTACATATTTATCTTTCATATATTATGTCAAATATGCGTGTTTTTTCAGGGTATGTGAGTTTGGGAGAGGGTTGGAATGGAATAATTGGTTTTCTGTTATTTCTTATGGGAATAATTGTTTCATCTAATGAACCTTTTTGGCTTATGAGCTTGCCCTCAGAACAGATTAAATTAATTAGACAAGGTACCACTGTATAAAGTGATACGTGCAGAAAAAGACAATAAAAATATATAATGATGTAAGACTAAGATATACCGCAAAGCAGATATATATTTATGTATGTATATAAAAAATGTAATAAAATATACAGTGTGTGCAATATATGTGTGTGGATGTGCAACATGTGCAGAATAGTATCTGAGTCAGATATAGAGAGGTGGTTGCATTGCATGAAGTGGTTACACCAAGAAAGTCCTCACGCAAAGTCATTTATATTCATCTCCTTGACAACTACCTGGATGGGGAGATGCAACTGCACTGTTGACAAGCCTCTCCTTGCAGCATGTTGCTCAAGCACCCATGTGTGAGCTCATTTCTCTAGCTGTGGTCATCTAGATTTTTCCCTGCGATTAGCTTTTTTTGTTTTCTTCATTACAACAATAATAATCTCCGCTTTTCTGCCAGATTGTTGCCCTCTTGCGGTTGTGCATGTAAAAATAACAAATATGTGAAATTATGTTTGTTATTATGATGATAAACAGAATTATATGTAATAATTTCACATATAAGTCGCTCTGGAGTATAAGTTGCACCCTCAGGCAAACTATGAAAAAAAAAGTGTGACTTGTAGACACATAAATATGGTAATTGGTGACATTCATGCATTCATTCATTTTCTGAACCGCTTAATCCTAATCAGGGAAGCAGAGAGGCTGACGCCCATCGCAGCCGACTTTGAGTGAGGGCAGGGCAAAAAAACGCTGAAGGCTATGCAGCTACTCTTGAGGAAAGTCAGCAATGTTTTTTTTTTACATGAACCTCTCACCACTGACAGTGAGAGACATGACTGGCCTTTGATAATTCAGCTAGTTGCACTGGGGGGACAATGACCAACAGTGGAGATTGAGGCTTGAACCACCAACCTTGGCATCACTAATCCAGCAGTTTACCACCAGGTTACCACTGCCTGAATTGATGACATTACTTTTTTGTTAAAAAAAAAAAAAAAGTAATTTCACCAATGTTGTGATTAACATATGTATGTAGTGTCTTCTGGCTGTGATTATTCAGCCATGACCACAAATTAAGTAATGTTAGCTGAGAATGTACTATGATTTGGCAGAAGCCTAATGAATACATGACCTTCGGTTGTGTTAGACACAGCCTGACGAAACAATTCATTACTTGGAGCTTCAGGAAATTGTGCAATACACAGAAATATTTTTTTTTATGGTTGCTTTTTCTGTCTCATTCACAACAGCTTAGAATTTAATGTTAATTGAAAACAACAACTTCATATCTGTTGCTTTTCTCAACCCCAAAATCATCTTATTAGAATATAGCGTTCCCATTAATTTGTTGAATCTTCTAGAACCCTTATTCTTTCTTTTTTAGAATGTGGTGGAGCTCTTAAGGCTGAGGTGGCACCTGGAGATTTATACTCTCACGCTCAGTTTGGGGATAATAACTACAGCGCAGCTGAAGAGTGTGAGTGGGTAATTTCAGCTGAGAAAGGATTTGGAGTTAAGCTCATCTTCAACATATTCGACTTGGAGGATGAGGCAGAGTGCACGTATGATTACGTGGAACTATTTGATGGAACTGACACGAAAGCACCACGCCTTGGACGATACTGCGGATCCGGGGTGAGGAATTAATTAATCCTCATCTTCCTATCGGTCACCGTTCAAATTTCCCAGTATTCGTCTCACCATAAACCATCCTCAGTGTTCAATCTCTCAAAATGCCACATAGATATCCTTTTAAAGAACAATTCACACTTACACTCACACCTGAGGGCAATTTGGAACAGCCAATTAGCCGAATGTACTTGTCTTTGACCTGTGGGAGGAAACCAAAGAACCTGCACGGGGCGATCGTGCAAACTCCACACAAACAACCCTGAGCCTTGGAATTAAACCCAGGGGCTTCTTGCTGTGCTAAGCACTACTTGACTGTGTTGCCCTCTGTAAATATTACAGTTACTGTAATCATATTGCCATCTGGTACTGAAGGTAGCTTCCAGACTACAATTCCCATCAGCACTTGCATATCACATGACACAAATGATGAGCACCTGTTTACAGTGTCACTGATTGTGCACCCTACATCTTTAGCGACCCTTTTCATTTTTCCATGTTGTATCCATGACACCATGTTTCTTTGTTGCTCTCATTTTTTTCTTTTTGCTGATGTTGGGTTTGTTTTAATTCCACTCACTTTTATTAAGAAAAAAAACTTGCACTTTCATCCAGCCTGACCTTGTTATTGTGATTAATCCCAATAAAACTCATTATCCTACCAATAATAAGTATTTCAATACAGGTATACCTCAGCCAAAGTCGTTTCGAGTTAAGTTGTTCTCGATTATACTTCAGTTTTCAAAAAATAAATGGAAAAATAAAAAAAATAAAGTTTCCGTCATAATGATTAACTTTACATCTGTCCGCTACAAATATTGGAATCATAATATTACTAGAAAACCATTAAAATTACATGAAATAGTGTACTGTACAATATATAAAAACAGAAACACATAAAATCATGTTATTGTACAATAAAGAAGGATAAAAGCGTATAACATTTTATTAAAATACACACAGTAGTTCCAATATAATGCAGCCTTGAGGGGGGCACAAACCAGTATCTGCCCTCACGCCAGTCCCAAGCCCGGATAAATGCAGAGGGTTGAAACAGGAAGGGCATTTGGCATAAAACTTTTGCCAGAATACAGGATGGGAATCGTCACAACAAATTCCATACCGGATCGGTCGATGCCCGGGTTAACAATAACCACCATCAGTGCTGTTAACCAACAGGGTGCTGGTGGAAATTGGACTAATGTTGGTCGAAGAAGTGTCCGGTGTGATATGTGATAGGACGGTATCAGCAAGAATGAAAAGAAAAGTGTGCAAGACGGTGTTGAGGCCAGCGATGTTGTATGGTTTAGAAACAGTGGCCCTGGGGAAAAGACAGGAGGCAGAGCTGGAGGTAGCAGAGATGAAAATGTTGAGGTTGAGGTTCTCTTTGGGAGAAACGAGGATGGATAGGATCAGGAATGAGTACATCAGAGGGACAGCACATGTAAGATGTTTTGGAGACAAAGTCAGAGAGGCTAGATTGAGATGGTTTGGACATGTACAGAGGCGGGATAGTGAATATATTGGTAGTAGGATGCTGAGGTTAGAACTACCAGGCAGAAGACCCAGAGGAAGACCAAAGAGAAGATTTATGGATGTGGTGAAGGAGGACATAAAGGTAATTGGAGTAAGAGTAGAAGATGCAGAGAATAGGGTGAGATGGAGGCAGATGATTCGCTGTGGCGACCCCTGAAGGGAACAGCCGAAATGAAAAGAAGAAGAAGAAGACAGTAGCTTCAATATCTAACATTAGGCATCGTCACTCATCATTCCTGCAACACCGTTATTGTTTTGAATTGATGAGTTCATACGTGGTATACGTCTTTTTACCGGCCACTCTCATTCTCATTCAAGCTTAAAATAGATTCTTATTAACCGTATATTATTAAAAATTACATTCATGAATAAAGTACTGAACTACGATTGGTTATTTTCAATTTAGCCCAGACAAGTAAAGTTGGCGTAGCCTAGCCTAGGCTAGCCTAGAGACAAGCTAATTCGATTTAAGTTGTTTTTCGACTTAAGTCGTCTCTCCTGGAACCAATTAACACCATTTGCTGAGGTACACCTGTATTTATGAAATCTATAACCCCACTTAAAATCCCACAAGGAAAAGCACTTTGCCTTTTTCCAGCTACTTCTTGTAATTTATTCACAATCAGATATGTCCCTAGAAATGCAAAACTGTTCCAAACGCTTAGAAAAGATGCTTATTCGATATCCTCACCTCAGAAAAAGGTTTCAGGCATAATAATAATAATAATAATAATAATAATAATAATAATAATAATAATAAAATGATGACTTCTTTTTAAAGAAATATATTTCAAATCTCTCTTTATATATTTTTTGTCATTACAGCCTCCAGATGACATTTACTCAGCCGGGGATGCCATCATTATCAAATTCCACACTGATGATACAATCAGTAAAAAAGGATTTCACATCCAGTACACCAGCAGCAAATTTCAAGATACACTTCACACCAGTAAGTGACTCAGGGTTGAGTTCTGGCCTTTTCCCTCCCGTAAATTCCCAAATCCCACCAGAAACTTTCACACATTTTTAATTTTCTCAGTGAAAATGTACAAAACATGATTTGCCAAGAAGTTGAAGATGAGGGTTTTGAATTATTATCATTATTACTATAATTTTTTTTTATTTTAAAATGTGAACAAGCGACCTGTAACCCGATCTCTGTAAACTGGACTGTGACTATATGGCTTTGTCTCAATGGCACATTTTTACGAGTCACATGCTAACCAGTGATGAAAGCTTCAGCGTAATTACTAAACAGCACATTGGGAACATTATATAATCGTGTCGAATTGCTGTGTCACGTTGTTCCGTGTCTCAGCCAGACTTCCTGTCACTGTGTGACCCAGGGTTATCTATAGATAACATATCGATTAGCATTACTTAACACCACCATCGGTCTCAGAGAGCAGGTGGATGCTAATCAGTAGTGTTTTGATAACCGGGTTTGTGTATTAAAAATCCCACTTGAAGGATTAAAACCAAACAGTATCAGATGATTATGCGCAGATGTTAAACTGAAGGCTATAAGCTTTCCTGACTTGTTAGCAAAATTAGTGTCATAACTTTAGTGCAAACCTTTAAAAACAACAACAAAAGCTAATTTCCAGACATATCTCGGTAAATTGATTACATTTATACTAAATGTAAAGCTTTGTTTGCCCATTTACTTTTTTTTTAAGTTATTTATGTTCCTTTTAGCATATAGGAAAATAAATATAGAGTTTTATCTTTAAAATGGAAAAAAAAGTTGGAAATGCAGTGGTTTTGTAGTATGAATAAACTATTTGAAGATGGTTTCTGTCTTGTTATTTTTTTATTTATTCTGTTAAAATCATCAGGATTTTAGTTCAATTATTTCACTTGTTGTTGTTGTTTTTTTCAAGCATCTAGACATGTTTCATACCTTACTCTGGTCAGGCTTCTGAAGTTTTACAGCAGAGATGAAGTAATTTGGGATCCTGTGATCCCAAAACAGAGCTTTTATGACCCTTACTGTTGAGCAGTGGTACTGTTGATGTGCGTTCATCTAAGAAAATGCTGGAACTTGCACTGAGTAAAGAAACTTGCACCTTTCGAAGCATTTTAAACCAACTGGATATCGTATATTCCTTTCATTTTTAATGTAAGGCATCATCACTATTTTATGGCTATAGGAACATAATCTGAGATGTCGTGATGTCATTCCGGGAAGAAGCACCGCAAAGCTGATTGATTTCCAATCAAGGCACATCCTGATCCGGTTTCAAGTAATATTTTATTTATCAAAAATAATTACTTACTTTATCATTCTTTTAATTATGGTCGCGGGGAGGATGCCGCCCATCTCAGTCGACTCCGAGCAAGGGCAACGTACACCCTGAACAGATCGCCAGGCCATCGCAGGGCAGAAACACGCTGACGGCTTTGCAGCTACTCTTGATAAAAGTCAGCGATGGTTCTTTTACATGAACCTCACACCATAGACAGTGACAGACATGGCTGGCCTTTGATAACCCAGTCAGCTGCACTGAAGGCACCGAAGTGCCAGAAAAAGGTAATGACGCTGCATGAAAAAGTAGAACTGCTTGATATGATTCAGGAAGGAAAGTGTTTTGCTGCAGAAGTGTTAAGAAGGTGAATGTTGTATGAAACAAGGTCATCATCAGAATGGAACCTGCCTTAGTATTCTGGATACTTCTAGTTCAGGGGTCGGCAACCTTTGCCATTCAAAGAACCATTTGGACCCATTTTCCACATTAAAGAAAACACTGGGAGCCACAAATCCTTCTTTGACATTTAAAATCAAATAACACTGCATATGACGTTTTCCCCCTTTTCCTTCATGTTAATATCAAACAACAATGTGTTGCATTGATTTAAACGACTGCAGAGACAATTAAATTACAATTCTGCTTGCAACAAAAACATTGATTAAAAAAAAAAAATTGCCAGCCTCCCCGCGACCCTCATTAGGATTAAGTGGTTCAGAAAATGAATGAATGTGTTCAGTTCTTGTATTTTTATAAAAAAAAAGAATACTTATCCCACGAAACGAGGGACGGGCACTTGCTCACTTGAAAGATCGCTTCGTCTCACAAGCTCCGTGTGTCACTCGCGACAAGCACCTCATCCACCATCTCTTACTTCAGCTGTGATTTCTGTTCCTGGATTACAAACCCCGGAGGTGGAAAAATCTCTCTCGCTCGCTGCGCTGCTGCTGGCTGATGGTGAGAGCACTCCTTGCCATGAGCACAAGAATTTGGAAATCCACCAACAAAGCAGATCAAGAACACACACACAAAATCACCCCGTCAACACCAAATAAATATCCACCCACACCCGTCTGTCTGTCTTCCTTTCGGCTTTTTCCCTTTTACTCGGGAGTCGCCACAGCGAATCAGCTGATTCGCACATTTTTTGATTTGGCAGAGGTTTTTACGTCGGATGCCCTTCCTGTCACAACCCTTTTTTAGCAAGGGACAGAAACACGCTGACGACTTTGCAGCCTACTCTTTCCGAAAGTCAGCAATGGTTCTTTTACATGCCTCTCACCATAGACAGTGAGAGACATGGCCCGCCTTTGATAATCCAGTTAGCTGCACTCGTGACTGTTAATTTTCAACCCTAAAAGAACATTTTTGAAAGTGGGTACCCGACCATTGCAGGACTCAGCCTTAGGCAGATTCTCCCATCATTCAGGTTAAAGCTGGTTTAACTACCCCTGGAAGCACTTCGTGCACGGTGAGTAAATAAGCGGCATTTTCTTTTTGCAGTTGAACCGGGTTGCAGACCCCTGATATAATGCAATGCAATACCTCCCCCTCGTGGGCATTTTTGAAAACTACAGTGCTGCATGTTGAACAGAATGGATTATAGGACTCGGTGCTCTTTTTGATACACACACACACACACACATCAATAAATATCACAGTACAAAATATATTTTTTTCTTAAGCATTACTACATTTTACTACATTAATACTGTATTAATGAGTAAGACTGTCTATAGAATGTGTTTAAGAAGCATATTTTAGTGTATGTAATAGATACATGGTATTTTACTTCCGGTTGATCATTCGCGCATGTAATATGATACATGAGGTTTTACTTCCGGGTACAGAACTCAGGGATTATCTTCATTCGCGGGAGGGGCCAGAACCAAACCCCCATGAATAACGATGGCCTATTGAATATATATATATATATATATATATATATATATATATATATATATATATATATATATATATATATATATATATATATATATATATTATATATATTTACAGGGATCCCTCACTTTCGGCGATTAATTTTGACCGAGATCTCCTTACAACCACTGAATTCCGCAAAGTAGGATCGACCCCCTCCCGAATGACGTACATGTATATGTGTATATAATATCAGTAGATACATATTCAATGCTATAAATGCTTATAATAACAATTAAACATTCAAAGATAATGCATAAGATGTAAATAAAATATAAATACACAATACACACACATACAGACAAGCACACGCACACACTCAGATCCGCACCTCACATAAGAATGTAAGTAGTTTGGTGGGGGGTTGTTTTTTTGTTTTTATTTGTTTGGGGTTTTTTTTGTTTGTTTTTTTTTTGCATAATTGGCCTTGTTTTTGTAGCATTTTCCTTAACCCTTTTCCCCATTCTTCCATAATTTCCTTATTTTTTAATTCAATTAATGTTAAAAAAAAACGTGATGCACTGAAGCCACATGAATTGAAGCGTGTAGTAGTGAGGTTTACACACACACACACACACACACACACACACACACACACACATATATACATATAGGTTTACACACACACACACACACACACACACACACACACACACACACATATATATATATATATATATATATATATATATATATATATATATATATATACATATAATATTCTAAACTGGGGCAGTGGTGGTCTAGTGGTATAGGGTGCTGGATCCAAAGGTTGGGGTTCGAGTCCCACTCTCCACAAGATTGTCACTGTCCCCCCCCCAGTGCAGCTAACTGGGTTATCAAAGGCGGGCCATGTCTCTCACTGTCTATGGTGAGAGGTTCATGTAAAAGAACCATTGCTGACTTTCATAAAGAGTAGCTGCAAAGTCGTCAGCGTGTTTCTGTCCCTTGCTAAAAAGGGTTGTGACAGGAAGGGCATCCGACGTAAAAACCTCTGCCAAATCAAATGTGCGAATCAGATGATTTGCTGTGGCGACTCCCGAGTAAAAGGGAAAAAGCCGAAAGGAAGACAGACAGACAGAGTAATATTCTAAAATAATTTATTCTTCCAGTCAATGTTGTGTAACATCTGTGGAAGGAAATAGTATTTATTTTATACCAACTATATATAACAATTCCCTTACTACGCTGATCCAAACATCACATCAAACTGGAAGAAAAGTAAACAGGAAACCCTGTAGTGAGATAAATTATCCAAGAGACTGAAACTGTTCATGGTTGAAAGGCACAGGGCATTAACCTTGAACAGTCCCCAAATTCACGAACAATGCAATCACATTCACTGAAAGCTCTCAGATGGAAGGTCTTTCAGTTTTGGGGTTTTTTTCACCAATAGTATTTTGTTTTATTCATAGTGAAACACTGCATGGTCTTGACATCCAGATATCCTCAAACGCAAACACACAAGTCAGAGTTGTGCAAGCACATTTATGGGAAAAGTTGAAAATGTCATGAGAATGGAAGTTTTCACTTGAAGCCCCCCCCAAACACACACACACACACACACACACACACACACACACACACACACACACACACACACACACACACTTAAATACTTACATACGTTTCTGGGTTCACACAGTTTGATCAAAACTAAAATAAAACAGTTGTACTCTACATAATTATTAAAGCTACACAAAATTAAAATCATATCTCTTTGTAATTTATATCATTTTGTGTCTGCATGTAATGTGTACATTTTTAGATCAAATGTTTAGAAATCCTCAGTGAATTCATTGTGTCTAATAAAATACTGTTCAAGTAATTTGCACATTGGGAGAACTCTGCCTATGCTAGTCCTAAGCCTAGATGCAAAAAGAGGAAGGTTGGCCTTGGAGTGCAGATGCCACGGCTGTAAAATACAAACACGGTTGAAATCTATGGCTTGCAGCAATCACTTAATCTCATGCCGGCTCGGACGTCGCCCAGTCAAACAAGGTCCGTGTCCCCAACTGTGGAACCAGGGTTGGGTCGAAAAATATGCCCCTGGAACAAACCCTATTAAGACTGCAAAAGAGACCCTCAAGCTTGCCACGTGGAATGTCCGCACTCTTAATAGCCCAGGAAACCTTGACCTCTTACAACACGAGATCAAACCTTACAACTGTGATATCGTAGGCTTGGCAGAAACACCCTGGCCAGGCAAAGGTGAGATGAAAACTGCAAAATCATCTGGTCCGGCGAAGAAAACGTTCGCAGAAGAGGAGTCGGCTTCATTCTAACCCTAACCCTAACTCTAGGCAGCGCCATCGTGGAGACGTCACGTTCAATGTAAAAGAACATGAATAATAATGAACACCAATAAAGTTTATCCTTTTGGTATCGTTTGTTAAACATGCTACAGAAAATAAAATCTCACAGACAAACATTCTAAACATTAACTTAGATACTGTACTGGAATAATAATTGAAAAAGACTTTAAAACGAGTGCTTTACAACAGTATATGTTGTATAATGTTTATATTTTATCATCAATAAATATAACAGTAAAAATGAAAAAGTTTTTCTTAATCATTACTATATTTTACTACATTAATACTGTAGTAATGAGTAAGACTGTCTATAGAATGTGTTTAAGAAGCATATTTTAGCGCATGTAATAGATACACAGTATTTTACTTCCGGTTGCTCATTCGCGCATGTAATATGATACATGGGGTTTTACTTCCGGGTACAGAACTCGCGGATTATCTTCATTCAAGGGAGGGGCCCCGAACTGAACCCCCTTGAATATCGAGGGCCTGCTGTATTTAAATTCAGTGTTTCAGATGGAAGTAGGAAGCAACTTCCTTAAGAACCGAGGAGTTTTTGGGATTTTAATTGGACTTTGGTTCTTCACTGGTGTCCAAGATGAAAAATAAAGGTCTGACAATGTGTATAATATCTAATGCTTAAATTAAATGGTAAAATCAGTGTGTAAACAGCAGCAAGAGTTATTTCTACAACGTATAGGCACAAGAATAAGTATTAAAAACTGCATACCAGATTCTTAAAAATAAAAGGAAACATGCTTTCTGTTAACTAATTATTATTATTATTATTATTATTATTATTATTATTATTATTATTATTATTATTATTATTATTATTATTATTATTAGAAAAAGTGTTCTCCTTATTACAGTGTTATGCCAATAAATATCAGCACCTGTTTGTAAACTAGTGCGACTTATAATGAGTTGTGAAATGTATTGACATTTGACATGCACAGTATAGTTTTCATCTATTTTACATTTTCTAGTAGAGTATTTATTTCCTGTACTGTAAGATGTTTTTTGTCCACTAGAGTAGAGGTGCTGACATACAATACAGCATAGTTTATTTCAATCATGAGCTTAATTGCTTCTGGCGACTTCTTAGAACACATGAGTACAACCAGTAAAAATAAAAGATATGAATACCACATTTTTCCCCTCGCAATTCAGAACCTACGAACGCGACGGGACATTTTACACTCAAGAGAGAGTTCTGGGTCTGTCTGAGCTAAAGAGCACTAAAATTGGGATTTTTCATGGAATTGAGCTTATACTAGTTTATAATAGTAGTCTTGTATACGTTTCAAGACATAACCACAAGAAGATAACTTTGATTTCAATGAAAACTTTAAAATGTCAATGTACCGTATGGAATGTAGACAATAAAAAATAAACATTTTTTTCAATAAAAAAACATTTTCCATGGGCTTTGAATGTATTTTATTAAATGCAGCCTCTCCATGAAGCATATGGTGTAAAATCTGTGAATAATCAACTGAGCTGCAAAGCTAGCAATCCACTCGCAGCACTGCGAAATGTCCATTCTCGTGAGAAAAACTAGAAATATGTTTTCAATGGATTAGTGATCAACCTGAGCTAGTCATAAACTCATGAACTGCACACATGTTCCGTAAGTGATATATGACACAAGAGGTGTAAGGGATGTATGTCACGAGGTATCCTGACATATGGGACCATGTCACGAGAGGTAGTCCATATGTGATGCATGCATCACATACAGGACACCTCTCAGAGCATGCATCACATATGGGATACCTCTGCTGACATATGGGACCATGTCACGAGAGCTATCCCTTATGTGATGCATGCCCTGAGAGGTGTCCTGTATGTGATACATGTCAAAAGGTGTCCCATATGTAATGCATGCCCTGGGCAGCGTCCTGTATGAAAGGTGTCCCGTATGTAATACCTGTCACAAGAGGTGCCCCATATGTGATGCATGACATAAGGTGTTCCCTATGTGATGCATGTCACAAGAGGTGTTTTATCTGTGATGCATGTCATGAGAGTTGTCCTGTATGTGATGAGTGTCCAAAGAAGTGTTTTATGATGCTTGACAAAGAATTTAATTTTTTGATATGTTTGATCACTTTTTAAGGTACAAGCAGTGCAGCTTGAACACCCCATTTTCCAGGCCACAAGACGCACCGGACTACAGGTGCACACCAATGAACGGCCACGGCACATGCATAAGGCGCACCGGATTATAAGGCACACTAAGCGACTGCAGAAGTTGGACATAAAGCCCGAATCCCTCAATTATTTTTTACTTATACTTTTATATTTTATTATCTATTATTCCCTTGCGCATGGAGTCAGATCAATACAGACAGAGATTAGAAGTCTTCCTAGGTCATGACCTAAACTTCTCCCAGCCACGCCCCCTTAAAGAGACAGTGCATTTGTATTGTGTTCATTCCCGAACGAAGGTCATTACTCTTAAGGTGCTGTATCTGTATCTTTAAATTCAAGAAGGTTGATCCCAGGTTTCAGGAGGACACCTGTAGCAACGCTTTATCCTGGTGATGAACGTGACACTCTGATGAAGCCAGCTGAGTGCCGGTATTTGGACATAAAGCCTGGATTCCTCTAACTTATGACCTGTTGACACCAATATATAGCGGTTGGAGTTCTTTGGTTAATCCACCGGAATGATGGTAAGCTCTGAATTAGTTTGCGTCACTTGGGTTTTGACGGTGTCTGTGAGATAGAGTCACGCAGCTTCATCCACACATAATGCACACTGGATTGATTATAAGGCACACTGGATTATAAGGCACACTGGATTATAAGGCGCACCGTAAAAAAATTTTGAGGATTAAAGGCTTTTCAGTGCGACTTATGGTCCAAAAGATACAGTAATTGCTTTATATCAAGGTGAAAATGGACCTTGTGGTGATGGACTGCTGAATTTTCATGTTCAAATCATGCACAGCCACTTAAGAGGCACAGGGTCAAAACACTTGTTAAATCACATGCGTAGAAGATCCAAGCATTTCACTTGCTATCTCGCTAAAAGGAAGGGTTTTAAATGGGACATTTATAATCCTGATGGGTCTTTTAAATGCTAATTTTGATAACTGAGTAGTGATCTGATATTTGGGCATATGTGACATTTGTTGATGGAACACTTAATAGCGTGTATTTGATTTATACTCGAAGACGCCACTGCTGTATACAACCAGACCGCTGACACCAACACTTTGTGGGGTGCTGTTGCGTGGTTGTAAATCGACTCGGATTTCGGCAGAATTTTAAATAGGGCGGCATCCAAAAATGTTGGTTCCATAATGTGATGCTTGACGGAATTGTGGGGAAACTATCGAACACACCACTTATGTTGGAATAAAATAAATAGATCTGATGCCCAGAACAGCGAAAATATAAATCAAACATATTAAAAAATGATTATTTAAATAAAAACAGCATCATATAAGGAACAGTGAGAAAAAAAACAATTTTTTACAACGTTTACTTGAAAAAAAGTTATCCAGAAAAAAGTCTTTAAACTCGTATTTCAGTAGAAAATAAGTTAGCAATAAAAGAATCTTGTGGCATCACCTGGTGATATCATAAGAGGGATTATTTTATTGTTAAGTTATTTTGGTAAAAGCTGGATTCTATATACCTTTAACTCAAATCATGCCTCTGGCCCACTCATTCAGAAAACATGGGGTGGAGGTTGGGGTCAGCCCAATTTCCCTTTTCCTTGGACAAACTCTTGTAGTCTGGAAGTAATATGGTACTGAAAACATCTTTCACATCAACTCTATTCAAAATGGAAGTATTATAAGCATTAGTGTGTCTTGTAATATGTCAACATATTTATTTGTATGTACATTATTCAGATGATACAAAAAATGTAAACCATATATATATATATATATATATATATATATATATATATATATATATATATATATATATATATATATATATATATATTTCAATGGACATGTTGGTGCAGGCAACATAGGGGATGAGGAAGGGATGGGCAGGTTTGGTATCCAAGACAGGAACACAGGACAGATGTTGATAGATTTTGCAAAAAGGATGGAAATGGCTGTGGTGAATACTTTCTTCCAGAAGAGACAGGAGCATAGGGTGACTTATAGAAGTGGAGGTAGGAGCACACAGGTAGATGACATCTTGTATAGGCGATGTAATTTGAAGGAAGTCAGTGACTGCAAAGTAGTGGTGGGTGAGAGTGTTGCCAAACAGCATAGGATGGTGGTGTGCAGGATGTGGGTGGTCAGGAAGTGCTTCCAGATGACTGGACAACTATAGCTAATGTGATCAGGGAGACAGGTAGGAGAGTAGTTGGTATGTCCTCTGGAGGGAGAGTAGATCAGGAGGCTTGGTGGTGCAATGAGGAAGTGCAGGAGTGTGTACAAAAGAAGAGGTTAGCTAAGAAAAAACAGGACATAGAGAGGACCAAAGAGAGTAAACAGGAGTACAGGGAGACACAGTGTAAGGCGAAGGTAGCGGTGTCAAAGGCCAAACAGAGGGCGTATGATGACTTGTTTGCTAGGTTGGAGAGTAAGGAGGGAGAAAATGATTTATACAGGTTGGCACAGCAGAGAAATAGAGATGGGAAGGACTTGCAGCAAGTTAGATTGATAAAGGACAGAGAGGGAAATGTATTGACTGATGACAGAAGTGTGCTGGAAAGATGGAAAGAGTACTTTGAAGAGCTGATGAATGAGGAAAATGAGAGAGAAAAAAAGAGTAGAAGAGGTGACCGTTGAGGACCAGGAAGTAGCAAAGATTAGTAAGGGTGAAGTGAGGAGGGCATTGAAGAGGATGAAGAATGGAAAGGCAGTTGGTCCTGATGACATACCGGTGGAGGTATGGAAGTGTCTAGGAGAGGTAGCAGTAGATTTTCTGACAAGAACATTCAACAAGGTCTTAGAGAGTGAGAGGATGCCAGAGGAATGGAGAAGTGTGCTGGTGCCTATTTGTAAGAACAATGGAGATGTGCAGAGTTGTGGCAACTACAGAGGGATAAAGTTGATGAGTCAAACGATGAATTATGGGAAAAAATAGTGGAAGCTAGACTAAGGGCAGAGGTCAGCATTTGTGATCAACAGTTTGGCTTCATGCCAAGAAAGAGCACCACAGATGCAGTGTTTGCTTTGAGGATGTTAATAGAGAAGTACATAGAAGGTCAGAAGAAGCTGCATTGTGCCTTTGTGGATCTGGAGAAAGCATATGACAGGGTGCCGAGAGAGGAATTGTGGTATTGCATGAGGAAGTCTGGAGTGACAGAGAAGTATGATAGAGTGGTGCAGGACATGTATGAGAGATGCAAGACAGTGGTGAGGTGTGCTGTCGGTGTGACAGAAGGGGTCAAGGTGGAGGTGGGACTCCATCAAGGGTCAGCTCTGAGCCCCTTCTTGTTTGCTATGGGGTGATGGACAGGCTGACAGACGAGGTTAGACAAGAATATCCATGGACTATGACGTTTGCAGACGACATTGTGATCTGTAGTGACAGCAGAGAACAAGTGCAGGAAAAGGGGAAAAGCCGAAAGGAAAAGAAGAAAGAGGATATATATATATATATATATATATATATATATATATATATATATATATATATATATATATA
This sequence comes from Plotosus lineatus, assembly GCA_024760905.1. NCBI lineage: Eukaryota > Metazoa > Chordata > Actinopteri > Siluriformes > Plotosidae > Plotosus > Plotosus lineatus. The sequence goes on along the minus strand of CM045735.1, from coordinate 54,107,948 downwards.
TATATATATATATATATATATATATATATGTATGTATGTGTAATTTAACTGGTATCGGAATAATCTTTTCTCTTCTTTACCAACAAAAATAATTACCATAATAAAATAACAAAATAATAACCATTAAACGTTAATGATAGATTTTTCCCACTGTGCTTCTTTATCGCTGCTGACGTTTCCCTAGTTCAACATTTCCTTTTCTATTAATTGATGGTTATGTTACTCCTTCTGGCATAAAAATGGTAAGATATAAATGATGTAAAAATATGAAGCAAACATCCATTCATTTTCTGAATCGCTTAATCCTAATTAGTGTCCTGGGAAGGCTGGTGCCCATTTCAGCCGACTCTGGGCGAGGGCAGTACACACACTGGAAGGCTTGCAGGGCAGAAACACGCTGATGGATATGCAGCTCTTCTTTTTGAAAGTCAGCAATGGTTCTTTTACATGAACCTTACACCGTAGACCGTGAGAGACATGGCCGGCCTTTGATAACCCAATTAGTGCACTGGGGGGACAGTGACAACCTGTTGAGAGTGGGGCTTGAACCCCCAACCTTAGGATCAGTGATCCTTTACCACCAGGCCACCATCGCCCAGCAAACAAACAACACAAAAAAACCCCAGAACAAAAGAACGTTATTAGAAATTCCGTTAATTTCTTTGAGTTGTGGGAGGAAACTGAAATATCTGGAGGAACCCCACACAGGCATGGAGGACATTCCAATCTCCTCAAAACTGTAAAGCCCTTATGCACTGAATTAGTGAAGAAAATATAGAAATGATTCAGTGAAAATAAATTTTGAGAGTTAATTGAAAAATGCTAATATGGTGGTAAGCCTATTATCGCCAAGTAAATAAATAAATAAATAAACATACACAGTGGAACTAAATCCCCATTGTTTGTGCACTATGTATTCTACAGTATTTGCACATCTTCTTGTCGAAAAATAAATCGGGAGCAATGTTTTTTTTATTGTTTATACTTGACTTATATTGTAAACAGTCAATTCATCTTTCAGTAGTCTGGCTTTCCTCAGTGTTGCACCAACTCTCCTTGGACTGATTTATCATCGGACCGAGTGTAGCTTTGTGATGTCTGAAGGGTGTAAAAGGATCAAAGGTGAAATGTGTAATGATGGCCCATAACCATAATAGAAATTATAGAACTCAGGGATTTGTTTTCTCATCTCAAGTTAAAGTTTAATTTCATGTCAACAGATTAAAGTACACGTGGGGTTATTCCTCCAGTGCCGATACCAGTCATTAAGCTGAGAGGCACTGACACAAGGCTTGCGGTAATTTTGGGGGGGCTTTTTGCAATAAGTTAAAAAAAATAAATAAATAAAAATAAGATTTAAACAGACTTAAAAAAAAATTTAATATATTCATCTGGTGGTGTTTTCCATCAGGATGGTGCAGAGTTCAGTAGTGGTGGGTTTAACGGTGCTGCTACTTGCTGCAGTTGGGATATTTTTAGGTGTTTTTTTTGGTTATGGAGGTAAACCTCCAGCCGTCACTCATGAAGGATCATACGCACACGCCGCAGTGGCAGCAGACGCCGGGCCGTGCTCTGAAATTGGCAGGTGAGAATGAACCACATGTATTTTGAATAATATTTAACAACCATATGCCAAATTTACGCTGGATATTGCCATATAGTATCAGAGAGAGGACACCGACATCCACCAAACCCGACACGAATAATGCTTTAAATACATACTACACAGAAACATATAACCAAAACTAAATCAAGTTTTTATTTATTTATTATTTACATATTTTAACCATTACAGAGGCAGATCAGATGACCTCTCAATGTATATGTAGAGCACAAGTACTGTGTCTCGAATGCAGCGTTCATATTTACTACATGGAAACGTAAAGAAAAACAAAGTAAAACAAGATTTTTATAGTCTATTTTTATATGTTTTCACCATTTCAGGGTCACGTGTATTGAGCTGTGCACACCGAGCGTGTGCTTTATAGTTAATGAAATATTTTAAAACTTATTCAGAGTTTTGGTATAAGAAAACCCCAAATGATTCAAAAAGTCATGGTTATGATTAGGGTTCGACTCCAATATATTTTTGTAAGTCTATTTATTGTCCCCATAAGGTATTGAATCAGTGTGTGTGTGTGTGTGTGTGTGTGTGTTCGTTTAGAGAAATTCTCCAAAAAGGTGGTACAGCAGTAGATGGCGCAATCGCTGGACTGTTGTGTATAGGTTTGTTGAATTCTCACAGTGCAGGGATTGGAGGAGGACTGTTCCTCACCATCTACAATGCTCGCACAGGTATACACACACACACACACACACACACACACACACACACACACACACACACACACACACACACAGCAAGAGAAAAAGAAACCACCCTCTTACATAACACTGCCTTACATGTACAATAACGTGTCTGTCAAAGAATAATCTAGAGTTTAACTGTAAATAGATAGAGGACAAGAAGAAGCAAGAAGGTCACAAGATATTGGGTTCATATTTCTGGTTTCTGTGTGGAATTTGCATGTTCTCTCTGTGCTTTTGTGGGTTTCCTCCGGGTACTCCAGTTTCCTCCCACGGTCCAAAAACATAGACAGTAGGCTGAGTAGCGATCCCAAATTAGCCCTTTGTGTGAGAGTGAATGTAAATGATTGTATGTGTGTTGGCCCTGTAATGGCCTGGAGAGCTGTTCAGGGTGTACCCTGCCATCACCCAGAGTTGGAAGAGATGTTCACCAGCCTCCCCACGACTCTAATCAGGTTTAAGTATCTTAGAAAATGAATGAATGTAAATCGATAGCGACAAATTATGTAACATTAATATTTTCATCAGCATTATGTTTATTCATTCGTTAATTTTTAGTCTTAATTAGAATCACGGTGCGAGGGCGGAGTACAACCTGGACAGCTCACCTGGCCATCACAGTTATTATAATTTAATTATTTGAATTACAAAATAAAATATATAATAATACAAAATGTGCTGAGTCATCACATAATTTTTTTTTTGCAATCTCTCTATGCTCACTCATTTTATCAAGCAGTTTAATCCGACTGCTCGGATTGCGGGGGAGGCTGAAGCCTATCTCAGCCACCATTAAACTACATAAAAAACATACAACACTCACACTCACACCTAGGTGCATCTGGAACAGCCAATTCCACGTTAACACCACACACACACACACACACACACACACACACACACACACACACACACACACACACACACACACACACACACACACACACACACATATGCGCACACACACATGCTTTGCATTGTACAACTCACTGCACACCACACAACTTACACAACTTAATACGTACAAACATGTCGACGCCGGACTTTTGTAATCATTTGCTCTGGACAGCTAATTAGCAGTTCAACAAAAGACTCTGCACTGCACCATCACCTCTCCCAGCCCACCATGCACCTTAATCTGTACATGAATGTTTACCCGGGACTTTTGTTAATCTGCACTAGACTGCAAATTGGCACCATTACAGCATTATACAGTATGTGTTGACCATGTCTTCTTAGCAGAGTTATAATCTTACAAATGTTTATGGAAGGTTAAAAGCCTGAGTCAAGAAATAAAGCATGACACAACAGTAACTCTGTCCTTTACACGAAAAGTATTATGGTAGATGCAGCTCCATAATAGCCAATTGGAGGGAGCTACGTCATCTCTCCTAGCCAATGGGAGGCTAGCGGGCGGGATGTTGGGAAATAGCCAATAAGAGGAAGCTGCGTCATCCCTCCTAGCCAATGGGAGGCCAGTGGGGCGGGATGTTTGAACATCATTGATGGGAGACCATCTCATGCATTGTTTGAATGTTTGAATGTCGCGTTTGAATGTTTGAATGGCGCCTTTTAATGTTTGAATGGCACATTTGAATTTTTAAGATGGCTCTTTTCGTTTGGTGAAACTTTCGAAAAGTGAGGTACCACTGTATATGCCTTTCTATAGATACTGTATTATTCAAGTTGGGTTTGCAGGGAGGCTGGTGCTCATCGGCAATGACGGATACTCTATATCTATATATCTGTACAGTGATCCCTCGCTACTTCGTGCTTCAGTTTCTGTGGCTTCAGTGCAGTTTTTCAAAAATATTAATTGAAAAATGCAGCAAAACAAGGCCAATTATGCAAAAATACCAAAAAAAAACCTCGAAACAAACAAAAACAAAAAACAACCCCAAACCCCCTAACAAAACTTCTTACATTTTTATGTGAGGTATGCATCTGTGTGCACGCATGTGTGTCTGTATATGTGTGTATTTATATTTTATTTACATCTTATGCATTATTTTTAAATATTTAATTGTTATTGGAACAGGAAAGGAGAGGCATGAAGGTTAGCATCAGTAAGTCAGAATACATGTGTGTGAACGAGAAGGACCCAACTGGAACGGTGATGTTACAGGGAGCAGAGATAAAGAAGGTGGAGGATTTTAAGTACTTAGGCTCAACAATCCAGAGCAATGGAGAGAGTGGAAAAGAGGTGAAGAAGCGTGTGCAGGCAGGTTGGAATGGTTGGAGAAAAGTGTCCGGTGTGATGTGTGATAGGAAGGTATCGGCAAGAATGAAAGGAAAAGTGTATAAGACGGTGATGAGGCCAGCGATGTTGTATGGTTTAGAAACGGTGGCCCTGGGGAAAAGACAAGAGACAGAACTCCTTACTTCCAAAGAGAATAGATAGGATCAGGAATGAGTACATCAGAGGGACAGCACATGTAAGACGTTTTGGAGACAAAGTCAGAGAGGCTAGATTGAGATGGTTTGGACATGTACAGAGGAGGGATAGTGAGTATATTGGTAGTAGGATGCTGAGGTTGGAACTACCAGGCAGAAGGCCTAGAGGAAGACCAAAGAGAAGATTTATGGATGTGGTGAAGGAGGACATGAAGGTCGTTGGTGTAAGAGAAGAAGATGCAGAGGATAGGGTGAGATTGAGGCAGATGATTCCTTGTGGCGACCCCTGAAGGGAACAGCCGAAAGGAAAAGAAGAAGACGCACTTCAATAAATGCTTAAGATATTGCAACACCTGAGGTGACATATAATTGCAATGACAACAAACAGTTATACATTACTCTAGATTAGTCATGCATAACCAAAAACAATCAACATTTTCAACAAATAATGAGTTGTGTAGTCTACATAAGAGGTATCTGGCTACAGAATAAACAAGTATTTCCCAATTTTGTTGTAACTTGTTAGGAGAAAGCAGAGGGCCCAGTTCTACCCCTGATCCACTGGGAGCACAAGTTATTCATATTTTGCACAAACACACATTAATGTAACATACTGGACATTACAGGAACATTTCAAAGTTCAGCAAAGACTGCTAAGTCATCAGTCTATTATCATCTGTTCCGAGAGACTTAGGATAAACAAGGTCGATGAGGGAGGGTTAAATGTTGAAATTTAAAAAAAAATTCACCAGGACAGTTTTCTTGACTATTCTAATGAATTCCGGGGGCTGGAACTTAAAATATAATTATTACAAAATTTACCCATCATGAAGGACCACATAGACATACACATATATGCACACACACACACACACACACACACATACACTCAAATGCACACACTTACAAATACACACATAGACATACACACACACACACACACACACACACACACACACACACACACACACACACACACACACACACACACACACACACACATAGACATACTTATACACACACACACACACACACACACACACACACACACACACACATACATACATACAGACATATACACATACATACACTCAAATGCACACACTTACACACACACACACACACACACACACACACACACACACACACACACACACAGACATATACACATACATACACACACACACACACACACATAGACATACTTATACATACACACACACACACACACACCCACACACACACACACACACACATACATACATACAGACACACAGACATATACACACACATACACACATACACTCAAACGCACACACTGACACACACACACACACATGCACACACACAAACACACACACAGACATACTTATACACACACACATACATACATACATACATACAGACATATACACATACATACACATACACTCAAATGCACACACTTACACATACACACATAGACATACACACGTACACACACAAACACACACACATAGACATACTTACACACACACACACACACACACACGCACACACACACACACACATACACTACTCAACAAAATCTGATTTCTTATGCCAAATGTTTGACCATTCTCTCTTTTTTCTTTAAATAGGAAAAGTGGAAACAATTGATGCTCGTGAAGTGGCCCCTTTAAACTCCTCGAAGAACATGTTTGGGAACAGTACTGATCTTTCCCAGAAAGGTAATTATTAACGAGCTACATAATCACTGATTGATCACAGACCAGCTGCATCACAAATTTAATGAAAAGAAATAGCATTTAAGATGTTTTTGCTGTGATGCGCCATCATCATCATCATCATCATCATCATCATCATCATCATCATCATCATCATCATACCATTTTCCTCAATAATTACACATAATTTAACAATCTGATACCAAGTATTACAAACATCTAACCTCAGGGTCCAGTTCCAATTTTATAATCAGAAAACACATGTACAATTTATTCATTCATTCATTTTCTGAACTGCGTAATCTTAATTTAGGGTCTCAGAAAGGCTGGCGCCCATCTCAGCCCACATTGAGTCAGAGTGGGGTACACCCTGAACAGCTCACCAAGCCATCACAGAACAGAATTTAATTCTAACATTTTATTCTAAAACTACCAAAAGGTTTAGAATGGGTTTTATTTTTTTGCTAATTAATTTGGAAATCACTTGTATGGAAATAAATTCCTTATCACTGAGGGAACTGTGTGTGTGTGTGTATGTGTGTGTATGTGTGTGTATGTGTGTGTGTGTGTGTGTGTGTGTGTGTGTGTGTGTGTGTGTGTGTGTGTGTGTGTGTGTGTTTCAGAATTATATTTATTAATTTATTATAATTCTAATAATTTTTCTGCTACATGTGCTCTTTGTGCTTCAGCGGTCAAATAAAACTAAAAACTAGTGGTACTTGTGGAGTGTTGGCGCCCTCCACTATGTAGCATGGATAATGGGGCCTGGTTTTTATTCCCAATACAGTATACCTATCTTATAATAGTCGTTCATTCAGCACGATATTTTGGGGCCGCCATGGCCCACTGGATAGAAAAGCAGATTTAGGACTGAAAGGTCACTGGTTCATTTCCTGAACCAGAGACATGGAGGCCCCTCCCCTTCCTCCAACTTCATGGCTGAAGTACCAGTGAGCAAGTCCCCTAACCCCCATTTGCTCTCTTGGCTTTGCAGTGTGGCTGCCCACTGCTCCTGTGTGTGTGTGTGTGTGTGTGTGTGTGTTTACTTTGGATGGGTTAAATGCAGAGCATAAAATATAAGATATAAGATCAAGACAATAAAATTAAATAAAATGAAAATGAACAGCTCAGCCAACTCTGGGTGAAGGTAAATGGTGAGGTACTCCTTGAATAGACTGCCAGTCCATCACAGGGACGCACACAAGTATTAACACTCAGACGTGGGCAGTTTGAAACAGCCAAACACCCATAAGCCTAATGTGCATGTCTTTGTACTGTAAACTAAACTAATTCTTTATTGTCAAAGTACTTTTACATACATTGAAATTTGGTTTGTGCTCTGGGCACCTGTCACCACTGTGCAGTGCCAGTTATTGTGTTGTTCTATCCTTTGATGCTGAGTGCCAAGCAGGAAGCAACAACTGCCAAATTTTAACGTCTTATGGTATGACGCGGCCAGATTCGAACTCCGACCTTCCGGAGGATAAAGTGGACGCTCTACCAACTGAGCTAAATCCCCGGTACTGTGAGAGGAAACTGAAGTACCTGGAGGAAGTAAGCACATGGAGAACATGTAAACCCCATACAGAAACACCCCTGCAGAGCCTGGGACTCACCCAGAACCTTCTTGCTCTAAGTTGGATGCTCCAAACAATGCGCCGCTTTGCTGGCAGTTGTACCTTGTATGGTTCCCTATCAGTGTTCCATAGTAACAGTATGTCTATTGGCATCTTTGGAACTTGGTTAGGGTCATGCTCTCACCAATTCTGGTGAAATTCCTTGCCCGGGTCTGGACACAATTTTCACACTAAAAATATCAGACGAACAAATGCCGGTGAAGCTTTTGGACAGAAGTCAGAATAATGAGAATGTGAATCATTTGCAAGGTCACTGCGAAAGTGTTTTGTTTTCAGGTGGCCTCTCCATTGCTGTTCCTGGGGAACTTCGAGGATATGAGCTGGCCCATAAGCGCCATGGCAAGCTAGCCTGGAGAGAGCTGTTCATGCCAAGCATCAAACTTGCAAAAGATGGATTTCCTGTGGGTAAAGCTCTCGCTGGAGCCATTAACAGACACAAAGATACCATCCGAAAAGACAAAGATTTATGGTATGCAACTAATCTTGTGACGATCACCAGACAGATAAGTTTAAAGTTCTTGTTGTTCCTGCTTATGCATAAACTTGAAGTCCATCACTGTAGAGATGTGTCTCAGTTTGACATATTGTGTCTCAGTCCTGTGATTTGTGCTGCATTTTATATTATTTATTCTACTTTACTTTACAGGTACTATGTGTTATTCATTCATTCATCGTATTCTGCTTCTTCTGGAGTCAGGTCATGGGGGCAGCAACCTAAGCAAAGAGACCCAGACATCCCTCTCCCCAGCCACTTCCTCCAGCTCTTCCAGGGGACACCGAGGTGTTCCCAGACAAGCCGAGAGAAATAGTCCCTCCAGCGTGTTCTAGGTCGACCCCGGGGTCTCTTCCTGGTTGGACATGCCTGAAACAGGGAGGCGTTCGGGAGGCATTCTGATCAGATGCCCGAGCCACCTCAACTGGCCCCTCGCAATGCGGATGAGCAGCGGATGTACTCCGAGATCTCCCCGGATGGTAGAGCTTCTCACCTTATCTCTAAGGGAGAGCCCGCCGCTCGGCGAAGGAAGCTCATTTCAGCCGCTTGTATCCGCGACCTTGTTCTTTACCCAAAGCTCGTGACCACAGGTGAGGGTTGGAATAGTAGATCGACTAGTAAGTCGATCCGTCTGTCAATCTTCCGTTCCATCCTTCCCTCTCTTGTGAACAAGACCCCAAGGTACTTAAACTCCTCCATTTGGGGCAGGACCTCATTCCCGACCTGGAGGGTGCATTCCACCCTTGTCCAACCAGGTGGTGATTGGTTGACAGCTCAGCTCCGCTCTTCACCCGAGTGTCCAGAACATGCGGCCGCAAATCCGGTGACACGACTTCAAAATCAATCGTCGAACTGCGACTTAGGGTGTCCTGGTGTCAAGTGCACTTATGGGCACCCTTATATATAAGTGATAGACAAACTGACGAGCACAGAAGTCCAATAACGAAACACCATTCGGGTTCAAACCGGAGAGGTCGTACCTCCCGATCGCACTCTTCCAGGTCACACTATCATTGCCCACATAGGCATTGAAGTCTCCCAAGACAACAAGTGAGTCTCCCGAGGGAGCGTTCTCCAACACACCCCCTAAAGACTCCAAGAAGGGGTAGTACTCTGAACTGTCATTTGGTGCATAAGCACAAATAACAGTCAGCCCAAACCCCCCGTCCCCCCCAACCAAAGGCAGAGGGAAGCTATCCTTTCATAGACCGGGGAGAACCCCAACGTTTGGGCACTGAGACGGGGGCAGCAAGGATGCCCACACCAGCTCGCCGCCTCTCCCCATGATCAACTCCAGAATGGAATAAGGACCAGCCTCTCTTGAGATGGGTGGTTCCAGAGCCCAAACTATGCATTATATCTAGTCGGTATCTCTCCACCTCATGCACCAGCTCAGGCTCCTTCCCCGCCAGAGGGGTGACATTCCATGTCCCAAGAGTTTGAGTCAGTAACCGAGGATCGGTCCGACAGAACCCATACCTTCGGCTGCCACCCAACTCAGATTACACCCAACCCCTATGATTCCTCCCACAGGTGGATCCATGGGAGGGCAGACCCATATCTCCTTTTCGGGCTGGGCCCAGCCGGGTTCCATGGGCAAAAGCCCGACCACCAGACGCTCACCTTCAAGCCTCTCCCACCAAAAAATGCAGCGCGTCACGTCTCTTTTATGTTTTATTTATATCTCCATTTATCTTATAGGGTCAGTGGTGGACTAGTGGTATAGGGTGCAGGATCGCTGATCCTAAGGTTGGGGGTTCGAGTCCCACTCTCCACAAGGTTGTTACTGTCCCCCCCCCTTCCCCCAGCCCAGCTAACTGGGTTATCAAAGGCCGGCCATGTCTCTCACTGTCTATGGTGTGAGGCATACGAAAGAACCATTGCTGACTGACGGAGGCCGACAACTACTATTTGTCTTATATCTCAGTTTTGTTCTTTGTCCTCAGTGTTTTTTCATCTGTTTCAGTTCCGTATTCTGTAACAAAACTGGAGGTATCTTACAAGAAAATGACACCATCAAGTACCTGAAGCTGGCGGAAACTTATCAACAGATTGCAGATAATGGTGCAGATGCTTTTTACAAAGGGGCAATCGCTGAAAACCTTGTCACAGATATTAAGAATGCAGGTGGGTTCTCCTCGTATTCTACCCTCCACGGGACCG
>CM045735.1:54034748-54094748 GCA_024760905.1 Plotosus lineatus | reverse complement strand
GGGTTTCAAACTTATTTTTTCTGAGGTCCACAGCACTAAATTTAAAGGTAATGGAGGGCTGAATAATCATCGAATATCTATTCTTAAAAGGATACCAGGAAATCAGCATGGTTCATTTAAGTGCTTGTTTTATCTTTTCCTTTATTTAGTGCATTTTCTTTCAACACTTAACAGCGATGAACCAGCATGCCATTCTTATTGAGTCATGAAGAAGTAGTTGCTTACTTGAAATAGGCTGTGACCACTTAGTGTAGGGATGATGAATTAAGTTTCATGGTAACGGTCGATGCACAGAATGTGCGATAATCATATTCTTTGAAAGGTTGAGGGCCACATAAACTGCGTTGGGGGCCAAAATTGGCCCGTGGGCCTTGAGTGCACTCATGCCACACAGAGTAATCAATACTCCTCATTCATTATGAACTTAATTGATAGTGATTTCTGATTGGTTGATTGATACTTTGAGATTTGAGTGTCATTTTTTTCATTGTTAAAGTAACAGAAATTTGTTTTAGGTCATTTTAAAATCACTCTTCTTCAAATACGATCTGAAGAAAGCTGTTTCGGATCCCAGAGTTCATCATCAACTCAGTCCGAACTACACTGTGATAGAGCCAGACTTTGACAAGGTGAGTAGAAACCATATTCCTCTCAGCATTTCTAGTGACCCTCCAGCACCAAACCAGCCAGAAGCTGGAGGAGCGTATTTTGATATATATCTGAATAGTGGATCAAAATTATAAATTTATAAATTTAAGCATAAAACAAATATAAAAATAGGCAGCAAACGGCAACGTGGCTGGCACTGAATCTCACGTCTTGTGAATTTCCTCCAGGGAGTCCGATTTTCTCCTAACTTCTACAGAAATTCACACTAGGCTATCCATTCATTCATGTTCTGAACTGCTTATTCCTAATTAGGGTCGTGGGAAGGCTGGAACCCATCTCAGCTGACTCTGGGTGAGAGCAGAGTATACCTGGACAGCTCACCAGGCCATCACAGGGCAGAAGGCCATCACTGACGGCTATGAAGCTACTCTCATCAAAAGTCAGCAATGGTTCTTTTACATGAACCTCACACCATAGATAGACAGTGAGAGATATGGCCGGCCTTTGACAACCCTTTGAGTGACAACCCTTTGAGAGTAGGGGGCTTGAACCCCCAAACTTGGAATCAATGTTCCCACACTAGGCTAATTGGAATGTTAAAATTGCCCCAGATGGGAAGGTGAGTGTGAAAGGTTGTGTGTGTGTGTGTGTAAAGGTAAAGTCAGTTGGGCTTTTTACACCCGAGCCAAGTGTCTCATCAGGCCGGTGCTTATCCCTGGTTTCCATAGCATGAAGAGACCAGGAGTTCAACTCCTCCTGGATAGGACGCTAGTCCATCGCAGGTTACATTCCCAGTATATTTTTACTGGTACCCATTTATACTGCTAGGTGAACAGAGGCACACTTGTGGTTGACACCTTGCCCAGGGGTCTGAGCACAGTGGGATTCTAACTGGGATTCGAACACACAACCTCCTGATCATTAGCCCAGCACACTGACCCGTGTGTGTGTGTGTGTGTGTGTGTGTGTGTGTGTGTGGCTCTAAAATGGTCTGCAAGCTGTTCACGGTGTATAGAACCTTTGCCTAGTGTTGGCTGAGATAGGTTCCAGCCTCCATGGCTCTAGTAGTAGGATTGACACATTTGACATATTAGAATGTGTTCACATATAGTGACTTTAAAGCACTTGTGTAAGTCGCTCTGGATAAGGGTGTCTTCCAAATGCTGAAAATAAATGAGTGAGAGAACAAAGAAAGGTTCTGAATGTCTTGAATGAATAAAGTTTTAATATTCAAAAAATAATTCCAGATAAATATTGAAGACAAGGAAACAGAAAATGATGTTTTTGATATTATCCTGATAAGTTCTTGTAGTAATGTCCTAATCTGGTCTCCCTGTCCAGGCTGTAATGGAGGGTCTTATTGAGAAAAATCACCTGATTGAGAAGTTGACATCAACTGGTGCTGTGATCCAAGCAATCCTGCAAAAGGAAAACCGTCTATATGCTGAATCCGACCCTCGGAAAGGAGGTTACGCTGCGGGATACTGACGGACCCTCGTGTCCTTCCCTATTTATCCATGATGAGTCTCATCATCCATTTTTACTTTCAATTTTTCAAGCAAACTGTTGTACTGGGTTTCGTTTTCCTGGGTTTTTTTCCATCCATGCGTATCTCCAGGCTGACAGGCATGGCCTTGCCTCCTCCCCTGCTCCCAGTTATCTTCACACACAGCTGTTGCTCATCTACACTCCTATTTACACTCCAGCAGACCGACTCCCCAGTGTAGGTTCATTGATGATGTCATTCACTGCCTGTGCGTCTGCCTGCACCAGACCTGAAATCACTCAGTTGGTCTACCTTCCTGCACTGCATCAGCCAACCACAGGTGTTTTGGGCCTTGTTCTGTTTTCTTATTTCCTGCTGGCGCGTGAGCTCCAAATAAGGATCTCATTTTCTTCACCTCCGCTCGTCCTCTGTTGCCCTACATTTTAGGTCCCACTCAGCTGCCCCGTGACACTGACTACCCTATGGTTTTTATTTTACATTATCACTTCATTATCATTCATCGAGTCCATAGACATTCCCGGGGTGGAGTCTGCATGTTTTTCCTGCACTCGCATGGGGTTTGTCACAGTGCCCTCCCACGGTCCAATGACATACACATGAAGCTAATTGGCTAATTCTAAATTGCGCATAGGTGTGAATGCTTGTGTGTGTTGGTCCTGTGATGGTCTGATGATCTGTTCAGGGTGTACCCTGGCGTGGCCCAATGATGGCTGAGAGGCTCCAGCCTCCCCACAACCCTAATAAGATTAAGCGGTTTGGCAAATAAGTTAGTCATGGACATATTTAATGATCAGACTGTCACATGACAGGAGTTTCATGCTGTTGTTGGAGTGATGTCACGGAATGAGGTTTGAATCCAAATATTTTAATAATGTCTTTGTATGTAAGCAATTTTAAACTAAAATTAAAGTTTCAACCCCGTGAAATGATTCAGAAACATTTACTTCTTTTTCAGTTTTGATCATACCTATGTTGTACCGAACCATCTTGTCATAAGTAGGAATAAGAAGATAAACAATAAACATGGTCCTTTCAATAAGAAATTTTATTACACATGGAAAAAAAAAAACCCCAACAAAAATATATTTGAAGATATACTGTGGTTTGATAATAGCGGTTTACAATATAAACATGTATTCCATTTAAGCTGAATCAGAATAGAGTACAAATAGCATAACATTGATTTTCTCATGACTGTTGACCTGCCAAGCTACGGAATGTATTAAATCAAAAGTAAACAGTCCGTTCTTAAAATCGTTGTGATGGAAACAGGAAAAATGTGCAAGTGTGAGGATATGAGTGTATTCCTCTCCAAAACAGCAGATCTTGTGGGGGGGTTCCTGGGATACCTTTTGGGCTTTTTACACCATGCCATAGTGGCTCATCAGGCTGGTGCTTATCCCTGGTTTCCATCATGTGAAGCAACTAGGTGCACAACTAGTCCATCACAGGTTACATTCCCACTATATATATATATATATTACTGGTACCCATTTACACTGCTGGGTGAACACAGGCACACTTGTGGTTGAGATCTTAGCACAGTGAAGGTCTCACTGAGATTTGAACACACGACCTCCTGATCATGAGCACAGCACCCTAACCGCTACACCACCGGCCCCATCCAAGTATACCTTGGTAAGTCCATAACCAACCATGGAAAGGACAACCTGCAAAAGTGTCATGAGTGCTTGAGGCTTATTGATGCACACTGGTTTATGGATGTGGTGAAGACGGACATGAAGGTCGTTGGAGTAAGAGTAGAAGATGCAGAGGATAGGGAGAGATGGAGGCAGATCATTTGCTGTGGTGACCCCTGAAGGGAACAGCCGAAAGAAAAAGAAGACTGGTTGATGAAAGAAAGATAGCACATCTGGTCTGATCTGACAGAAAAGCTACTGTAAAAAAAAAAACTGCTGAAACTGTTTATGGTGGTTTTGATATAAAGGTGTCAGAGCAGGGCAGTGGTGTCCTGGTGGTAAAGGTGCTGGATCACTGATGCTAGGGTCGGGGGTTCAAGCCCCTCTCTCAACGGGTTGTCATTGTCCCCACCAGTGCGGCTAACTGGGTTATCAAAGGCTGGCCATGTCTCTCACTGTCTATGGTGGGAGGTTCAGGTAAAAGAACCATTGCTGACTTTCATCAAGAGTAGCTGCATAGCCAGCCGTCAGTGTGTTTTTGCCCTGTGATGGCCGGGGAGCTGTCCATAAGGGATTCTGACCTCGCTAAGAGAGAGCAGATACATGCAAGGGCCAGTGATGCCAGAAGCATGTCAACACACCAGTAATATATTCTTTGTTTTTTGTGATTATGCTAATTTTAATTACAAATTAATGATCCTGTAAGATTATCTCGATGCTATTTCAACATCTATCTTAATCAGAATGCATTCAATGGCATAAACATAAAAAATAAACCTCACATTTAGGCTAATATAGAGAGTAGATATGGGTAGAAAAACTACACAGTTGTATCCCTGTTCTGTAAATATGACACAAAACAGAATTAGACATTGTGCAGTGTATAAGGCAACATGAAAAATAGTCACGTTTACATTCACGTGAGGCACAAGTGACAAATTTGGCTCAGTTTGATTTATCTGCTGCTCTTTTCTCTTTTTTAAGCTTCTCAGCATGAATACAGGAATCCCTCGCTACTTCGCGCTTCAATTCATGCGGCTTCAGTGCAGCACGTTTTTTAAAAAAAATAATATTCATCTAATTAAAAAATAAGTAAATTAAAGAGGAATAGGGGAAAAAGTTAAAGAAAATGCCACAAAAACAAGGCCAATTATGCAAAACAAAAAAAACCCTAAACAAACACAAAACAAAAAACAACCCAAAACCTCCCATCAAAATTACTTACATTTTTGTGAGGTGCGTATCTGCAGTGTACGCGCGCGTCTATATGTGTGTATTTATATTTTATTTACATCTTATGCATTATTTTTTAATGTTTAATTGTCTTCAAAATTTATAGCGTGGAATATGTATTTATTGATATTAAATACACATATACATGTACGTATACCTCATGGGGGGGGAGGGGGTTGGTGGTGGTGATCCTATTTCGTGGAATTAGGTAGTCGTGAGGGGAGCTCGGTCCCAATTAACTGCGGAAAGTGAGGGATCCCTGTATTTTGTAGTATTTAGTACACAGTAACAGCGCAATCTGATTGGTCCACTATCTTGCGGTTAATAGACATTATTATTCGTTCAAAAATGTTTTCTAATTTCTGATTGGTGGAAAGCCAGCAAATAATTCTCGGTATTGTTCTACAAGCTGACTTCTCCGTTACTGGCGTAGGGTAAACTGAAATAAGTTCGAAATAGTTTTGAATGAATAAAAAATAATGACCGATTTTGGCTTATATATATGAAATGGGGAATTATTCAAAGTTATGCTCAGCTTTCCAACTTGCCAGATAAAAGCTCCTCGATCTGTATAGTCCTCCATATCATACTTCACCTCATTCAACAATTGCCCCATATCCCAAGTGGATAATGGTTTAAATTGAAACAGCAGGCACTCACTGTTTATCGCGGTCATGTGGAGCAGGCAACATCATCATTGTCTTATTTTAAAAATCTAAAAGTAAACAATCAAAATCTAGTTTTGATTTTATTTACTTGCACATTGTAGTAATTTATCTCTGACTGAGTTTAAAAGCACAATGTTTCCTGATTCGGTTACAAAGCTCACATTCTTCCTAATATTTAAAATGTGTAATAATAATAATAATAATAATAATAATAATAATAATAATAATAATTAAGAATAGAAATCTTGATTTAGTTTGCTTTTCATGATGTGTGTATACAGGTAGTGTTCGACTTACAACCACATTTGGTTCTGACCAACAGGTCGTAAGACGGTTTGGACATAAGTCGGGTCTGTACATGTATTACTACTAGTATGTACTGCACCTTTCTACAAGTTCGTGCCAAAATATTGTTTGCAATCTTTTATTCTAATGTAATATTTTCAAGCTAATGCATCTCTTTACAACGAACGTGGGGGAGGAGTCACTTCTCGTGAACCAGTTCGCGGTTCAAAGAATCAAGGGTCAATTTCAGAGCATCGGCGTCTTTGTTCAGCTCAGACGAAAGAAAGAAGAAGAATACAGGACATGTATATGTGTGTATACATATATATATATATATATATATATATATATATATATATATATATATATATATATATATATATATATATATAAAATTTTTGTGACGTGGTGATCTGATGGTAAAGGTGCTGGATCACTGATTCTAAGGTTGGGCTTTCAAGCCCCACTCTCAACGGCTTGTCACTGTCTCCCCAGTGCCCCCTAACTGGCTTATCAAGGCTGACCATGTCTCTCACTGTCTATTGCTGTGAGGTTCATGTAAAAGAACCATTGCTGACTTTCGACAAGAGGAGCTGCATAGCCGTCAGCGTGTTTCCACCCTGAGATGGCATGGCGAGATGTCCAGGGTGTACTTTGCCCTTGCCCAGAGTCAGCTGGGATGGGCGCCAGCCTCCCTGTGACCCTAATAAAGATCAAGCAGTTACAGAAAATGAATGAATGAATATGCATACACACACACACACACACACACACACACATACACACACATACACACACATATGAATAGATGTACAGCATTGGATCAAAAATATTCATGAAATCGCTTCAATGCATGAATTTTAGAAGCAAACACAAAAAGTCAAATAAATTAAAACATTTACTGTCAACGAAACTTGGTGAAATTTTAACCATAGACGCGTGTGGTATTCTACTTCCGGTATGACGTCACAGTTTTGCCAGCTGCCAAGTAGGTCAGAGCAGACGAACCAAAACAAACGATGGGTCGCAGATTGACGGAGATTGACATTGCAACGAAACAATTGATCGTAGATCTAAAACAACCAGGCACAGATGGACTGTTGATCAAAACTGAAAAACTGTTATATTCAGTGATGAATCTCAAGCAGTCATTGGGAAAAATAATCGTGTATTTGTGTGGCGATCAGCAAATGAAGCGTACCGACCCAATTGCATGTGTGTACCGAGCCAGCGGAAGTTGTCTGTTATGGTGTGGGGTTGTATCACATGGTACGGTGTGGGGACTTTGTGTCGGGTCGATGGTAACATAAGTGCTGTCAAATACACTGACATCCTGGAAAACAATCTGTGGCCGGTTCTAGCCCGTCATTTCACAGACAGACCGTACGGGTTCCACTGACAATGCCCCCGGCCATCGGACTCGTATTACAGAGGACTACGCAATTCAAAACGATATTCATGGCATGCTATAGCCGGCCCAGTATCTCAACATCATAGAAAATATTTGGCTGAAAATAAAGCATTCACCGAAAAATAGAGCTGTGTACATAAAAACACAAGATGAACTGTTTCATGAAATTCACACCTTCTGGACAAACATCACATTGGATTACGTGAGGAATTTATATTCATCCTTTCCGAGACGAATGCTGGTCTGTGTTCAAAGTAAAGGACAGTTGACCAAGTATTGAGGTTGGAATTTTCATGTTTTCTGTTATAATTACTCAATTGAAAATGCAAGTTGATGATTTGTTTACGTCGGCCATCTTGGAAAATCCAAAATACTTTTGATCCGATGCTGTACATGGTTTATCCCATTTGCTCCTCACAGCAATAACTCATGAGGTCATCATGTTAGGGAACCCTGCAAGATACCTCTCTATATATATATAATGCACAAAATGCAATTTTATATAAAATTAAAGGAAGTTTGGTGCCAGGAGGGATATTCTTTAAGGCTGGAATTTGTAGCTATATTTCTGTTTTTGTGCTCGGCCTTTCATATCAGAAGAGCAGGGCCATCTGTGGGTTTTTTATTTTGTAAAGTCTAATCCAAGATTCTGGGTGAGAAAACAGCTGCATTAATTAATGCGGCTTCAGTGCACCGCGTTTTTTTTTTTTGTTTGTTTTTTTTTTCCAATATTAATCGAAATAAAAAAATAAGGAAATTGCCACAAGGCCAATTATGCAAAAAAAAAAACAAACCAAAACAAAACAAAAAACAAAAAAAACACAAAACAAAAAACAACTCAAAATCTCCCATCAAAACTACTTACATTTATGTGAGGTGCATGTCTGTATGTGTGTGTATTTATATTTTATTTACATCTTATACATTATTTTTAATGTTTAATTGTTCTTATAAGCATTTATAGCATTGAATATGTATTTATTGATATTATATACACATTCATGTACGTATACGTCAGTCGGGGGAGGGGGAGTTTGATCCTACTTCACGGATTTCAGTGATCGCGGGGGAATCTGGGTCCCAATTAACAGCGGAAAGTGAGAGATCCCTGTATTTATTGTTATTGGCGTTGTGTCAGGACGGGACACACTTTCCTCGGTACGGAACTATAGAACGTTCTGTGTGCACGGCGTACAGTATGCAACAAGACTCGCAAACTTTAAAGAGTAAGATCAGCACATTCTGAACCTTATAGTGACTGTGTTTTGTCTTTTATGTCCTTGATATTTCCATTTGATTTGTTAAATGATCTCCTCACCTTAGACCCCCTTTAATTTTGAAAATGTTGCTTAATGGAAAATCTTATCTTCCACTAAAATCCACGTGTTCAGTTCCCTGTATTAGTGTGCTACATTACAATGAATTATCCAATATAGGGAATAAGTAGTAGATAGTAGCACAGTATAACCATTTAATATGGATACAATACTGTAGAATCCGCCGATGTGAAACAAGACTGGAAATTAGGATGTGATTCGAATCTGTTCCAGTGTGATCAGTATCCTGATGCTTTTCCGTATTTCCTGCCATCAGAGACAGCAGTGATGCAGCCATTTTCTTTCATTACGCCATTCACGACATTAAAGAGCCTCTGGTTCATTTTTACATTGTGTCTTAATGTCTTCAGGGATTCCTGCATTGACTGTAAGAGAAAAAGACCAGAAAATTACTGCTATGAAAATGAAAAACACACTATCCTATTAATGGAGATTTATGGAAACGCCCAGTTAAAACTAAACTTATGTTGCTCATATATATATATATATATATATATATATATATATATATATATATATATATATATATATATATATATATATGTATAGTGCCTCTTCTTTTGCATTCTGCTAAGGAGGTATGCAGCATTTTCAGATGATATTCCACCAAGGCACTTTCAGGATAGGATGTGTTTTTACATTATTATGGATATATTTAAAGCATTTATTATACTGAATATGAATAAAAATCAAAGACTAATATATACGTCAATGCCAAAAGGTGTACCAAACTATGCTCCAGGATGATCCAGACACCATCACAGACTAGCACTTAGGTCCGCACACTCTAGATCAGGAGTGTCAAACTCATTTTCACTGAGGGCCACTACAGTAAATTTAAAGGTGATTGAGGGCCAAATAAATCGCTGAACATTGGTTCGAAAAAATCAACCATGAAATCCATCGCAAAATGATATGTTTATAAATTTGACCTCGTTTCCTCTTTACTCGCATTTTCTGACAAAGCTTAACAGCTATAAACAAGCATACAATCTTTTTTGAGTCATGAATGACCAGCTTTTTACTTGAAAAGCTGCTGCTACCTAGTGGAATGGATGATGTATGGAAAGGATGATGAATTAGGTTTCATGGTAATAGTTGATGCAAAGGATGCACGATAATCATAATCTTTGAAAATTCATACGAGCCACATAAAATGAATTGGCGGGCCGGATTTGGCCCACAGGCCTTGAATTTGGCACCTGTGCTCTAGCTACAAGTACCCTCTACCTGGCTGTCCCTATAACAAGTTATGCAAGCGGGTACAGGACTCCGACAAACTTCACCACCATCTTATCTGATCCTTGACCTGGATGTTCATAGCATTAGCTAAACTAAAACAGATTTCTGTGAGATTTCACTTCACAGAAACAACTTAATTTAGGTTCCTCATACTAGAAGATAATTCATAAATTACCTTTTGTTGTAAGTGTGACAGTGGAGAAAATGGAGAGAATGGTGAATGTGCTGTGCTGTTATTAAATTAATTTATGATAAAATGATTTTTATATCATATATATATATATATATATATATATATATATATATATATATATATATATATATATATATATATATATGATCCATTACTCTGTAATGAATAAGAGATATTCTTGTAGCAAATTTTTGTGGTGTGACATGAACCAAAAGAGTAGTACTTTTGGCCCTCCCTGGTGGTCGTGTGATAGGGAAGGCGATACTCGATGGGTGGGAATTGGATACAAATAAAATTGGGGAGAAATGGGAAAAAAAAAAATTACCTTCTATAGCAATTAAGATAAGAAAATGTCTGAAAAATGTATATGTGTAAGTTCTAAAGGGCAGTGGTGTGAATAACAGCATTATGGGATTACGCTCAGATATAAGAACGATGAGGAATAGTAAGACTTTTTATATTTACCTGATCGAAACCATTCTCAAACTTCACAGCATTTCCTGAGTCGACAAAGACCACTTTGTCTTTGATGGCATTGTGGAGGTCCATTCCAAACCACAGTTTATTCATTATCGCCTGTACAGAAAGAGGTGTGTGGGAGATGATAAATACACAGCTCTCCATAATTATTGGCACCCCTGGTTAAGATGTGCTCTTTAGTTTTTAATAAATTCAGTCATTTTCCAAATAATATCAGACCATAATGGAAAAAAGGTGTAAAGTCCAACCTTTAATTCAAGTGCCTTTACTCAGTGGGGGGAAAAAAAAAAAATCACATTTTAAAAGAATTCGTTTTTCAAATCATGTGTGCCACAATTATTAACAAGCCTGATGTTAACATTGTACAACCCACTTTTGCGAACAAAACAGCACCTATATATATATATATATATATATATATATATATATATATATATATATATATATATATATATATATATATATATATATATATATATATATAGTGTGGTATCTCGGTTCTTGACCACAATTCGTTCCAGACGACTGGTCGAATTCAAAATCCGCTTTTCCCATTACAAATAATGTAAATAGTCTTAATCCGTTCCGTTGTCTTTTGAATAGAAGTTAACAGTACCATAACTCATACCATAGGTCCGCAAATTAAGTGAAAAAAAATAATTGAATACAGTACACTAAAATAAAAACCACAGTACAGTTAAAGCATAAGAACAATAAAGATAAGAATTTATACCTTTGTGGTGGTGAACAGTTGGCATACGTGAATGTTGGAGAGGGAGAGAGGAAGCGGATCCCCTTCCATAACAGAGAGGGAGAGAGGAAGCAGATGCCCTTCCATAACAACTTCAGGTAAATCAGCCAAAGGTGTTTTTGTTCTCTTGCTACTGCTTTGCATGGATGACTTTTCTTCAGGATGTTCCTTTCTTTTCTTGAAGAACATTACTAACGTGGCTTGTTTCTGCCTTTTTTTCAAAACCTTACGGAAGTGGTTCATGACCTCATTGTTAAAGGTGTTCACAGCGCTGCTAGCTTTAGCTTTATCAGGGTGATACAGCTCAACAACTTCTGGACTTCCGGAAAGTGTGCATTTCCCCCTCCCTCTCGGTCTCGTTTTTTCTCATTTTTTCTCGTTCATTCTCATTTTTTTCACGTGCTTTTTTCCGAATCCCAGATTTTTTGGTCGAATTGCGATTTGTTCAACCTCTAAAGGGTTCGAGTACCGAGATTCCGTTGTATATATATACATAGGGATCCCTTCCCTCGCTATGTCTCGTTTCAATTAATGCGGCTTCGGTGCATCCGGGTTTTTTTTTTAAATAAATAAATAAATATTCGTCGAATTAAAAAAATAAGTAAATTAAGGAAGAATAGGGGAAAAAGTTAAGGAAAATGCCACAAAAACAAGGCCAATTATGCAAAAAACAAAACCCTAAACAAAAAACAACCCAAAATCTCCCATCAAAACCATCTGGAGAGACGAACAGGGCGAGGTCGAAAGTGAAAGTGCAATGAAATTGAAGAACAAATAGAAATACAAATGAAATAAAATCTATAGAAAGATAGATCATAAATATAAGTAATAAATATGATTAAACATTTTCCTGAGGTACACTTAATACAGCAGAGGGGGGCGTGGGCTGGGAAGAGAAGCAGAACAATACATTTCTGAACTCCTGCCAAAACTTTCAAAGAAGAAACAAATTGACAGTATTATAATGAACTGGATAAGAGTGAAACTCTCTGTAAATCTGATCAGATGTGATGATTATGGAGAGAGAGAGAGAGAGAGAGAGAGAGAGAGAGAGAGAGTGAGATTGTTCTGGGGAAGTCCGAAAGTTGTTGTTAGTACGTATCACCCTGATAAAGCCAGCACTGTTCTAGGGATGTTCTACGTATCACCCTGATAACGCTCAAGCTAGCACTAAAGCACTAAAGCTAAACTAAAGCACTAAAACTAAACTAAACTGCTAGCAGCACTGTGAACACCTTTAACGATAAGCTCATGAGCCACTTACGTAAGGTTTTGAAGAGAAGGCAGAAACAAGCCATGCAAAGCGATGAGGGGAAAAAAACACCTTTGGCTGATTTACCTGAAGCTGTTATGAAAGGGAATCCTCCTCTTCTCTCCCTCTCCAACATTTACGTATGCCAACTGCTCACCACCACAATGGTTAAAATTCTTATCTTTATTGTTCTTATGCTTTAACTGCACTGTGGTTTTTATTTTAGTCTGTTATGGTCTCTTTTGTGAGACTCTGGTTTTGGTGGCTCAACTCTATCTTTCTGCACATTGTAGAGAGCATGGCTGCCACAAGTGGGTGGAGTGCTAAACACACACACCTCATTCCACTTAGTATTCACAGGGCTTCTGTAAATGGAAAACGAATGAGCTTTATTATTCACAGGGAAGGCGCTAGAGCACAGGGAAATCATAGTCACTGTTATAGAATCCCTGTGATTGCTAAGTGGAATCAAGTGTGTGTGTGTTTAGCATTCCACCCGCGTGTGGTAGCCACGCCCCCTACAACACGCATAGAGACAGTTAGAACCACCAAAACCAGAGTCTCTCACAACACCGACCATAAGGTAGTGTACTGTATTCAATAATTTTTTTCACTTAATTTGCGGACCCATGGTATGAGTTACGGTACCGTTAACTTCTGTTCAAAAGACGATGGACCGGATTAAGATCATTTACATTATTTGTAATGGGAAAAGAGGATTCGGAACAGCCGTCTGGAATGGATTAAGTTTGAGTACAGCGGCTCCACTATATATATATATATATATATATATATATATATATATATATATATATATATATATATATATATATGTGTGTGTGTGTAGGGGGGCAGGGGGCTTTACCGTTGCCATGGCAGTGATAATTTGAGTCCCTCCAGATCCTCCAATAACTAGAACCTTCTCTCTGTTTTTTGAGTGGATTATAACAGGTGACATGGAGGATGGGGGCTGCTCACCTATACAGATATCCAGACAAAGATTAATTAAAAATTAGTACAATAAAACTGTATGATTTCTTTATAATTATCCCATCGGACCTAATGACCAAATATTATGATATGAGAGATAATACAAGAAAGTAATGGAACCATGTAAGGAAAATGAAAAGAAAAAGACAAGATGGTGTGCAGAGGAGGGGAGAACAAGGGGTGTGTGTGTGTGTGTGTGTGTGTGTGTGTGTGTGTGTGTGTGTGTGTGTGTGTGTGTGTGTCTTGTGTCTATTACCATTATAATAATAATTATTATGATTTTTAAGAAGTCTACCTGCAGAGATAGAACTGGCTTTTCCACAGAAATCCATCAGCTCGTTATTGAGTATGATTCCAGTTTTAGGAGAATAGATACTTGATCCGAAACTGATGAATAAAAAATAGAAAATCAATGCTAAATATCAGCATGTGATGTACATCTTGTATTCCTGTGGTACTTACAAGTTATTGATGGTGCTGGTGACAGAAACGGCTGAGCCATCACTCGCTATAACAGAAACGTGTGTTGTCCCAGACTGATCAATAGAGGGGGTAACATTATAATAAGACTCTGGATATGTACCACTGTTGTTGATCATTGATCTGATATGATTGATAAACTTTGAATCCATCAGATGGTGTGCCTGAAACAGGAAGTGAGAGAAAGTCAGGTGACTATCAAATGAAATGAGCAAGCGGAGTTATGAGTTTCCACACTAAAGAGACCGGTTGCCGAGACGTGTTTACAGTATCAGTATGTACTCTGCCATCACCAAGAGCCAATAAAATGGAGGTCAACCTGTGCACCGATTCAAACTAGGATTAAGCCTTTCAGAAAGTGAATGGATATCATATCATATCATATCATATCATATGTTTCACATTGTTGGACGAAGCAGAGGTTTATGCTTTCCAAATACTCGGAACCTTGTTCATTTTCTGTAATGGCTTAATCCTAATTAGGGTTGCGGCGAGGCTGGCACCCATCCCAGCCGACTCCAGGTGAGGGCAGAGTACACCCTGGACAACTCGCCAGGCCATCGCAGGGTGGAAACACGATGACAGCTATACAGCTACTCTTGTCGAAAGTCAGCAATGATTGTTTTACACGAACCTCTCGCCATAGACAGTGAGGGACATGGCCGGTCTTTGATAACCCAGTTAGCTGCACTGGGGGGGACAGTGACAACCCGTGGAGAGTGGGGCTTGAACCCACAACCTTAGGATCAGTGATCCTGCACCTTTACTACTGCCCGTCTTTCCAGATACTTTTGTTATTAAATTCTTTAGACTACTTATTCTAAATCCCACAGATTTGTAACACTCCAACTATTAATGAGTCAAGATCTGAATAATGATTTCTTCAGTCTAATTGGTCAGAAGGTTTGCAATGTTTTTGTGCTACAGCACTTGACTTGTGACTTTTTTATGGCTCTTCTCTTGTACTGCTCTCTGTAATCTAGATTTAACAGACAGATTCAAAAACGTTTAGTTGTTTATAAATGAAAAGTGTCCAGTATAAAGAACGATGTGATGTAGGATTTTTATTAGGGGAGTAATTAAACATTTACTTAAGGGTTAAGGTTGTCTCTGCTTTGAAACAGTGACAGTGCTTGGAAAATTTCCCAGCGTGGGAGATTTATCAGTACAGTACACTGGAATTTATACTTTCTTATTTATCTCTGTACAACATAAACTGTTCGCTGATAGACATAGAGCGGGAGAGAGAGGGAGATAGAACAAGAGAGAGAGAGGGAGATAGAACGAGAGAGAGAGAGGGAGATAGAGCGAGAGAGAGCGAGCAAGAGAGCGAGAGCGAGCAAGAGAGCGAGCGAGAGAGAGCGAGCGAGCGAGAGAGAGCGAGAGAGTGAGAGAGCGAGAGAGCGAGAGAGAGAGAGAGAGAGAGAGAGAGAGAGAGCATTTAAGGAAATTAATTTTTATCACCAATATAATTATGTGATAACAGAAACTCACTTGCCTTGTAAATGCTCCACAGGATTAAATATAAACTACAGTATTAAGATTAAATCTGCAATGCAAATTAAACTCCAACTGACAAATCTCTTTCAACTAATAATTGACTCTGATGTGACTCACAAGGAAGCAACGTAAACAAAGGAATGATTTGCATGTAAATGAACTGTGATTGATACACTCCATCTGTTCATGTAAACAACCAGGCGCTTGTCTGATATTTGTTAAACATGAGCTAGTATCATGTGTAGATGTCCCTAGATTTATTTTATTCAGAAGTTCACTCATTTCCCTCCGATTTGTCACTTTAATATCTGTATCCTGTTATTTATGCCATTATCTTTCCTTATATCACTACCTATTCTTGTGACTACATGTACTCATGAGAGTAAATTGGACTGGACTCCAAATGGGGGTCTTTTCAAACAGGCTAATAAAAAGTAAAACCACCTAATGATGAAAATGTACATACTTTCAACATGAGAGTTTTAAGTTCTTTACTATCAGTTTCTTTTAAGTTTTAAAATAGGAACTGGGGGAAAAGCCGTCTTTTGTGTCCATGGTAACTTGGAGCAGGTGGTATCATCATTACCATGATTTTAAAATAAAAAAAGTAAACCAAAAATATCTTGTTTAATTTGTTTTCCTTGTGTTTCTGTGCAGTATATCCTATATCCTAAAACACCCTTTTTTTGTTTGTCTCCATGTCGTATGAAGAATTAGAAAAAGTTGTTTTTTAATCTGCACAGAGCTTCGAGTAAACAAGTCTGCTCGCCTTTTTACACTTGAGCCTAATGGCTCATCAGGCCAGTGCTTATCCCCAGTTTCCATAGTGTGAAGCTACCAGGAGTTCAACTCTTCCTGGATGGGACGCTATTCCATCGCAGGTTACCTTCTCAGTATATTTCTACTGGTACCCATTTATACTGCTGGTTGAACAGAGGCACACTTGTGGTTAATACCTTACCCACGGGTCTTAGCACAGTGGGGGTCTAACTGGGATTCGAACACACAACCTCCTGATCATGAGCACAGCACCCTAACCACTACACCACCGGCCCCGCACAGAGCTTCAATGGCTCCATTGAATTTGCTTACCATTGATGTCATACAGTCTGTCTGTCTGTCTGTCTGTCTTCCTTTCGGCTTTTTCCCTTTCACTCGGGAGTCGCCACAGCAAATCATCTGATTCGCACATTTGATTTGGCAGAGGTTATTACGTCGGATGCCCTTCCTTTCACAACCCTTTTAGCAAGGGACAGAAACACGCTGACGACTTTGCAGCTACTCTTTACGAAAGTCAGCAATGGTTCTTTTACATGAACCTCTCACCATAGACAGTGACAGACATGGCCCGCCTTTGATAACCCAGTTAGCTGCACTGGGGGGGGGGGGACAGTGACAACCTTGTGGAGAGTGGGACTCGAACCCCCAACCTTTGGATCAGCGATCCAGCACCCTATACCACTAGACCACCACTGCCCCCATTGATGTCATACAGTAAATATCAAAAATATCACTTTATTTTGATTTCACCTGCAGGTAACATGAGTGATTTTCTGTCTATTTGGGTGTGGTAGGGTGTGCATCAGGACATGAACATATCAACTACTTGGTGTGTTGATCGAGTTGTCAAGGTGTAGTGTGCCAAAAGTTTCATAAACACTTCCTTTCACTGAACTGAATCCAGGCATACAGTCACACAGTCACAAACTTCTATCTAAACGTGCTCACTCTGTGGCGGACGTGCTTCGGGTCTCTGATATGTTTCTTCTGGCCGTTTGCGAACTTTAGGGTTTCTATATATCTATGAAGGGTCATTGTCCTCTCCTCACCCTTTATGGACGATGGAGAAAGACCAAAACCTGTAACACACACACACACACACACACACACACACAGTAGATACATTAATATACACACACCTCACATTTGGTAAATGAGGCGTCATTTTTTTGTATTTTGTTAACTTTTGTTTTATTATCTGCATTCTTTGATGTTTTTAGTCAAACGAACCATGCATGACGTTAAGGATGAAGCTGAGTAGAGGGCCACCAAATGGCGGAGGAGGGAAATGCATTATAAAATCACCCAGTGGAACCGTTACCGCTTTACTCTCTTCAGCCTGAAAACAGATAATAAACACACAATAAACACACATCAAGAAATATATTGCTGTACAAGTAATCCAGTAAAATCCACTAAAAAACACACAATAAAACCCATTATTCATTCATTTTCTGAACCGCTTAATCCTAATTAAATTAAGGTCATGGGGAGGCCGATCAAGGGCAGAGTGCACCCTGGACAGCTTCACCAGGCCAGAAACACGCAGACGGCTTTGAAGCTCATCTTGACAAAAGTCAGCAATGGTTCTTTTACATGAACTTCACACCATAGACAGTGAGAGACATGGTCAGCCTTTCATAACTTTCAGAGCCGCACTGGGGTAAACCACTTATCATTCTCACCTGAATGGATCTCAGATCCTCTAATGTCAATGATCCACCTGAAACACACACACAAATAAAATCATTTTGATTTTTGCCATTCTCTTTACTTGATGTTATTCCATATAATTTTTATATTTCTCTCTCTCTCTCTCGCTCTCACACACACACACACACACACACACACACACACACAGTAAAGTACCTTGTGCTGTCACATCATGAATGAGGTCTTCTGCGATTTTGCCTGTATAAAATTCTTGAACCCCCTTTTCAGCAATAATTTCGAGAGTATCAGCAAGTTTTGGGTATCGTAGTGTGTCCCCCGCACTGAGTATAGTTTTATTCTCATGGCAAAATATTTGACTACAAAAACAACACACAAACAAACAATAAAAACAGAACCACCAAATTAATTTATTGCAGAGCTGTTCCTGTCTTAAATACAAACGAAGTAGTTAAATATATGTGTTAATAGGCTGATGTTTTTATTCCAGTTGTACATGTGAATAAAGCACTTGTATTCAAACATTTCCATTTGAACACGGTCATCAACACGAAAGCATTCAGGCAGATATTCAGAGCAGAGCAGAGTCAACACAAGGGGAGGTGAACATCAGATAACTGGGAAATCTTGAAGAAAATGAAGCAGGGGAATTACAGGAAAGAGGAAAAACTAAAAAAAATCACACAGATTCTCTCTCTCTCTCTCTCTCTCTGTGTGTGCATATTTACAGATATCACTTTAACACAACAATGAGCAATTGAGGATTAAGGACCTTGCCCAATTGCTTGGTGGTACTGGGGACTGAACCCCTGACTTTTGGGGTAGTAACTCTTAACCATTGAGCCACCACTGCCTGTGTATGTTGGTGCGTCTGTCCTGTAATAGTCTGTCGAGCTGTTCAGAGTGAACCCAGCCTTCACCAAGTGCTGGCTGAGATAGACTGCAGCCTATCCATGATCCTTATAGGCTTGAGAAGTCTGTAAAATGAGTGAGTATGTGGATGATGTAATTGTGCATGTACAGATGTATGCATGTACCCTTTGTATGTGTGTGTGTGTGTGTGTGTGTGTGTGTACCACAATGATGTGTTCTTCACAATTCTAGACAATTTTGGATAATTGAGAATGTTGCCGAGGTATTGGGGAACAGGAAAGCCGTCTCTGGCCATTTTGATGATGGGCTGAAACAGTCGACGCCATGGTAGCTTTCCAAATTTTGAGTGAGCATACGCATAACCATGGAGCTCACCTGGAACGCCAATCCAATCTGTAGTAACTGCACACACACACACACACACACACACACACACACACACACACACACACACACATCATTAGTTGGTAACACAGTTGTGTTCTATTTGGCTGATGAGAGAAAGGATATGATTCACATCACATCGCTCGCTAAACACATTTTTATAGAATTAAAAATATTAGCAATGAAAAAAAAAGTCCTTGGATGGATTTGTGGTCTGGTCCACTGCCAGGAATGTAAATCTCACAATCCAGTCTTGTTTAGCTTAGATAGTACTTTTGGCTTTTAGTGGCTATATAGGGCTGATATAAAACACTGTATTATGGGTATCAGATATCTGTGTGAAAATATAAGTGGATTGTTTTTAGTGTGATGGGTTTATAAATCCTCCCCTCCAACGGGCAATGAGATCACTTCACATTTTAGAGCACCACAAAGATGACATTGTTTTAATATACCAGCTGGAAGCTTTCCTCTTTGGTTTTCATTGATTTATTGAAACATTTGACTTTTTCTACAGAAAAAAAGGTTAAAAAATTATTTATCACTAGTTTTTCCTAAACAAAAAGGCCAAAGGAAACACCAGGAACACACTTCTTTCAACAAAATTATAATAACACTAATAATAATAATAATAATAATAATAATAATAATAATAGCAAATAATTATCAAAGGCGGGCCATGTCTCTCACTGTCTATGGTGAGAGGTTCATGTAAAAGAACCATTGCTGACTTTCGTAAAGAGTAGCTGCAAAGTCGTCAGCGTGTTTCTGTCCCTTGCTAAAAGGGTTGTGACAGGAAGGGCATCCAACGTAAAAACCTCTACCAAATCAAACGTGCGAATCAGATGATTCGCTGTGGCGACTCCCGAGTAAAAGGGAAAAAAGCCGAAAGGAAGACAGACAGACAATAACACTCTCACAAATTCGTGAACATACAATCCTGTGCACTCAACATCGTCTCACAGCTTACTGAGGCATGTGGGACCAAGTTGTGTTGCATCAGGCGATTACACAACAAGTATAGAACTAATTCTGAACAGCAGCAGCAATCGTCGAGTTAGCATTTTTTGAAAGAGTGTTAAAGGGTTAAAGTGACAGCTGAGTCTATATTACAATTGTAATTGGAAATATCAGACTAGTAACTGCAGATTGACCTACCAGGGATATCTAAATCCATGGTAAGAGGACATTTCTCCAGCAGGTTTTTTGGGAAGCGGGTAGGGACAGTTTCTCTTGAGTTGACCACACTCACATCACCTAGAAGAAAAAAAAAAAAATTATTATTATTCTTTTTTTTTTTATTATTATTATTATTATTATTATATAGCTTTTGCTCCCATGATGCATTGGTCCACCCTCATGATTTCCTTTGCAGTTAATGTTTTCACCTGAGAGGATTGTAAGGATCCTGAAGACCATGTTTGCTTTAGCACTAACATTCAATAAAACTGACATTTATTCCTACTGGCAATCCAGAATGTCCACTTCTGTAATTTAAAATGTTAAATGTACATAATTTGGGATTGTATGAGAAAGAAACCCACAGGAAGCACTGGGAGAACATGGCACCACCATTCTTTTTGCAAGGCAATGAGTTTACACCCAGGACTTTCTCGCCAACTTGCCTAGTGAGCTGTTCAGGGCGTTACCCCGTCTTCGCCTAGAGTCAGCTGAAATGGCCGCCAGCTTTCCCGGGACACTAATTAGGATTAAGTGACTTAGTACTGTAAATAAATAAATTAATGAATGTTGATAAGTTGAATGGCGAAATGCTTTGCTGTCCATAGGCTGGACCTTTCCTGAACATTGCTTTTGTTCCAGATCACATTCATTCATTTTCTAAGTGAATCAATATTATTTAGGGTCACGGGGGGGGGTTGGCGCCCATCTCGGATGACTCTGGGCGTGGGCAGGGTACACCCTGGAGAACTCACCAGGCCATATTAGGGCCAACACTCACACCGAGGGGTGACTTGGAAGAGCCAATCAGCCTACAGTGCATGTTTTTGGGCCGTTGGAGGAGACAGGCGTACCCAGAGGATGCCCACGGTAGCTGGCACGTGGAGAACATTCAAACTCCACATACAAACACCCAAGCTGGGAATCAAACCCAGGCCTTCTTGCTGTGAGGAATACATGCTAACCACTATGCCACTGTGCCACCATCCAAGGTAACGTTGATATGTATTTCTTTATTTCATTATAAGCTCTTGATTGTCTCATTTCAACTGCAATTAAAAGTACAAGTCTTAGTAGAAATCACAGTTTTTAATACAATCACATGTTCTCATTTTGAGTTTTAAAACCTCGTCAATGGGTTTTAAAGTTGTTATATTTAGAATGTCTAGTTTCAGCTCTTTTGTGATCCAAAATAAATATTTTCACCGAGCTACAATATATCAACTATTAACATTTTTGCTGTAAGAGCTTTTTTCCTCCCAAACGCGAGGCCATAAAATGACAGTAGGAAATCCTGTCCCAGGCCAATGACATAGGAAACACACTGTTGTTGGCTGCAGGACACACAGCTGGTAGAACTCGTTTTCCTCTTGCTCTTCGCCAAGCAGTTGGCCGACGATGTTCGGATACTCCAGTTATTACAGAGCCGTGAGATGGGTTTTTTTGTTCCATTCATACACAAAAATTAATTCAGTTCATTCTTTGTAACCGCTTAATCATAATTAGGGTCACGGGGATTACCAGCCGACTCCGGGCGAGGGCAAAGTACACCCTGGATAGCTTGCCAGGCCATCGCAGGGCGGAAACATGCTGACAGCTAAACAGATACTCTTGTCCATAGTCAGCAATGGTTCTTTTACATGAACCTCCCACCATCGACAGTGAGAGATATGGCTGGCCTTTGATAACCCAGTTAGCTGCACTGGGGGGACAGTGACAATCTGTTGGGAGTTGGGCTTGAACCCCCAACCTTAGGACCAGTGACCCAGCACCTTTACCACCAGATCACCACTGCCCAAAATTTTATTTGTTTTATTTAAATTATTTTTAAACAAATAAGTTATCTCAGAGCAGTGCAGGGATATATTTTCCGCGAACATTTCCTCCTAACTTCAGATAAAGCAGTGCTGGGTTTTATATTCTTACATCAAAAATTGTCTTAATTAAAAAAAAAATCCCAAAGTACATTTTTTTCTTTCTTGAATACAACATATCTAAGAATATAGAGTAATACATATATAATAAATACACCTTATGTATCAAATATATCAAATATATCTTACCATCTTTGGTCATGATGGTGAAGACAGCGCCTCCTCCAATCCCCATGCTCTGAGGATTAATTAGTGATGTACATAGCAGAGCTGAAATAGCAGCATCTACTGCTGAGCCGCCTTCAGACAGAATATCCCTTAAAAATGACACATTTTATTAGAACAGTTGTTCAGTGAGAGCTTGACCATGTTTTTCATTCAAGCCCACTAACAGCGTCTGATACTGAAATATGGTAACATACATTACCTTAAAAAGGGCAACATTAACGCCAAAAAACACTTATCTTCAATTATTGAGTGAGTTAAACGGCTCAATATTTATTTTATAATTTTTCCAATACGTTTTAGGCGTGTAAATGGAAAACACATGATACTTCTCCAATTACTGTTCCTATTTAATTGATCATAGCATTGCTAATTTCTTAAATACGTACAAGAAATATGATATCACTGCATGTAATGAGAAAACTTTTTCATGCTTTGTTACCCTTAGATTACATTCAGTTACTACATTTCCCTGTACAGTGGTACTTTGACTTACGAGTGTCCCTTATAATGATTTTTCCATGATATGAGCTTCAAACCCACCAAAAATCTGCCCTCTTCAGCGAGCAAAATTTTGATTTACGAGCTCTCCTCAAAATGGCTTTTCTGGGACGATTAGCCTCATATTTTTCCGCGTGTATTCCTCCGCCCTCTGAGAATGCCTTGTGCAGTGCTTCTCAATTATTTTTTGTGACGCCCCCTCTAGGAAGAAAAAAAAAACATTTTACACCCCATCAGCACCCTGTGCGCCACTGCCAACTACTGTAGTGGATGCGCAATTACACTTAATTCTAGTACAGTATGGCAAAAAATCATGTCCCCCAGGGTCATATGTGCACAACACCGCCCCCCCGGCATCACACTGCACCCCCCCAAGGGGGGCATGGCCCAATATTTGAGAAATACTGGCCTTGTGGGAGCTCACCACGAGCCTTTCCTCACTGGCATTCGTAGCGTACACGCGCACAAAATGTGCCTCCTCCTCCTCCTCCTCCTCCTCTATCACACACCGCCGCCTGTTCACGTGACATCTTCGCCGCAGTAGATGATCGGAAGGGTTAGTTGACTTATTATTATGTATGATTAATTATTATTAATGTTAATGTAATGTATTATTATTATTATTATTATTATTATTATTATTGAATATTTGTTTTTACATGTTTATCTTTAATATATTAGGTAAAATATACATGTTATTTATTTGCCTGTCTGTCTGATTGTCTGTCTATCTATCTATCTATCTATCTATCTATCTCTCTGTCTGTCTGTCTATCTATCTGTCTGTCTGTCTGTCTGTCTGTCTGTCTGTCTGTATGTATGTCTGTACGTCTGTTTGTTGATCTCTGCAGATATCAATAGTTGTTTTCTATTTGTGTTCACCCATTATGCATGATCTTTCATGAAGATTAGCCTCTAACAAAGAAAAACAGAACCAGGTTTTTAAAAAAAGGTGAATAAGCAAAGCGATGTTTTAGGCGACGCATTTTTCTTCATAGAAACATACCTAATAAATCCAGCCTAACATGGCTTTACATGCTGAAGTATCAACCCCAGGACAAAATACCATCCCTCTGTATTTATCAAACATAATCTGCAAAGAAAAATTGCTGTTCTTTGGTGATTCTTTCGGCACATTAATCCACATTAATCTCTTTTTCTAAAGTGTTTGCTTGAGTCTTGACATCCAAGAAGCTTCTCCACCCACCAGAATGCCCGTGTAGATTTTACTGCATGTTCAGACAACATGAAACCCCCAGCGAACACAGCATATTTGAGATGAAGTACAACATTTGCACACACCTGGAGCGAGATAATGTAACTTTGTTATTTGTCTTGTTTCTGTAACTTTAAGTGACAATACATAAACTTATACTAGTTTCAATAATACGGAAACTTACCACAGCCATAACCACTAGTGCCTAACTTTAACCGTTACTCAAGCGCCGGAGGTAAACAACAGCACAAAATCTCAAGACACAGAAGTTCTTTAATAGGTAAAAGAAAACATATTGTTGACAATGCGGACATTTCCAGCTCTGAAACAGGTACAGGATGAACTTTTATCTATACAGTGAAACCTTTAGCTTATTCATTAGCATCCATGAACTGGTTTATACTTGTTTGAGTTGAGGTGGATCTTATCCAAGAAACGCTAAGCATAAGGTAGGGTACATTACAGATGTGATGCCAACCCATCACAGGGCAGTGTACGCGCAATAATTCACACTTACAGGCAATTTAACAAAGCCCGTTCACATACCAGCATCGGGCAGTGACTCGAGAGCTATGAGCCAGCGATGCTATCTGCTGCACCTGACTGCATCATTAGCAAAGCAAACATCTCTATAAAACATTTTAAAATAGATAGTTAGAGCTAACCTGACAGAATCTTCCGATCATATGAACTCTTCTAAACGCAAAGACATAAGTCATGTATCCAGTGGTGGGCTGTCAGAGCCAGCATAGTCTGCTCTCCCAGCCTAACCATTATCAGAAGCCCTCAGATCAGATTTTTTGTCCTCCGGTAAACGCCGGTGAAGGTTATGTGATGCTTTGAGTTATGAGCAGAAATGCACAAAATGCCACGCCTTGTTATATTGTGTTTTGTATATTGTACAGTCGGCCCCCTACTTACGAAATTAATCGGTTCCAGTGCCTTTTTCGTAATGTGGGAATTTCGGTAGGGGTCGCATTTTATATGTTAAACACCTGATTCGTTCCAAGGCTCCAGCCTTTAGAGTGGATAAACTCCATAAACCCTTTAAAAATGCTAAAAGTACACCAATTTTGTATGAAATATGTGTTAAAAGTAAAAGAAAATTATTTATTAAACTATTTAAACATTTTATTAACATATTAAACCATTTTAATTAACATATTTATTAATTAAATCATTATTAAACATTTTTTATTAACACACACACACACACACACACACACACACACACACACCTATTTTTCTCTCTCTTTCTCTCTCGCGCTCACACACACACACACACACACACACACACACACACACACACACACACACACACACACACAAATGCATTACAATGTATACAATACACATGTTTATTGTATAGTGCTGCGGGCCACGCCCACAAGCGGAATTCAAAGCGCATTCCCTGCTTGACAGATCAGAGGTCCAAACTCAACTTTAACTTGACTCCTTGAGGGATCGGAATTCCAGATGAGCTCAAATGTGCCCACATTTATTAAACATTTACTGAATTAAACAACGATTTTTTTATTTTTTTAATAATTGCGACGTGCTAGTGGTGCTACTAATAAGTGGGTTTTAAGTCCTACTAAAGGCCCAGGTAGCAATTCCACAGCCCACCACTAGATATATCATCTATCAATGAAAATATCTCATTTGAATATCATCATAGAGCTTCATGCTGTCAAGCTGAACAGATAAAGGTGCCGATATGGATCAGTAACTTGGTGCAAAGGTAAAGAGCTTTGCAACATTGCTTGTAGTTTGGAAGTAATGCCTTAGGATTGTGAAACATGGGGGTGGTAGTCCCTTTGTTAACTAGAGTGATGAGACAGTGTGATCCTGCCTTAGTGGTATTACGCTCCTTACCCCTGGTGGGAAGATTTTTCAGGAGGCTCTGATATTCAATCAATCATTCATTTTCTCATTCATTCAGCCATTCATTTTCTGAAATGCTTCATCCTAATTATGGTTGCGGGGAGGCTGGTGCCCATCTCAGTCGACTCTGGGATGGGTACATCCTGGACAGCTCACCAGGTCATCGCAGGGTCAACCCAACACCTCACGCAACCATTCACATTAA
This sequence comes from Plotosus lineatus, assembly GCA_024760905.1. Lineage (NCBI taxonomy): Eukaryota > Metazoa > Chordata > Actinopteri > Siluriformes > Plotosidae > Plotosus > Plotosus lineatus. Next base: position 54,068,378 of record CM045735.1, on the reverse strand, counting down.
CACTCACACCTAGGGGAGATTTGGAACAGCCAATTAATCTACTGTGCATGTTTTTGGACCGTAGGAGGAAACCTGAGCACCTGGAGGAAACCCACGCATGCACGGCGAGAACATGCAAACTCCACACAGAAATGCCCAGGCTGGGAATTGAACCCAGGACCTTCTTGCTGTGAGGTGGACGTGCTAACCACTATGCCACTGTGTCTCCTCATTAAATTTCTAAACTGCTTAATTCTAATTAATGTCATGGGGAGACTGGTATCCATCTAAGCCAACTCTGGGTGAGGGCAGGGCACACCCTGAGTAGTTCACCAGGTCATCACAGGGAAACACATAAACACACACACACACACACACACACACACACATACACACACACACTCATGACTTGGAACAGCCAATTAACCTACTGTGCATGTTTTTTAGTGTGTGGGAATAAGATGGATTACCCAGAAGAAACCAATACAAAAAACACTCAAACCTGGGAAACAAACCCAGGCTTTCTTCCTGTGAGATGGACGTGCTAACCAATGCACCCCCGTGATGCTTTCATCTTAATAATTTTTTTCCCCTGGTTACAAATACACTGTGAAAATACACCCTCTACCCTCAGGTGCTGAACGGTATATAGGATTTTGTCAGTTGGTGCTGTGTATCCTTGGAAAGGCATGAAAGAATATCCTTTGGCATCTCCGGTAGAGGGTATTTCAGGCATATGGGGTGACCTGGAGTGGGAGTTTAGTTCACATTGCTGGCAATAAGTCAGACTCCTTCCCAGTGAGAGTTGCCAGGGTTGCCTGTGGTCACTGATTCTGTTTACAACTTTTATGGATAGAATTTGTAGACATAGCCCAGTGTAGGGCATTGGGTGTCCCATTTAGTGGGTCCAGAACTGCATTGTTCTTTGGACTTTTTTTTCTTCAAGATGATGTGGTTATATTCCCAGGAAGGAAAAGGGAAGAGGACATCAAGCAAGGCGGCTGCAAGCCTTTCTATATGAAGTTTGCTTCTTCTCCTTGTTCCTGTGTTGGGTTTCCTCTGGGTGATCCAATTCCCCCACAGTACAAAGATTCACATTATGTAAACTCACTACTGTAGTATGAACTGCGGATAGGTGTGATTGTGAGTGTAAAGGGTTATTTGTGTCTGTGTTATTCCTGAAGTAGACTGAGGACCTGTATAAAAGTAAAGGTGTATGCTCCATCTCGCTGAAAGTCACCTTCCCCAACAACCCTGGCAGATAAGTGCTACCGATCGGGTAGCAGAACAGATTTGACAGAAGGAAGTAGTAGGTCAAATTTCATTCACCACCACTCATAAACTTAATATTCTATTAACCCTTATTTTACTTCTTTTAGGTTGACAATGCAATTTAACTCTTTCTCTGATATAACATGTCTTCCACAATGTGTTACACAATCTACGACATATAGTAGTACCTTGATTTACGAGTGTCTTTTATAACGAATTTTCTATGATACGAGCTTCAATCCCACCAAAAATCTGCCACATCCAATGAGCAAAATTTTGATTTACGAGCTCTGCTGGGGAAATGGCTTTTCCAGGCCAATTAGCCATGTATTCCTCCATGCTCCGAGAACGCCTTGTGCAGTGCTTCTCAATTATTTTCTGTGATGCCCCCTATAGGAAGAAAAAAACATTTCCCGCCCCCCTGACAATTATTCCCATAGGAAACAACAGAAAACCAATTAATCCTTTCCAACCCCCTCCAAAACTCAAACAACCTGCAGCAAACACGTATATTTGACCTGATATAATAAAGATAAACATGTTTGTTTGTTTTTTTCCTCTTGGCTGTTCCCTTTTTCTCAGGGGTCGCCACAGCGAATCATCGCATGTTTGATTTGGCATGGGTTTTTTATGTCAGATGCCTTTCCTGACACAACCCTTAGCAAGGGGCAGAAACACGCTGACGGCTTTGCAGCCTACTCTTGTCGAAAGTCAGCAATGGTTCTTTTACATGAACCTCTCACCATAGACAGTGAGAGACATGGCCCGCCTTTGATAACCCAGTTAGCTGCACTGGGGGGACAGTGGCAACCTTGTGGAGAGTGGGACTCGAACCTCCAACCTTTGGATCAGCGATCCAGCTCCCTATACCACTAGACCACCACTGCCCCGAACCCATAGCCATAACTGACTCTCAAATTTCTCGGCACTCACATTAACAATACATTAAAATGGAACACCAACACAGACTACATTCACAAAAAAGTTCACCAAAGACTGTTTTTCCTGAGACGGCTCAAGAAATTCAGAGTGAAAACAAATCTCCTCCTCCGGTTCTATTCCGCCATCACTGAGAGCATTCTCACCTCATCCATAACAGTTTGATATGGCAGCCTAGACAGTAACTCACGAAAAAAAACGACAGTGCATTGTCACCAAATCATCCAGGATCATTGGCACCCCCCTCCCAACAGTCGAATCAATTTATCATAAACGCTCAATCTTAAGAGCACAAAAAAAATCACCTCTGATCCCTCTCACCCTGCCCATCATTTGTTTCAACCGCTGCCCTCTAGGAGGCGATATCACTCTCTACACACCAGAACATCCCGCTTCAAGAACAGTTTTTTCCCTACCGTCATAAGGACTCTGAACTCTTTGCACTAATTGCACATTGCACCCTTGTCTGCAGGTTTTTTGTTTTTTTCATCTGACATGTCTATAGTTGATATGAATTATGCTTGTAATTATTTGTTTTCATGTGTACTGTCATTGTTGTGTGATGTGTGTTGTTAATGTCCTTTGTTTTTTTGTCATAGCTCAGTGCTGTACTGATAGCAAATTCCACCAACTTGATTGTGTGGTCATTAATAAATGATTCTGATTCTGATTATGTGTGGCTCGGAAACCTTGAGAGTCATCCACAGCAGCTACAAGAAGATCCAGACTTTCTTCAACAATTGCCTCTGACAGATCCTGCGTGTGAAGTGGTTTGACGAGTGCCAAACACGGAAATGTGGTCAAAGGCAAACCAAGAGCCTATGGACATTCAGATCCGAAGAAGGAAATGGCGATGGGTTGGCCACACACTGAGGAAGGAACCTTCAAGTATCGCACGCCAAGCACTTGACTGGAACCCGCAGGGGAAAAGAAGGCGAAGGTGCCCAAAACAGACCTGGCGAAGGACCTGCATTGTCAAACTGAAGACCATTGGCATGACGTGGGAGGCAGCCAAAAAAAACGCCAGAGACCGCAGGAAGTGGCGAGCTACTGTTGAGGCCCTACACTAGGAGCGAAGAGGAATAAGTCAAGTCAAGTCACATGAAATGTACATTATGTGAGTTGAATAGTAACTCGAGCACATGGTTTTTGCTAGCATAGTTTCCTATTGAACTGTGTAATACATTGTGCTTCCTGCTTGACTATGAGGGAAAGAGTTCACATAAAAAAACTCTAGGGGCACTCAGAGAGCACACGATACCTTCACCAGGTACAAATGGATTATTATAATTTGGCATAGTTTTAATGAAATGTCTACCTCTAGTGAACGTTACATGAATATTCTGCCTCTTATGAAATACAGTGGTACCTAACCTTACGGAATTAGATTTGTTCCAGAGCCTTTCCCTTAACCTGGATTTTTCATAAATTGAACCATATTTTACATGTGAAACGTGTGATTCGTTCCAAGGCCCCAAATACTACCCCCTAAACCTTTAAAAAGTATAAAAGCATACCTTTTAATACCTCCTTTTGCTTCAATATCACACCGATGGTAGAAAGGTTTGGCCATATTCCTTTGTGACAATACTCAACCGCATGCCACGAGCCCGCTTCTTCTTCTTCTTACTCGCACCGGAAATCATACGCGTGTGTCTGTGTGTGTGTGTGTGTGTGTGTGTGTGTGTGTGTGTGTGTGTGTGTATGTGCGCGCATGTGTGTGCACGTGTGTGTTGACCATGTCTTCTTAGCAGAGTTATAATCTTACAAATGTTTATGGAAGGTTAAAAGCCTGAGTCAAAAAAATAAAGCAAGAAACTCATGAAACAACAGTAACTCTGTCCTTTAAACGAAAAGCATTATGGGGGATGCAGCTCAATAATAGCCAATGGGAGGGAGCTGCGTCATTCCTCCTAGCCAATATGAGGCCAGCGGGGGGGATGTTTGAAGAGGCTCATGCATTGTTTGAATGCTTGAATGGTGCGTTTTAATGTTTGAATGGCGCGTTTTAATGTTTGAATGGTGCGTTTGAATGTTTGAATGGTGTGTTTGGCGTGTTTCGTAAGGAGAACTTGGTTTGTATACAGAGACAAAAAATTTTGGAAAATGTTTTTCGTAACCTGGATTTTTCCTTTGCTGAGACTATCATAGGTGAGGGACCACTGTAATATTTTATGTTGGGAATCCATTGAGGGTTTTTGTTTTGTTTTGTTTTTTATTTTACATGATACTATGCACAGATGTCATCCCTCTGCTAATTTTGGTGAAAATCGGTTCTGTATATTTTGCGTAAGGCTGCTAACAGACAAATATACATAAACACAGATACTAGTGAATGCATCGCTCTCTCTATCTCTCTCTCTCTCTCACACACACACACACACACACACACACACACACACAGACACACACACACACACACACACACACACACACACTAAGGGGGCCTGGTATGTAGAACAAAATAAAAGCACACTGTATTCACTAACAGAAACTAAATAGTCACAGTGGACACTGAAAGGGATGGAAAGAGAAACTGTGTGTATTATTCATACAGACCTTTAGACCATTTAGAGACTAATTAAACAAATTAAATCTGGTGGTAAACTCTTGTTAGTGAGTACACTGATCTTGATAAACTCTCCAATTCACATCATAACTTGTCACTGTAGCTGGTTACACAGAAGGTTTGATTGAATCTCCATATTATGTTGGACTTGTCCTTCTGACCAATCAGGGATAACAATGGAAAAGTGCTCAACCAATCATTCATCACTGTAGCATATTAAAAATATGAAGGCAAGGAAATAAATTTGTATATAAAGCCTTCATGGTTTAATAAGTTGGTAGAAATCAGGCTTTGTATTAAACTTCCTAATATATTTCAGAAATAATAAAATTGCACACACACACACACACACACACACACACACACACACACACACACACACACACACACACACACACACACACACACACACACACACACACGCACACACACACACACACACACCTGCAGTTCCAGGTATACTATTACAGTTTGTTCACCATAATAGAGCAGGGCAAGTCTGATCTGGTGACACACTGATATATCCCAGGGGTCACACACACACACACACACACACACACACACACACACACACACACATTGGAGACATCCTCTTTATTTACTCTTTCCTTTGTGCAGTACAAGTCCAGACCACAGACCAGTTTTACAGTCCAGAAACTTTAAAAGAGTGAATATAAATGTCAGTGACATCAATTCACAAATCAAGCAAATATTAAACTCATACATTTTCCTTCAACATCAAATTCATGACTTACAGGAAAGTTTTTTTGAATAAATGTGATTTTCTGCCTTCGGGTTCTGCATGAAGAAACATGACATTTCTCATAAACTGATGCTCACACTTATACATTCAGTCATGTTGTATCTGGAACCCATGGCTGCTGTCCAGTGGTTTAAACTCAATGCTGGCCATGAAAGATTTAAAACGATGACAAGCACAAACATATCCTGAAAAAAATGCTTTATGACCATGTTCAGACACATTTACTCCCAAAGAGGAAAGTACAAAATTGGAGCGGTATGAGTTCAAGAATCTATATACTGGTATGCTAATATAAATATTTAGGCGCTGCCTAAAAGCGAGGTTTTGAAAATGTTTGTGTTTATTAGACAACTTATTTCTACTGGAGAAGAAAAAAACACTAACTAAATAAGAACATTTTCTGCAAAGTGCAAGTGCACTCAGCGTAGACAGCTGCGGTGGTATTGCGCTGCCTGTATGAGCAAGTGAGCACAGACGCAACAACACTCATAGCTTTTTAGCATTTGCATAAGTATGAAGCACTACAGTGCATCGCTACTCACAACCTCTAGAGGTTGTCTACATTCCATGTTCTAATGCAGGGGTCGCGAACCTTTGAGCCAAAAAATAAAAAAATTAAAATCTAATCCTCTGAGAGCCAAATATATTTTTTAATACCGAGACCAAACATTTTAGAGTATAATACGACTCTGAATTTATTTTAAACGACATTGTCATAACGAAGTTATTTATTAATAAGAAAAGTACTTCTTACGATTAATGCAACTTCTGGTGCTGCATGGTTTTGCTGATAGTTTTGTAGACTGGTTGATACGGGCTGAGGTTCAGCTTCATGCAGGTGTTTAGGCTTCCATCTATTACATGACCGTAGGTTGGTCTTGATGCTTTTCAGGTGTGAGAAGGACCGCTCGCATGCACATGTGGAAACAAACATGGTCTATACGACTCACATGGTAGGTAAAGTCTGTTGGGTTTTTACACCCGAGCCTCATGGCTCATCAGGCTGGTGCATATCCCAAGTTTCCATAGCATGAAGTGACCAGGAGTTCAACTCCCCCTGGATGTGACACTAGTCCATTGCAGGTTACCTTCCCAGTATATTTTTACTGGTACCCATTTATACTTCTGGGTGAACAGAGCCACACTTGTGGCTGAGACCTTGCCCAGGGGTCTTAACACAGTGAGGGTCTCAGTGGGATTCGAACTCACAACCTCCCGATTATGAGCACAGCACCCTAACCACTATGCCACCGGCCCCACAAATGACTCACATGCTGCAGTGTTTGTGTGATAGGAAGCGCGTCCCACATAGCTGTCAACCCCTAAGATTAATAAAGAGTGAGAAGCAGGGGTCCAGGGGCTGCAGCCCCCGGTCAGGTCCAGGGTGACGCCGTGGTGGGGAGGTGTAGGGGGGCAAAGCCCCCACAGAAAATTTGGGTTTTAAGGGTTTTTAAGAGTGTTTTTTAAGCCATTTCATGCAAGTTTTATATGTCATGATTAAACACAGACATAGTGGGAAAATACAAAATTACACACAGGTCTTTAATAATGCAATGTAAATGAAATCTTCAATGAAAGAACTAATGAAATATGAAGCGTAAACTAATAACAAATCAAAAATAAGGTTGGCTAAAGTAAAGTATTAATTGTAACATTTCTCTTTTTTGAAGTTTTATCCAAATAATTCTTCATAATAATCTTTGCTGTCTTTGCTCATATATGGCATGTATCATATGCAGCAACCTTGCAACTACACAATTAGTTTACAAACTGAAACTAATTAACCATGTTAACAAATCTACTCATATAGATGGCAAGTATCCTGTGCAGCAACCTTGTAACAACGAATTACAAAATTAAGCTTATTAACAATGTTAACAATTCTAACTAAATTTACATTTAACTAAATTAGTGAATGAAAACAATTTGAGCAAGTTTCACAACCTTTAGTTTTTAAATGCACGTATGTATCTGATTTTACCATAAAGGATCCCGCAGCCAGAAGTAGAAAGAGAAGCTGTATATTTACGTAAAAGACATAGCCAATGGCATTTGCTCATGGAAATTACATCCTTACAAAATTAAAAAATAATAAAATTGGGACACCTTGCCTGAGAGATTGAGGAGGAGATGAAATGCGTGAGTCTCACGCTTGATGCATGACAGTTGACAATTATGGTGCCAAGGCAATCAGCTGGTCTGCGGGTTGAAGTTTTTTCATTCTGTTCATTTGTGTTTTGCTTGCCGGCTCTGCTTGGCTTCGTGCACATGAGACAATAATCAAAACGAGGGAAATTTACCTCTTTACCCAAAAACAACTCGCGTAGGCTGTTGCATATAATCCAATAAAATTAGAGTTTCAAGGTATTGGCCCCACCCACACACTGGAGTACAGAAAGGATTGGCTCTCCGCTGCGCGCCACAGCGACAAGTGGCATTGAAAATAGATGTATAGATTGAAATGCGAGAGATTTATATATGTTTTTGTTTTATGTGATGGCTTTTTTCTGTATTTTTATTTAAAGAACAGCGAAATTATGTATTAGTTATTCTGTTAAGAAAGGCCACCTGATTTATTTGAAAGCCAGATGCAGTCATCAAAAGAGCCACATCTGGCTCGTGAGCCATATGTTCCCAACCCCTGTTCTAATGTATACAAAATTGATTCATTCACTGTCAGCTGCCTTATCCTACTAAGGACGCAACAAGGCTGAAGCATATCTCAGCCGTCTGTAGCAAAGGTAGACTGCACACTGAACAGCTCACCAGAACACGTTCACAATCACACTTGTACTTCGGGCAGTGCTTCTCAATTATTTTCTGTGGCACCCCTCTAGGAATAAAAAACATTTCACGCCCCACCCCACCCCGCGAGCGACTATAAATAGTATTATTTGGCTATAAAATTGTTATGAGTACACCTTAGCATAATACTGTATGTTGATTAACATTAAAAACAAAAAAGAAAGAAATATAGTTCAACTTCCAATAAAGATTCATTAACATTGTTTTTTAATCTGTAATAGAACAGACTTAAAGTGCACCAATGTGCCTGAAATAAAAAAAAAAAATACATCCTTATAACTCATTCAACTTATTAATGTCTTAATATCTCTGTCTGTCGCCGCCTTTCTTTTTGTTCCTGTTAGAAAATTTTCCGTGTTGTTTCTTGAGGGGTTGTTTACTGCACGTCATATCATTTGCAAGTGCGAAAAACCTCTACACCATAGCACAACAATGAGCGTGCCACTGCCAACTACTGGAGTGGAGGTGCAATTACACTTAATTCTTGTACACTATTCCAGAAAAGCATGTTTCCCAGGATGACGCACTCCCCCTGACATCATACCATACCCCCCACTATTTGAGAAGCACTGACTTTGGGGAACAGCCCATCAGCCTAATGTGCATGTTTGTGGAATGTCGGCAAAAACCGAATAACCCAGAGAAAACCTGTGCACGCACAGGGAGAACATACGAACTCCACCAAGCACAGTATTTAAGCCCAGCACCCTCTTGCAGTGAGGCAGATGTGCTCAGTACTACATCATTGTGCCGCCTACCAAATAAGATACTGTACTGTAATTCATCACCATTTCTGTACCCCCTTAAACTAGGGTCACGGGAAGGCTGGCGCCCATCCCAGCCAACTCTGGGTGAGGGCAGAGTACACCCTGGACAGCTCGCCAAGCCATCGCAGGACAGAAACACGCCGACGGCTTTGCAGCCTATTCTTGTCAAAAGTCAGCAATCGTTCTTTTACATGAACCTCACAGCAATAGACAGTTAGAGACATGGCCAGCCTTTGATAACCAAGTTAGCTGCACTGGGGGGCGGATAGTGACAACCCTGTGGGGCGTGGGACTTGAACCTCCAACCTTTGGATCAGTGATCCAGCGCCCTATACCATTAGCCCACCACTGTCCCGTACTGTACTGTAATTGATTTTTTTAAATAAAAATTTTGAATGAAGTTTAAATACATTTTCTGAATTATTAGATGTGCAAACATCCAACAGCTATGGAACTTTCAGCAGATAATGACAAAGGATTTACACAGGGGGTTAGGTTGGAGAAGGACTAGATTTAGGTATGGGTGTAATGGGCAGATGGCCAGGATAGTGTCTTGCTGGGGTGGGAAAGGGTGTTCACACTAATACACACGCACACACACACACACACACACACACACACACACAAACCTGAATGATGATGGTTGTTCAATTGTTTTTTTATCTTTCACTGGCAAGTCACATCAATGATATCCTCTTACCATGAGGATTAATTAAACATTGGGTGTTCTGATTTCAGTTTATTAACTAGGCAGCCTACTTCCTGGTTTTCCGGTCAGAAATATGAGACGAGAGAAAGCTGACAAGTGGGTTTGATTAACATGTAACCTCAGCACAGGCCAGAGGTAGGTTACCCATGGAATCTATCGAAAAAGCAAAATCAGAGGAGAAAGGTACGCAAGATAAAGGCATTCAGATATATCTCTATATATTTGTGTGCTCATGCATCCAAAGGCAGGCGGATGGCGCTTCCTGATATTGCATGAGTCAGAGTTGGAAAGTATTGTGGTTGATTAACATCTAATTTCGAGATGGCAGCATGTCCCTCCCTGGTTGGAGGTTATCATGGGAAAGAGAAGAAATATCTGATAAACCTATTTATGAAAAGAGGGAGAGAGAGAGAGAGAGAGAGAGAGAGAGAGCGCACCTGAGGCATAACATCATATCAAACTACACTGGATCTTTTCGGATGCCTTTGTTAGTATGGGGACCGGTCATGTTTCAGACGCTTTCCATCCTCTTTGTATATCCAGGGATCCCTCACTTTCCACGGTTAATTGGGACCGAGATCCCCACGTGGCCATCGAAATCCTTGAAAGTAGGAACCCCCCCTCCCCCAACCCTCCCCCGACTGACGTATACATACATGTATATGTGTATATAATAGCAATAAATACATATTTGATGGTATAAATGCTTAGAACAACAATTAAACATTAAAAAATAATGCATAAGATGTAAATAAAATATACATACACACACACATACAAACACGTGCATGCATGCAGATGTGCGTGTACGAACTGAGATGCGCACCTCACAACAATGTAACTAGTTTTGGGTTGTTTTTTTGTTTTGGCCTTGATTTTGTGGCACTTTCCTTAACCTTTTCCCCTATTCGTCCTTAATTTCCTTATTTTTTTTAATTCGATGAATATTTTTAAAAAAATGCGATGCACTGAAGCCACATGTATTGAAGCGCAAAGTAGCGAGAGATCCCTGTATATACAGGGTGTCCCAATAAAATGTATACACACTTAAAATAATTGTAAACTAAAAGGTGTATACATTTTTTGGGACACCCTGTATGTGTGTGTGTGTGTGTGTGGGTGGGGGGTTGTGTGTGCATGCATGTGTCAGGTGACTCTTGGCCCAAATATCAATTAAGTGTTGTTTTTTTTATCTTTTTTTTTTTTTTTTAAACTGGCACTATATCCAGGAAACGGAAAACAAAGAAACAAAAGAATGGAAGGTGATAAAGCAGGTGACTCCTTTTGGCCAATTTTTCTAATGTACAGAGAGGTTATTATTGTTCCTTTGCTTATCTGGAATGACAGTGTGTCACTTTGAGTATTTTAAGATTCTTTGTTGATAAAACATGAATGAGTCGGATTTGATGTGCTCTGACCTGTGCGTGAGGTCACAAGGAATTAACGCCAGTGATGTCAAAAACAGCTTCCAGCATTTCCTGAGAGTCTCATTACTGTATAACTTTCTGAGCCTTGAATAGTCTGGCCATAAAGAGAGAGATAGAAATGTACACAGTACCTTTATGTCAAGCACAGGCAGTCAGTTGAGACATGTTTACTGTCATATTTTAGTGTTGTTATTTTTGTTGTTGTTTTATTGGAGCTACTATACTGACATAGCTTTCAAGGCCTTGACTTTAAGAATTCTGAGTGGCATTGTCTGAGATAGACTTGCATAAAAGAAAATGGCGTAGCATGTCCAAGATGAAATGATAACTGGAAGGGTTCAAAGGGGAACACAACAAGGAAAATGGAAAAAACAGGTAGGCAAATTAAATGCATGTAGAGACAAAAGGAGGAAAATAAGGAGGAAATCCCTCCCCATCCCGAAAAATTTTGTTACAAGAGCACTTGAAAAGTAGAAAAACTCTGTCAAGCCTAGAAATCCCTCATTCATTCATTTATTTTCTGAACTGCTTTATCCTAATTTGGGTTGCGGGGAAGCTTGTGCCCATCATACTACTCCGGGCGAGGGCAGAGTACACCCTGGACAGCTTGCCAGACCATCGCAAGGTAGAAACAAGCTGACGGCTATGCAGCTACTGTTGAACGTCATCAATGGTTCTTTTACATGAACCTGTCACCATAGACAGTGAAAGATATGGCCGGCCTATGATAACCCAGTTAACGGCACTGGGGGGACAGTGACAACCTGTTGAGAGTGGGTCTTGAACCCCCAACCTGGGGCTTAGTGATCCAGTGCCTGTACCACCAGGCCCAGAAATCCCTCGTGTCAATGAAAATCACAATACAGTAGGCCCTTGACTATTCGCGGTTTTGCATGAATGAAAAATGTGAAGCATGCCATACTAAAATACAATACACCAGACTAATAAAATCAGACACACAAACATTCTAAACATTAACTTAGGTACTGTACTGGAATAATAATTGAAAAAGACTTTAATAGTGTAGTGTTTTACAACAGTTCAGATGATTATTGAACATAAAGTTTGTCCTTTTGGTATCGTTTGTTAAACATGCTACTGAACATAAAATCTCATACACAAACTTTCTAAACATTAACTTAGATACTGGAATAATAATTGAAAAAGACTTTAATACTAGTGCTTTACAACAGTATATGCTGTGTACTGTTTATATTGATGATATATCTATTACATGTGCTACACAGTATTTTACTTCCGGTTGCTCATTCGTGCATGTAATATGATACATGGGGTTTTACTTCCGGATACAGAACTCGCGGATTATCTGCATTTGCAGGAGGGGCCGGAACCGAACCACCGCGAATATCAAGGGCTTACTGTATCTTATTGCACAATGTCTGACACTGGACAGTGTAATACTTAGACATTGCACAGCACCCCCTGTTGGGCCTGCTGTAATATAACAATTTTAAAGTACAGTAGCTCCTGTTAAAGAATCTTAAAAAAAAAAAATCCTGGATCCAGAATTTATTACAGATCATTTATAAAATCTGGTCCAACACTCTAAAGGCATTCATCAAAATCTGCTACAAACAAACAAACCAACACCAACATAAACATACATACATACATACATACATACAAATATTTATATAGCGCTAATTCTGGCACATGCCACTCAAAAAACATAAGCTTCTTGGTAAACATAACGGGGGTTACAGAAATAAAGGACGCCTTGGCAGTCTGAAATACCTGGTTGACTTTGGTATTCCATTATAACAGCCACTGAAAGTGTACTTTGGATGGTGCTACACTCTTAAAATCTGTAATAAAATCACTCTTAAAATCTTTTTCCCATCTCAACGATGCAACTCCTCCGGGGTTTGGTTACATCTCGCAGCCGCGTGTCACTGGTCGCGGGGGCGGTCTCGCTCTGGTCCACCGAGAGTCCCTGAGGATAGCGCCCATCAATGTGCCTGTTTATAATTCATTTGAAGCTATTGTCTGTCAGCTTTCTGGACCTACTCCCACCATCATTGCCACTATATACAGACCACCAAAGTATAATAAGGATTTTTTATTGGACTTTTTAAACTTTTTAACAGCTGTTTCAACTCTGTCATCCAATATCATTTTACTAGGGGACTTTAATATTCATATGGACAACATCAACAACACTCTCACCAATGATTTTATTTCCTGTTTAGACAGTTTTGGTATACAACAATATGTCAATTTCTCCACCCACTCTAAAGGACACTTTATTGATTTAATTTGCTGTTCAGGTATAACTCCAATAGACTGCAAACCGGACTCCATCCCCTTCACAGATCACTTTCTTCTCACTTTCAACGTCCATCTTCCTCATACCACGTCTAACCCTCCACGCTCCATTTCCTTCCGTAAAATCAAGGACATTAACCTCAATACTCTTTCCTCTCACATCAATAACCTTCCCAGTGTAGACAGTATTTCAACTCCGGATGACCTGGTCTCATACTACAACACCCATCTACATAACATTCTCAATAATCTTGCTCCTCTCAAATCCCGGTCTGTCTCTTTCTCTCACTCTGCACCCTGGTACTCACCCACACTAAGACAGTTAAAATCAAAAGGCCGTCAACTGGAGAGACTTAGCAAGAAAACCGGACTCGCTATACATAAACAAATGTACAATAACCACATTCTCCTCTATAAAAACTCTATCATCAAAGCCAAATCCACATATTACTCCAACCTAATAACCTCAAATGCAGGTAATACCAAGACTCTTTTCTCCCTCCTCAATAACTTCTCCAAACCCTCAGACCCTCTTCCATCTCATCTTTATTCCTCTGATTTTTGCAATACCCTGGCCGCATTCTTCATCACCAAAATTCAATCCATCCACCAGCAGCTCACTCCCCCTTCCCCTCCATCTCCACCTATGACTATATCACTCTTCTCCGGTATCCCTTTTTCATCCTTTTCCTTACCCTCCATCAGTGAAGTTTCCACCCTTATTCTCCAATCTAAATCCTCCTCTTGTTCTCTTGACCCTCTTCCTACTGTTCTCATTAAATCTGTTCTTCCTACTCTTGTTCCTCTTATTACCAACATAATCCACTCCTCCCTCACCACTGCAACTGTCCCCTCTTCCCTTAAAACTGCTGCTGTTACTCCCATCCTCAAAAAACCTGGTTCAGATCCCTCCGACCTCAATAACTTCCGCCCTATCTCAAATCTTCCATTCATTTCTAAACTTCTTGAAAAAACAGTCTTTTCCCAACTCGATTCTCATCTGTCCTCCAATAACCTCTATGAACGTTTCCAATCTGGCTTCCGTCCCCTCCATAGCACTGAAACAGCTCTTCTCAAAATCACAAATGACCTTCTCCTCGCTGCTGACTCCGGTTCATTATCCATCCTCCTCCTGCTTGACCTCAGCTCTGCATTTGACACCATCTCACATTCCATCCTCCTCAATAGACTCTCTAGTATTGGTATTTCTGGCTCTGTTCTTTCTTGGTTTCATTCTTATCTTTCCAACCGCACTCAGTTTGTCCAACTTAAATCTTTCTCCTCTGATCCTGTCCCCATCACCACCGGTGTTCCTCAGGGTTCTGTCCTAGGTCCCCTCCTTTTCATCATCTATCTCCTTCCCCTCGGTCACATTTTTCGAAAACATCACATCCATTTTCACTGCTATGCGGATGACACCCAGCTCTACCTCTCCAGTAAACCCAGCACCACACTCCCTCCCTCCTCCCTTCTCCTCTGCATCCATGAAATAAAGTCCTGGTTCACCTCAAATTTCCTCAAACTTAACAGCAATAAAACTGAACTCCTCCTCACTGGCACCAAATCCACCCTAAGTAAAATCAATAATTTCTCTATTCTCATCGACGGTTCCTCCATCTCTCCCTCCCGGCAGGTCAAGAGTCTGGGTGTCATCCTCGATGGCACCCTTTCCTTCACCTCCCAAATCAACTCTGTCACCCGCTCAGCATACTTTCACCTTCGTAACATCCACCGCCTCCGTCCCTCCCTCACTCCTCAGTCCACCGCCATCCTGGTCCACAGCCTCGTCACTTCCGGTCTGGACTATTGTAATTCTCTCTTCTTCGGCCTTCCTCATAAAACTCTCCATAAACTACAACTGGTACAGAACTCAGCAGCCCGAATCATCACACGCACCCCCTCCACCCACCATATCACTCCCATCCTACAACAGCTACACTGGCTCCCCATTACATACCGTATTCAATACAAAATCCTGCTCCACACATTCAAAGCTATTCATGACCTTGCTCCTCCATATCTCTCTGACCTCTTCCACATTGCCACTTCTGCTCGCTCTCTTCGCTCCTCTTCTTCGCTCCATCTCTCTGTTCCTTCAGCCCGCCTTGTCACTGTGGGGAGCAGAGCTATCAGCTGCTCTGCTCCCCAGCTCTGGAATTCTCTTCCTCCCGATCTCCGCAATATAGACACATTCCCACTCTTCAAATCCAGACTCAAAACTCACCTGTTCAAACTTGCATACTCACTGTAACCACAACTGCACTGTCCTGTAAATATTTTAACTGTATTTAACTGTCTGTTTATATTGAATATGTTGATTGTATTTTATTTGAATGTTTTATTACTGTTTTTATGATGTGAGGCGACCTTGAGTGCTGAGAAAGGCGCCATATAAATAAAATGTATTATTATTATTATTATTATTATTAATAAAACACACGATGAAGTTAGGCATGTCCTTGAAATCAGGGTCCTTGGTTTAGACTACTGGAATTTAGTCTGACGCGACCGCCACTGTGTTGTTCATGAAGTTGTAGTCAAAGGAAGTGTTCCAGAAATATCTAGAAAAACCTAAGTCAGTATAACAATTTATTGAAGTGGAGAGAGAGAAGGGCCACGAATTAAGTGGACACAGGACAGCAATGGCTGGTGATGTGTAGAGTCTTGGTCGTGAGATTCTGGTTTTCTATGGTTTGGCGCGGCCCAAAGTCACAGAAGTAAGACTTACTTTATGAATAAAGCAGGTGTGAATGCGGTGCCGACGGAGCAAGGAAGTCAACCATAATGAATATTGGCTTCAATACTGCCAAATTCATAACTATAGCTTAACATGTCTTTAGAGAACAGGACAAGATTTTTAAAAAATGGATATCACTGACCCCCCCTTTACTGATGTGGTCAAGGGCTGAGGGAGGAATGGATATTGGTAATTGTTGAGTCATGCAGTGTGATTAACCATGAACATTGTGAAAGTCCAAATACAAGTCACAACAAATACAAGTGAACAACTCAACTTCAAAGCCATTTCAGACCTCAAACATGTTTCGGATGATTGATGGTGTTAGTCATGTCCAGCTGCTGTTGTGTCCTGCTTTTAAAGAGCCAAACAATCACACAATCAGCTAATATAATGTCAAGTACTGTACTACAACAATTATAGAACACATGAGCTGTACTTTGGATTCTCAAATACCCTTAATCACCTAATGATGTAATGTCTTCAAAACATGGGATTGGTTTATCCGTCTGTTTGTTAGCCACTTCACGCAAAAAAAGTTGTTGATGAAATTTGCCAAATTTGCAAGGAACACTCCCTTTCATGTTAGTGCTGATCTGAATCACCATCCTTATCTGGAAATTTTTTGAATTCTTTATTTACTGTATTAATCCCATAAGAGAACGTATTTCTTCTGTATTTAACCCATGAGCACACACATCTCTACGTCTATATCCGATCACAAGGAACGGACGTCAATCCCTGAAGCTTGAATGATGCTCATACAGGGATTGTCATGGCTATGATCACAATGATCTACCATATATTTTGCCAGGCCACATACGGACACACACACCTACAGGCAATTAGGAACAGCCAATCAACCTACTGTGCATGTTGTTGGACTTTGGGAGGAAACCGGAGTACCCAGAGGAATCCCACGCCAGCACGGGGAGAACATGCAAACTCCACACAGAAACACCCTGGCCAGGAATTGAACCCAGGCCGTCTTGCTGTGAGGCAGACGTGCTAACCACTATGCCACCTTGCCACCCTCAAGCACACAAAGAGTGAGCACACACAGTTGGAGTAGTGGACCCCCTTCCCCTCAAGAGCAGATATGGATTAGGTGCCTTGCTCAAGGGCACTTCAGTAATGTACAGTATGTGAGAAGAGAAGGTGCTGCTCTCTCCCCCAATGCCACACATTAACCTAGAGTATTACATATAATTCCAATTGTAAAGAGTACAATGGTTCCACAGAAATCACAGTACTGTACAACATCGTCATAAGATATCACAAAGAGAAGTTTAGTCAAGAAGTAGTAGTCTGGATCTGATTATTGTGAATGTGGGGAAAATGGCTTGTTTTACAAAAGTGTGAAAATAATATTCAAGCAGAAATTAGCTGTCTTGGTAGCAGTTTGCACTCTCTGACTCCTGCTACTTTTGTTAATTTTAAATATTTAGTAAAATAAAAGTCTGTTGAGCATTTTACACCCGAGTCTCTTGGCTCATCAGGCTGGTGCTTATTCCCGGTTTCTGTAGCGTGACGCGACCAGGAGTTCAACTCCTCCTGGATGGGATGCTAGTCCATCATGTTACCTTCCCAGTATATTTTTACTGGTACCCATTTACAGGGATCCCTCACTACTTCGAGCTTCAATTCATGTGGCTTCAGTGCATCACTTTTTTTTTTTTTAATATTTATCGAATTAAAAAATAAGGAAATTAAGGTAGAAAGGGGGAAAAAGTTAAGGCAAATGCCACAAAAACAAGGCCACTTATGAAAAAATCCACCAAACAAACAACAAAAAACAACCCAAAACCCCGCATCAAAACTACAGTACAGTCAGCCCTCTACTTACGAAATTAATCTGTTCCAGAGCCTTTTTCGTAACCTGGAGTTTTCACAAGTAGAGGTGCATTTTACATGTAAAACACGTAATTCGTTCCAAGGCTCCCATCTGTCTCTCTGTCTCTCTCTCTCTCTCTCTGTCTCTCGCTCTCTCTCTCTCTCTCGCTCTCTCTCTCACACCCACACATACACACACAAACAACACACATTTGTGGCGCGCTCCGCCGAATGCAGGCTCCGCCCACACACAGCCAACACCGGAGCATTTTAAGAAGGGGAATTCAAAGCTCACTCCCTGCTTGACAGATCGGAGGTCCGTACTCAACTTTAACTTGTTTCCTTGAGGGATTGGAGGTCCAGATGAGTTGTGTTTTGCTCACATTCGGGGAAACACGCCACATTTATTAAACATTTACTGAATTAAACAACTCAAAAAATGAAAAATAAGCTGCAATGTGCTCTCTAGAAAGAGTTAAAGAATGCATCCTTTCATCTCTGACTTACTACGCAGTCTCTCTTTCTAGCTCTCTCTCTCTCTCTCTCTCACACACACACACACACACACACACACACACACACACACACACACACACACACACACAAACAACACAAATTTGTAGCCATTGCGCAGTCCTGTGTCTGTCAGGGCAAGTGCACCACATCTCTGCTCAAATCGGTCATAAAAACTCTTCATTCCTTATTGTTTCACTTGGTTGTCTAGTCATGTAAACCCATAATCATTTCCAATGAGCCATGTTTATAAGAATATAAGATGAACCCTCTCAAATAAACTCACGAACCAACAGTACAACTCTTCGCATGTGACAAACAAGCTTGATGGGTACAGTACTATGGAGATTCAGTTCCTTCCTGGCCAATGGGAGGCCAATGGGAGGCCAGAGGGGTGGGATGGGAGACAGCTAATGAGAGAACAACTCGCGCATTGTTTGAATTTTTGAATGGCACATTTGAATTTTTGAATGATTTTCGTAAGAAGAGATTGTTTCATATACAGAGGGCGAAAATTTAGGAAAATGTTTTTCGTAACCTGGATTTTTCATATTCAGAGGTTTTCGTAAGTAGAGGGCCAACGGTACTTACATTTTTATTTGAGGTGTGCATCTGAGTGCGTGTACACACATCTGTACGTGTGTGTATTTATATTTTGTTTACATCTTATGCATTATTTTTAATGTTTAATTGTTATAAACATTTATATGCATTTATTGATATTATATACACATATACATGTGCGTATACATCAGTCAGTGGGGTCGATCCTACTTTGTGGAAATTGGCGGTCATAGGGGGAATCTTGGTACCAATTAACCGT
This sequence comes from Plotosus lineatus, assembly GCA_024760905.1. Classification (NCBI taxonomy): domain Eukaryota; kingdom Metazoa; phylum Chordata; class Actinopteri; order Siluriformes; family Plotosidae; genus Plotosus; species Plotosus lineatus. The sequence goes on along the minus strand of CM045735.1, from coordinate 54,048,956 downwards.
GGAAAGAGGGATGGATCCCTGTATACTGCTGGGTGAACAGAGGCACACTTGTGGTTAAGACCATGGCCAGGGGTCTTAGCACAGTGGGGGTCTAACTGGGATTTGAGCACACAACCTCCCGATCATGAGCACAGCATCCTAACCACTACCCCACTGGCCCCACAAATCTTTTCAACATTGGTATCATCAGTGCAGCTCTTAAATAGTCCACTATTGTTGCCAGCAAATGGTATTCCCGGCATTTCTCGTTTATTTCAAAAACAAAAATAAACAAGTCCCATCTGATGCTAAACAGGCCTGTATCTTAATAGCCCAGTGATAATATCACTGGTTCCTCATCTCCAGACCTCATCTCCTATGGTGGGAAATTATACAGTCGATCTTTCATACTCATAGACAACCCTGTGAAAATGTGTCTTGTAATTTGGCTATTATCTCCCAACCCTCAACTCTCACCTCAACCTGCAGCTCTCTTCTGCAGTGTGTGTGTGTGTGTGTGTGTGTGTGTGTGTGTGTGTGTGTGTGTGTGTGTGTGTGTGTGTGTGTGTGTGTGTGTGTGTGTGTCCTTGGCTGTTACACTCAAGATCACTGACATCATTTTTACGTCTATTGCTTGATTATTACTATTATTATCAGTGTTGATATTTTGGACTTGTGAGGACAAGTCAGAGTGACTGCTTTGTACTAAGTGTCACGCAACTCAGTATCTCATATGATGGCATCTCATCTCAAAAACATTGAATTACACACAGAAATATAAAAAATGTGCTAATACTTTAACGCATGACTCACATTTAGCATTCTACATTATTTATATATGGCACTACTTATGGTGTATAGCTCTTATTAGAACTTGGGTATGGTGCAAGTAATGTGAATAGTAATGTGGAATATTTCAGGCCAGGGCAGCACGTACATTCATCTCACGGCATGAAGGTACCAGATTTGATTTCTGGACTTGGGGCGTATCTGGGTGGAGTGTGTATGCTTTCCCTGTACTTATCGTGAGCTTCCTCCCACAGTCCAAAACCACACACAGTAGCCTAAATGGCTGTTCCAAATTGCCCTTAGGTGTGAGTGTGAATGGTACAGATCTGACTGAGTATTCTGCACCGCATTGGATTGCATAAGCCACGTGGCTCTGCCTCGAACCACCTGTATGTTTGTTCATGAGGATGACTGAAATGGGTATGAGTGGCTCAAGCCCTTTTTTATATCAACGATAGATCTGCTATCTACCTGGCATGTTTTGGATAGGGTTTTTTTTTTTTTTGGCGCCTATATCAATGCAAACCTGGAGCATGACGAAAACTCAGACTATAACCTAAATGTTCCTCCACACCCACACACAGTCATGTTGTAAGAGAAGTGTGGACTGGGTAGGTTCATCAGCTCACTTCCTTCTTCTTCTTCTTTTACTTTCGGCTTTTCCCTTCAGGGGTCACCACAGCGAATCATCTGTCTCCATCTCACCCTATCCTCTGCATCTTCTACTCTTACTCGCTCTACCTTCATGTCCTCCTTCACCAACCATCCATAAATCTTCTCTTTGGTCTTCCTCTAGGCCTTCTGCCTGGTAGTTCCAACCTCAGCATCCTACTACCAATATACTCACTATCCCTCCTCTATACATGTCCAAACCATCTCAATCTATCCTCTCTGACTTTGTCTCCAAAACGTCTTACATGTGCTGTCCTTCTGATGTACTCATTCCTGATCCTATTCATCCTCGTTACTCCCAAAGAGAACCTCAACATTTTCATCTCTGCTACCTCCAGTTCTGCCTCCTGTCTTTTCCTCAGTGCCACTGTTTCTAAACCATACAACATTGCTGGCCTCAACACCGTCTTGTACACTTTTTCTTTCACTTTTTCTTTCACTTTTCTTGCCGATACCCTCCTATCACACATCGCACCAGATACTTTTCTACAACCATTCCAACCTGACTGCACAAGCGTCTTCACCTCTTTTCCACACGCTCCATTGTTCTGGATTGTTGAGCCTAAGTACTTAAAATCCTTCACCTTCCTTATAATTGCTCCCTGTAACCTCACCGTTCCTCTTGGGCCCTTGTCGTTCACTCACATGTATTCTGTCTTACTGAGGCTAACCTTCATTCCTCTCCTTTCCAGTGCATATGTCCACCTCTCTAGATTTTCCTGCACTTGTTCTCTGCTCTCACTACAGATCACAATGTCATCTGCAAACATCATAGTCCATGGAGATTCTCGTCTCACCTCGTCTGTCAGCCTGTCCATCACCATAGCAAACAAGAAGGGACTCAGAGCTGACCCTTGATGCAGTCCCACCTCCACCTTGAACTCTTCTGTCACACCGACAGTACACCTCACCACTGTCTTACATCTCTCATACATGTCCTGCACCACTCTAACATACTTTTCTGCCACTCCAGACTTTCTCATGCAATACCACAGTTCTTCTCTCAGCACCTTGTCATATGCTTTCTCCAGATCCACAAAGGCACAATGCAGCTCCCTCTGGCCTTCTCTGTACTTCCCTTAGTCTAGCTTCCACGATTCCTTCCCATAACTTCATCATATGGCTCATCAACTTTATCCCTCTGTAGTTGCCACAACTCTGCACATCTCCCTTGTTTTTAAAAATGGGCACAAGCACACTTCTCCTCCATTCCTCCATCATCCTCTCACTCTCTAAGACCTTGTTGAATGTTCTTGTCAGAAAATCTACAGCTACCTGGCCTAGACACTTCCATACCTGGTATGTCATCAGGGCCAACTGCCTTTCCACTCTTCATCCTCTTCAATGACCTCCTCACTTCTCCCTTACTAAGCTTTGCTTCTTCCTGGTCCTCAACAGTTACCTCGTCCACTCTTTTTTCTCTCTCATTTTCCTCATTCATCAGCTCTTCAAAGTACTCTTTCCATCTTCCCAACACACTTCTGTCATCAGTCAATACATTTCTCACTCTCTCCTTAATCACTCTAACTTGCTGCACATCCTTCCCATCTCTATTTCTCTGCTATGCCAACCTGTATAAATCATTTTCTCCCTCCTTACTGTCCAACCTCTCATACAAGTCATCATACGCCCTCTGTTTGGCCTTTGACACCGCTACCTTCGCCTTATGCTGTGTCTCGCTGTACTCCTGTTTACTCTCTTTGGTCCTCTCTAAGTCCCACTACTTCTTAGCTAACCTCTTCCTTTGTACACAGTCCTGCACTTCCTCATTTCACCACCAAGTCTCCTTATCTACTGTCCTTCCAGAGGACACACCAAGAACTCTCCTACCTGTCTCCCTGATCACATGAGCTGTAGTTGTCCAGTCATCCGGAAGCACTTCCTGACCACCCAAAGCCTTCTGCTCTGCCTTTGCCTTTGTCACCTTTCTCACCATCAGCATCATCCTGCACACAACTATCCTATGCTATTTGGCAACACTCTCACCCACTACTACTTAGCAGTCACTGACTTCCTACAAATTACATCGCCTACACAAGATGTACTCTACCTGTGTGTTCCTACCTTCACCTTTATAAGTCACCCTATGCTCCTGTCTCTTCATTAGCTGATGTCCCACTAGCATACCGGCAGAAACCAAGGCTATGTTAAGCTTTCCCGAGGCTTATATTCAGGGGCCATAATCATCTGAACCGAAAAAAAAAAATGTATTCCATTATTATGCGTACCGCCAAGTCGCTACAGTGGTACTTCACCTTATGAAAGACCCAACAAACGAAAAATTCAAGTTACAAAATGCATTTACTTAAAATTTCCGTCTCTAGATATGAAAAAAATTCACGTTCCGAAACATGCCATCTCAAAAATGTAAAGAATGCGTGAGTTGCTCTCCCATTGGCTATCTCCCAATACCCCGCCCTGCTGCTTCCCTTTCCATTGGCCAGGGGGGAGCTGTATCTCTATAATACCCATGATGCTTTTCGTGTGCCTTTGACCATTGACTAGGAGGAGCTGCATCTCCATAATACCCATGATGCTTTTCGTGTTTTCGACCCATTGTTTGTCACGTAGTTCTAACACGCGTAAAGTACAGAATTACTGTTGTTTCAAGAGTTTTTCGAGTGTGCTCATTGCAACTTTATTTTTCGTCATTCATCACGAACCAAAAGAAAGTGATTCCTGGTGCGAGTGAAAAGAAGCGGGCTCATGGCATGCAGTCGAGTGATATCGCAAAGGAATATGTCCGAAACCCATCTACCATTGGTACAATATTGAAGCAGAAAGAGGCTTTAAAAGGTATACTTTTATAATTTTTAAAGGGTTTAGGGGTAGTATTGGGGGCCTTGGAATGAATCAGGCCTTTTACAGGTTAAACTTAACTTATGAAAAAAACAGGTTACGGAACCACTTCTGGAACTGATTAATTTCGTAACGTGAGGTATGACTGTACCTTGTTTGTAATTTAGCTAAATTAGCAGGAAACTACCTGAAATACACCGAGAACAGCCTTATATTGTCTTTTTAAAAGCTTTTTGCATTCGATTGTTGCTTCTAAAATATCCCCAGCTGTGAAACATAAGTGTGCACTGCTTTGATCTGATGTCCCATTGAGGGTGTGTCCTCACCTCATTCTCATTGTTTTCAGGAAACGCTCTGGATATACCCACACCCTGACTGGGATAAAGCAATGGATACGAGATGAATGCATAAATGAATGAATGCATTAAGATGAATAAACAACAACCTGCGCACTCTTCCTTTTAGGTAACAGAAACTGGAAGATCTATTGGCTGAGTGTATAGTTTCGAATTTAGTTATGCCTTTCATTACTGTCTAGTCTCTTACTGATTCTTGCTATTCTCTGACTAGCTGGTGCTGGTTAAAGAAGCATGAGCACAGTAGATAAACATGATATGACTTGACAGCTTCTCATGTAAAGAGTACTGGTATTGATCATGTTTGCAGCATAATTTGTGTATACTATACATTTAATTGGTACGGTGCTTATTTTAACATAAATGACAATAAAAGGCACTAAAGTGTGCAATTTTATTGTGTGCATTACTAGCTAAACCAATGCAGAAAGGCCAGTTTTTCCCGGAAGTGATGTGAACTTGTTGGGCTGGGTCGTCCAGTCCAAGTAAACAAGCAGCGAGAGACATTTTAGGTGATAAGGTTCCCCACATACTAACACATACCTTTTTCCTTTTGGTGAGACACTGCTTCCATCTGTTATCATCTTTTAATGTTTTATATAAGAATTCCATGGGAACAGCATCTGGCTTTAGATACAAAAGCATGGACTTCACGGCAAGAAGTTCTGCCTGGAGGTCACGTTCATGACAAGTTCGCTTGAAGTGGTCTTCAAAGACTACTGAATTGTATTTGAAAACAAAATGTCTTCACAAGCACTGATGGCCTGGTTCTGGATTACTCATCACAAGGTCAAGGGTTCAAGTCCCACCATCAATGGGTTGTCACTCCTGTTCCCTCAGTGCAGCTAACTGGGTTATCAAAGGCCATGTTGGAAAAAGTTCAGACCCTCATGCCCAAGTTGGACACATGCCAGTGGAAAGCCAGATCCCAATCTTCTTGAAGTCCTTTGTTGTTGTATTCACTATAGTGATACTTTAAACTTTTTATTATCAACTCCAGAAGCTCAATAGAACCAGATGAGAAGAAGCAGATATTTTTTATTTCTTTCACACCGTCAGTTAATCAGCTTTGGCAGAAAAAGAAGTCAGCTAACAGTAGTCAGGTAGTCTGCAGTCGAAAAATCCCCCCAGAAATCCCAGGTACTTATACTTTCAGTTGTGATAAGTCAACTTTCCTTGTTTCAAAATGAATTTCCCTTTATGTTTGCACCTTTTGCTACTTTAGTCCATCGTACCCTAAGCCTTTAAGGCCAGCAGGACCATATGGTCCTCTTTCAAAAAAATGCTAACTACTAGACGCATTGTACTCAGTGCTGCTGCCGTTCAGAAAATTTTTTATACTTGTTGTGACGTCGCCTGATGCAACAGAGCTTGGTCCCACGTGCCTCAGTCAGCTGTGAGACAACCTGCAAGATTGTGTTGTTCACGAATTTGTGAGAGCGTTATTATTTGTTATTATTATGTTATTATTAGTAGTGTTATTATAATTTTGCTGAGAAATGTGCTCAGGGTGTTTCCTTAAGCCTTTTTGATTTGAAAAAATTAGTGATAATTTTTTTTAACTGCAAAAAATAGTTTGGACGTTAAAAAGTTAATTTATAAATTTTCCGATTTCCCATTATGTTTATGTTTACCCCTTGTAGCACTTCTAATTTGTTATCTGCATCCTCTGGTGACATTATTGCCCTTAATACCTTTTCTGGTTATTTTCTTTTTTTTTTGGCCCAATTTTGGCGGTTCAATAAAACTGGTGCTTCATCTGTAAGTGTCAATGTCCTCGTTAACTATATTTGTCTGCAGTTACGGTTCATTATGTCGGCTCTGCAAACTTCTTACTGGTCATCTCACTCGCCATTCTCTGCACCCTGAAACTATGTGTAACTATCTCTCTCCCTTATCTATTTTATGATACAGTGCTGTGCAAAAGTTTTTGTCCCCTGACAAATTTCTGACATTTTTTGGCACGTTTGTCACTGTCATCCATTTCCAATCAAGCAAATCTAAATATTATTTATACAAAGATAAAACACAAATAAACACAAAATGCAGTTTTCAGTGACAATTGCATTTATTAAGGTGAAAAAACCATCTGAACCTACAAGGGCCCATGTGAATAAGTAATTGCCTGCCCCCCTAAACCTAATAGCTGGTTGAACCACCTTTTGCAGCAATAACTGCAGTCAAGCATTTGCAATAAGAGTCAATGAGTCTTTCACATCACTGTGATGGGATTTTGGCTCATTCTTCTCTGCAGAATTGTTTAAGATCAACCAGATTGGATGGTTTTCGGGCATGAACAGCCTTTTTAAGGTCATGCCACAGCATCTCAATAGGGTTCAGTTCGGGCCTTTCACTAGACTACTCCAAAACCCTCATTTTGTTCATTTTTTTAAACCATTCAGAAGTGGACTTGCTGGTGTGCTTCGGATCATTGTATTGCTGCAGAACCCAGGTGCGCTTTAGCTTGAGGTCTCAAACTGATGGTTGAACATTCTTCGCCAGGATTTCTTGGTAGCGAGCAGAATTCATGGTTCCAGGACAAGTCACCCAGATCCTGAAGCAGCAAAGTAGGCACAGGTCATCACACTTCCACCATCATGTTTCACTGTTGGCACAATGTTCTTTTTTATCAAATGCAGTATTTCTTTTGCGCCAGATGTAACGGGATGCATTTCTTCCAAAAAGTTCAACTTTAGTTTCATCAGTCCAGAGGACAATTTCCCAAAAGCTTTGAGGATGATCAAGATTCTTGGTAAAGTGAGTCTTGCCTTGATATTCTTTTTTGGCAACAGTGGCTTTCGCTTCGGAACGCTTCCATGGATGCCATTTTTGCCTTGTGTCTTTCTGATGGTGGAGTCATGAACATTGACATTAACTGAGGCAAGTGAGGTTTGTAGTTATTTAGAAGTGGTTTTTGGATCCTTTGTGACTTCTCCGGTTAGTCTGCGCCATGCTCTTGGAGTAATTTTGGTAGGTTGGCCACTCATGTGATTTATGCCATTTATGGATAATGGCTCTGACAGTGGTCTGCTAGAGTCCCAAAGATTTATCAATGATTTTGCATCCTTTCCCAGACTGAGACATCTCTGTAATCTTCTTTCTTGTTTGCTCTTGAAGCTCACTGGATCACGGCATGATGATGTGTGTTCAGTATGGCCTATTTCACCATGTCAACAGGTTTAATGTTCGGGATCTCCTGATTGGAAATGTCAGGCCTGGGTGTGTCCGTGAAATTGAACTCAGTTTTTCCCAATAGTAGGATTAATCGTAATTACCTCACCTTTTAACAAGGGGGCAATTACTTTTTCACAGAGGTTCATGTAGGTTTTGATGGGATTTTTCTCTTAACAAATAAAATTACAACAGGAAAACTGTATTTTTTGAATACTTGAGTCATCTTTGTGTAATGTTTAAATTTGTTTGATGATCTGAAAAAGCTAAATGTGACAAAGGTGCAAAAAAGTAAACAATCAGTAAGGGGGCAAAAACCTTGGCACAGCACTGCATGTTTTATTCTTCTATTCTTCCTTCTTTATCAGGAAACCTCGCTATGGTCTTCTGTGCTGTTTGCATTTCATTCGCGTGCCAGTAATCTTGATTGGTATGGACCTGACCACAGTTTTCTGATGGTTGACAGTTGTGTCTTATTTGCTGCTTCTTGCTCATGTCATGGTGACCTTTCTTCATAATACGGTGCATGTCCTGGGCTTCAAGCCTTCTAAGATTTCCATTGTATTCAGTTTTTCTTCTGCATTAGGTTAAATTTGATGATATAGTCACAGGACATGCACGCCATCGCCACGATTTTCTAATGTTCTGCTGTTTTTAGCTTAGTCAGCCTGTCGTGCCATTTTTAAAAGAAGTACCAAAGTACGTCGCTTACCAGCTCATCCATCTATACTTTCTGATGACCTCCTGGATTTCCTGAGATTTTTAGCAGCTACCCAATTCCAACCTGCACCCACTGTTACCCACAAACAGGCCATTCAGTGTCAACATGTGACCAGTTCACCCAGACTGATGGTCTTACTTCTGATGGATACTCTACTACTTCATCTTCTCCTCCTGGTTCCCCTATATTCCTTTAGTCTTGCCTGACTACTCCGACTACTCTTCTCCAGAACCTTCACCTCTGCCTCACAATGCTGGTGAGCCCTTATATTGGCCTGATTCATCAAACAACTATTCACCCACAGATTGTTTAATAAATCTTTTCTTTTCTCTACTTCGAGGTTTAGCGTGATTATTTCATGGTACACTAATCGCCCTCTATTGATATACAGTTGTCATAAAATTACACACAGTTATCATACTTGCAATTTTAACTAAATATTTTCTTCAGTATGGAGTACAGATCAGTATGGTTACGGTATGGTAACGACCAATCTGGCCACACCCCACGCCTACCACTTCACTGCGTCAGTGGTATTGACGTGATAATCCTGTAACTGGAACCCAGTTCTGCGGTGTGGACTTTGAAAACATAGACATGGACATGAATGGTGTAGGACAAAAGAGGAGCAGCAAATGGTGCAGTATTTAGAGTACAATGACAAAAAATGATGAAGTGAGTTGATAAGCATATAATGCAATCTGATTGGACATAGAAAAGAATTGCTTAATCCCAGTAAGGCTGGATAAAAAAATGAAATCCTTGGTTTCTCATCAACGCCCACATCTGAAAATTGGTGCAGGATGTGAATTAAAAAAAAAAAAAAAAAAACACAGAAAAGACCTCAGATCATATAAAAACGTCACAAAGCATGGTTCTATATTAATTGTTGTGATTATGAGGTTGGTTTACTTTTGTTCAAAATATTTCTATTTTCGAAAAGTTTCTGGAACTACTGTACTGTACATATGGACAGTTCTATAGACAGTCGTTTAGGGTGTATAGTGAAGCAAAAAATACATAAATAAAGAAGTATGTCTTAAAGTTCCTCATTATATCATCAGTTCAGTTCATTTTCTGTAACCGCTTCATCCTAATTAGGGTCACGGGGAGGCTGGTGCACATCCCAGCCAACTCCGGTCAAGGACACAGTACACCCTGGACAGCTCGCCATCACAGGGCTGAAACACGCCGACGGCTTTGCAGCCTACTCTTGTCGAAAGTCAGCAATGGTTCTTTTACATGCGTCACACCATAGACAGTGAGAGACATGGCCGGCCTTTGATAACCCAGTTAGCTGCACTGGGGGGACAGTGACAACCTTGTGGAGAGTGGGACTTGAACCCCCAACCTTTGGCTCAGCGATCCAGCGCCTTAAACCACTAGACCACCACTGCCCGAATCATTATATATTCTTGTTTATTTATTAAATAATAAAAAAAAAAACAAATTCCTGTAAGTTACTTCAAATTTCCAGCTTCAGTCACTTTACCCACATTCATTCATTTTCTGATCCGCTTCATCCTAATTAGGGTTGCTGGGAGGGTGGCGCCCATCTCAGCCGACTCTGGGTGACGGCAGAGTACACTTTGGACAGCTTGTCAGGCCATCACAGGACAGAAACATGCTAACGGCTATGCAGGTACTCTTGACAAAAGTCAGCAATGGTTCTTTTACATGAACCTCACATCATAGACAGTGAGAGACATGGCCGGCCTTTGATAACCCAGTTGCACTGGGGGCGGGGGACACAGTGAGAACCCGTGGAGAGTGGGGCTTGAACCCCCAACCTTAGGATCAGTAATTCAGCACTGGGCCACCACTGCCCCACTTTACCAACATTTAGTTTTAAAAGCTTTTGGAATTCAACAGTCACCTCATATATCTGTTCTTTAAAAAAACAAACAAACAAACAAACAAACAAATAAACAAACAAAAAACATCCTTGTGCCTCATTCGGGTTTTCAAAAAGTTCTGATGAGAAACTGGGAATTTTTTATGTCCAGCCTAAAGAAATTCCATAAAGTTTGACTAAATTAATCTGGACACATCTGGACACATCAGACCAACAACGTGACATGGACGAGATGTAACGTTTCATCCTCTGAAATCTTCGTCCAAACGCACTATACCCAGCTTTGAAATCAGCGCAGGTTCAATCCGTCAGGCGCCGTGAAAACCTAGTATGGACGTAGCAAGGACGTAGGATGAATGTAGGATGAACGTGGCGACTGTACGTTCCCTATTTTTCCTGCGTTCCCGCTGCAATCATCAACATTTTAAGGGTCCTTCTGGACTGAATGTGGTGAGGGTCTTACCGGCCTATGTGTGAACACTTGAGCGAGTCCGCGGCGACGGCTGCATGAGCGAATTCCCCGTTTTCATAGCTGCACCGGCGCGTCCACAGCAGCAGCAGCGCGCACAAGCAGATGAGCGCCGCCGCGCACCCGAGCGCCGCGCACAGGATGCAACCGAGCCGCCGCATTGACTTCGCCATCCTCGCACTCGCACAAAGACAGACGAAGAAATGAGTTTAAGTTTCACGTGCAAGGACCCAGAGAGAGAGGGAGAGAGAGAGAGAGAGAGAGAGATTTAAGCCGCTCCCATCCCTTGAATAATATTGCACTTTGGAGTAAACGAAAGAGTGATGATGCACAACCCGGGATAAACTGAATAAACTAAATAATAGAAATAGAAGCCTCCTCCCTATGAGGATTAAGCGGTTCAGCAATGAAGGAATAAATAAAGTCTGTCTATGATGTGATAATGGAGCCTAATATACTGTGAGAGGAGTGTGTAGGAAACTGTGTCCCTAATCTACAGGTAATAAGAGGATCATAATGTGTTACAGCAGCATAATCTCTATTTCACAGACTACAGTTCAGCCTTGTAAATGTGGATCATTACACTGTTATGCTGGTATACAGTACTTAGATAAAACCATTGGTAAAAATTATACCGTATATCTAACAATGAAATCGGCACATTTTCCAGCAACCCAACTTCAAACTTGAATAATCATTTCCATGTCCTAGTTTATTTGTGAATCCAGTGCAATAAAATCTTTAGTACATGCCTGGGAGATAATACCATATGAAAATATGTAATGTGGTGAATACAGTTTTTTGAAATTATTCAAATACTTCATAGTTTACACCCTTTTTATGCTCAATTTTGGGACAAAAGAAAGATCTCATTATTTTCATGTCCTGCTGACCCTCTGCTGAGGTCTACCGGTCCAATAACCATGAATCAGTGCACAATGAACCACGGCATTCACATGTGTGTGGCAAAATTGGTAAATAAGCACCAAACTAAAACAGGACCGATGATATACTTAACTTCTCATGTCCGTGTTACATTATTAGTGAGTAAAAGGCTATGCATATTGGCCTCATATATTAAAAATCGATCAACATCTGTCCTTCTGTGTTCCTGTCCTGGATAGATTTTGCAAAAAGGATGGAAATGGCTGTGGTAAATACTTTCTTCCAGAAGAGAGATGAGCATAGAGTGACTTATAAAAGCGGAGGTAGGAGCACACAGGTAGATGACATCTTGTGTAGGTGATGTAATTTGAAGGAAGTCAGTGACTGCAAAGTAGTAGTGGGTGAGAGTGTTGCCAAACAGCATAGGATGGTGGTGTGTAGGATGACGCTGATGGTGGGGAAGGTGAAGAAGGCAAAGACAGAGCAGAAGACAAAGTGGTGGAAGCTGAAGAGTGTCGTGTTGTCTTCAAGGAGGTGTTGAAAATGTCTTTGGGTGGTCAGGAAGTGCTTCCAGATGACTGGACAACTACAGCTAATGTGATCAGGGAGACAGGTAGGAAAATACTTGGTGTGTCATTTGGAAGGAGAGGAGATAAGGAGACTTGGTGGTGGAATGAGGAAGTGCAGGAGTGTGTACAAAGGAAGAGGTTAGCTAAGAAGAAGTGGGACATAGAGAGGACAGAAGAGAGTAAGCAGGAGTACAGGGAGACAGCGTAAGGCGAAGGTTGTGGTGTCAAAGGCCAAACAGGACGTATGATGACCTGTATGCTTGGTTAGAAAGTAACGAGGGAGAAAATTATTATTTTTTTATTATTATAGATGCTTATATAGTGCAATTTCATACATACGTATGTTCAATGCTATGAGACCCCAGCGCTCCCTGCATTCCGGGCACCCGTTGCTGTGTTGTTCTACCCTTTTGATGCTGAGCACCAAGCAGGAAGCAACAAATCCCAAATTTTTAACATCTCATGGTATGACGCGGCTGGATTCAAACTCCGACCTTCCGGAGGATAAAGTGGATGCTCTACCAACTGAGCTAATTCCCCGGTATATGATTTATACAGGTTGGCTCAGCAGAGAAATAGAGATGGGAAGGACATGCAGCAAGTTAGAGTGATTCAGGACAGAGAGGGAAATGTATTGACTGAGGACAGAAGTGTGCTGGGAAGAGGGAAAGAGTACTTTGAAGAGCTGATGAATGAGGAAAATGAGAGAGTAAAAAGAGTAGAAGAGGTGACTGTTGAGGATCAGGAAGTAGCAAAGATTAGTAAGGGTGAAGTGAGGAGGGCATTGAAGAGGATGAAGAATGGAAAGGCAGTTGGTCCTGATGACATACCGGTGGAGGTATGGAAGTGTCTAGGAGAGGTAGCAGTAGATTTTCTGACAAGAACATTCAACAAGATCTTAGAGAGTGAGCGGATGCTGGAGGAATGGAGAAGAAGTGTGCTCGTGCCCATTTTTAAGAACAAGGGAGACGTGCAGAGTTGTGGCAACTACAGAGGGATAAAGTTGATGAGCCATACGATGAAGTTATGGGAAAGAATAGTGGAAGCTAGACTAAGGGCAGAGGACAGTATTTGAGAACAGCAGTTTGGTTTCATGCCAAGAAAGAGCACCACAGATGTAGTGTTTGCTTTGAGGATGTTAATAGAGAAGTACAGAGAAGGTCAGAACGAGCTGCATTGTGCCTTTGTGGATCTGGAGAACGCATATGACAGGGTGCCGAGAGAAGAACTGTGGTATTGCATGAGGAAGTCTAGAGTGGCAGAGAAGTATGTTAGAGTGGTGCAGGATATGTATGAGAGATGTAAGAGAGTGGTGAGGTGTGCTGTCGGTGTGACAGAAGAGTTCAAGGTGAAGGTGGGACTGCATCAAGGGTCAGCTCTGAGTCCCTTCTTGTTTGCTATAGTGATGGACAGGCTGACAGACGAGGTTAGACAAGATTCCTTCCCCATGGACTATGATGTTTGTAGATGACATTGTGATCTGTAGTGAGAGCAGAGAACATGTGCAGGAAAATCTAGAGAGGTGGAGGTATGGCCTGGACAGGAGAGGAATGAAGATTAGCCTCAGTAAGACAGAATACATGTTTATGAACATCAAGGACCCAAGAGGAACGGTGAGGTTACAGGGAGCAGAGATAAAGAAGGTGGGAGATTTTAAGTACTTAGGCTCAACAATCCAGAGCAATTGAGAGCGTGGAAAAGAGGTGAAGAAGCGTATGCAGGCAGGTTGGAATGGTTGGAGAAAGGTGTCCGGTGTGATGTGTGATAAGAAGGTATCGGCAAGAATGAAAGGCAAAGTGTACATGACGGTGATGAGGCCAGCGATGTTGTATGGTTTAGAAACAATGGCACTGGGAAAAAAGACAGGAGGCAGAGCTGGAGGTAGCAGAGATGAAAATGGAGAGTGGAGACCACTGTCACCATTCAGCCAGTTTGAAACTTAC
>CM045735.1:54009748-54027248 GCA_024760905.1 Plotosus lineatus | reverse complement strand
ATATATATATATATATATATATATATATATATATATATACAAAAATAAAAGGACAGGACAAAGACTTTCTATTGAAACTCCATTTATCACTACAGATCTGTTTCGAGGGGTGGTGAAACCATCCTCTCTCTTCAGGTGATTATAGAAGAATTCTTATATATATATATATATATATATATACATATACATATGCTTATATATATATATATATATATATATATATATATATATATATATATACAGTATAAGCAGGGGAATTCAGAAGCAATCGCAGTTGTAGTTTGGATGGAGATAGCGTGTAGCTAGCAGAGCTGTCTGATAGTTAGCCGCTGACCGTGCACGGGGTTGAGTGGATAGGGACAATAGGTTACCTGGTTATACGCTGTAACTGTCAACCTTCTTCCAACCTGTCTGTGTGATATTTTGGAATAAAGGATTGTTTCTGCCTCTTTTCATCAGGTTGTGGTAAGCTCCTTTATTTTATTAAGTGTTACACAATATTAGCGCTAATTGGAACTTTATTACGAACAACACCAGGGGCAACTAGGGGGACCTTCTTTCCACCGGCATATGTCCAACTTGGGCAGGAGGGTCTGAGTTTTCTCCTACATACTGGATTAGAAACTCATCCAGCACAGACACACTGCATGTACATGTACACGTTCATACCTCGTGGTAATGGGATAAAATGCAGCCTGCCGAACTTCATTATTTCTAAAGCTGAGAGAAAATGAGCATACCTGAGCTCTGTATGTTGGGATTCAAAACCTGTTAAAGGCACGTTGAGACAGAGCTGAGACACACGGATTGTTCTGTTCAAACACTGCATCTTATTCGAATTACAGCCATAAAAGTACAACACTCAGAGGCAATATTTGCAGTGCAGCTTAAGGGTATAAACACACACACACAATCACAGCATGCACACATATACACACACACACACACACACACACACACACACACACACACACACACACACACGTTCAAAATCACAAGATGTGCACACACACACTTTGAATGTGGGGAAAAAAACACAATCCTGCAAAGAATATAAAATAAAATAGTCCCCTGAGCATCAGATAGAAGCGTCACTAACTGTTCAGTTCATTTTCTGTAACCACTTCATCCTAATTAGGGTCGCGGGGAGGCTGGTGCCCATCCCAGCCAACTCAGGGCGAGGGCAGAGTACACCCTGGACAGCTCACCAGGCCATCGCAGGGCGGAAACACACCGACGGCTTTGCAGCCTACTCTTGTCGAAAGTCAGCAATGGTTCTTTTACATGCCTCACACCATAGACAGTGAGAGACATCGCCGGCCTTTGATAACCCAGTTAACTGCACTGGGAGGACAGTGACAACCTTGTGGAGAGTGGGACTCGAACCCCTAACCTTTGGATCAGCAATCCGGCACCTTATACCACTAGACCACCACTGCCCTTGCGTCACTAACTGTAAATCAGTAATTGTGGACCGTGTGGGGCTCCTGACAACCAGGGACTCAAGACCATGGGCTAGCACCCATCTCAGCCAACTCTGGACAAGGGTAGAGTACACCATATTAAGCTCGCCAGTGCATCGCTGGGCAGAAACACACTGATGGCGTTGCAGCTCCTCTTGTCGAAAGTCAGCAATGGTCCTTTCACATGAACCTCTCAGCATAGACAGCGAGAGACATGGCTGGCCTTTGGTAACCCAGTTAGTTGCACTGGTGGGACAACAGTGACAATCGTTGACAGTGGAGCTTGAACCCCCAACCTAGTTGGGGTAGTCCAGGACCTTACCAGTGGGCCACCACTGCTGTCTTCTGTGTATACATATTTATGTATACATCATTTGAACTATATATCATGATGGTGTGCCATTAGTAATGTTACTGATTAAATAAATAATACCAATAACAGGATATGATATCACGTTGACAGTCATGGTGGTGTAGTGGGTAGTGGATCCGTCTCACAGTAAAAAGGTCATGGGTTTGAGTCGTGCAGTTTTTGTGTTCTCAGCATGCTTGCGTGGGTTTCTTCTGGGTGCTCTGGTTTTCTCCCACAATACAAAGAGATACACATTAGGATAAACTGGCTGTTCATAATTGCCATAGGTGTGAGTGCGGATTTCAATGGTTGTGTTTGTGTGCTTGTCCTGCCAGTGAAGAAAAAAATGAGAACATAAGGGGGAAATAAGTCCGAGCTGGAAGAGCTGACTCAGCACTTAAAGGGTATATAAGCAGGGAAATTTAGGGTGATTGGCAGGTGCAGTTTTGGATGGAGATAGTGTGTGACTAACAAAGCAGTCTGATAGTTAGCCGCTGACCGTGCATGGGGATGATTGGTCGAATACAGTAGGATAATGACTTGTCTGCTGTAACTGTCAGCCTTCATCCATTTGGAATAAAGGATTGTTTTTGCCTCTTCTCATCTGGCTGTGATAAGCTTCATTAGTGTATTAAGTGTTAAATGATTAAATAATTATTTGGATATTTATTAAGTGTAACATAAAAGCATAGAAGAGGGACCTTCTTTCCACCGGTATATGTCCGACTTGGGCAGGTGGGCCTGAGTTTTTTCCGACAGCATGTCTCGCGTAAGCAATTAAAGAAGACCATCCAAGTACCAAGCATGGAACCAGCTCATGGACTAGAATCGTTTTTTCCATTTCACATTTGCCGATCTGGGTGCTTGACAGGTGTCTCTTTGCAAAGGTAAGAAAACTGCTTGCTGCCTCTAAACTATGTCTATATAAAACCAGTAAGCAACAATGATAGCAGAGTCTCGCCCGTCCTTTAGCGTTCTCATTCTTGTTGTGTGTATTTGGCATCCTTAACACCTATTTTGGCAAAAATGGAAGAGGGTTTCCTGAGTGGGACGTTGAGTTACGTGGGACATTCCACACTGATACACCTGCAGTGTGACCACCATCTTTTATTATCAACTGTTTCAACAGTGGTTCTTAACCTTGTTGGCGGGACTGAACCCCACCAGTCTCATATGCTTATTCACCGAACCCTTCTTTAGTGAAAAATAAGATATGATTTTTTTTCTAATTCAAGACATAGATATATGTTTTTATTTGGGGCACCAAAATGAACCGTGCATTAACATCACTGTGTTCAAAGAACAAAACCAATACAATGCATGAACTCCGCCCATCACAACTACCTACATTTTTACGTGAGGTGCGCATCTGAGTGCGTGCTCGCGCGCGTGCGTCTGTATGTGTGTGTGTTTGTTTTATTTACATCTTATGCATTATTTTTGAATGTTTAATCGTTATTATAAGCATTTATAGTATTGAATATGTATTTATTGATATTATATACACATATACATGTATGTATACGTCAGTCAGCACAGGGTTGATCCTACTTTGCAAATCATGCAGATAGGACGCCGACTAATATCACGTTCTGTTATATATGTGAATCCATGTTGTACATATTCATCTGACCACTTTCTTTTTTTACTCAACATAGTATGGATTAAAACATTACGAAAGAAATCACATGACGTACCATCACAACAGTCACAATTCGACTACTGAGCTCGCCAAATTTCCTGCAGCACCGATTGGCCAAGCAATGTAGCGTGATCACCTGCAGCCAGTGATGGCCAAGCGGGGCGTGTCGTCATGAATATGAGTCAGGTGTGTGTCTTGACCTCCGCCGAACCCCTGAGACTGACTCACCGAACCCCTAGGGTTCGATCGAACCCAGGTTAGGAACCACTGGTTTAGGAGCAACAACCTCCCCAGGTTTTGTCAAGTCGGTTAACGTTTTTGGGCGGCAGAGTGGCTTGCACGTCCGCCTCATAGCAAGAAGGTCCTGGGTTCAATTCCCAGCTCGGGTGATTCTGTATGGAGTTTGCATGCTCCTCCCATGCTTGTGTGGCTTTCCTCTGGGTTTTCTGGTTTCCTCTCACAGGCCAAAAACATGCACAGTAGGGTATTTGGCTGTTCCAAATCACTATTGGATCTGTGTTGGTCCTGTGATGCCCTTGTGGGCTGTCGAGTGTGCACCATGCCCTCGCCCGAAGTTGTCTGAAATAGATGGCGCAACCCTAATTATGATTAAGTGGCCGGAAGAATAAATTGATGAAGGTCAACACTATCTTGGCTTGACTTAAAGAAATGGTAATGCATCCATTTTCTGTTTGGCCCATGAATAGGACTTGCTGTTTACTTTTCTTTCCTTTAATGGGCAGCAGTCTGTTGCTGATTATTACTGGGCTGAGAATATAATTTTGATATTAAGCGTGCAGTTCCTGCTCAGTTTAAAGCTGCATGCTTCAGAATATTTCTGCTGTTCACTGTTGATATTACATCGCTACACATTTTGTAAAGTGAGATGGGCTGGGAACTTCCATAATCATTCTACATTCTAAGCTGGTGTTGCCTTGTTATTCCACTACATGCTCAGTTCATGTTACACAAATTATTAATCATATAGGTGATTTGAGAAAGACGGAAACTGCTTCAGAAGAACAGCAGAGGGCGCTGTTGTGTTATCAGGATTAAATATGCAAATAAATAAATAAATAAATAATATATTTTATTATTGTTATTATTATTATTATTATTATTAATAATAATAATAATAATAATAATAACAATAATAATAATAATAATAATAATAATAATAGGGGAAGTGGTGGCCTGGTAAGGTGCTGGATTGCTGATCCCAAGGTTGGGGGTTCAAGCCCCACTCTCAACAGGTTGTCACCCCCCCATCCCAGTGCAGCTAACTGGGTTATCAAAGGCCGGCCATGTCTGTCACTGTCTATGGTGTGAGTTTCATGTAAAAGAACCATTGCTGACTTTCAGCCCGGAAAAGCTATTTCAAGCAGAGCTCGTAAAAAAGTGAACTTTGGCTAGTTGGATGGAGCAGATTTTTGGTGGGTTCGAAGCTCGTTTCATGGAAAATTCTTTACCCTTGTACCACTGTAGTTCTTTATTTAAGGCCTCCTGCATGCTAATCACTACACTACACCACCATACCACCCAAGTTTCACAAACCGTCTCTTTGGACTGGTGTCAGTGACTCACCTATTACTATTTAATATCAACAGCCACGTTAGCATGAGCTGCAGCGTTATCGCTACACTCCAAAACATAACGCTCGTCCTGTTCAGATTATACACATACACCGCAGAATGTAGCATGAATGTTCTATGCCGTCGTGGTTCTATTTAGAATCCATACTCGTGTGGACATGGGACAAAAATACAACTAAAGAGAAAATAAAATTTCACAGTATAAGTGATGTACAAACACACAGCGCACTGCATACACCAAATTCTCCACATTACACGTTTCATTTCTGTGCGTTCTTGTACCTGCACTACTGTTTTTGGACTGTAAGAGGAAAGCAGGTACCTGGAAGAAAAACACACAAGCATGAGGAGAACATGCAAACTCCACGCAGAAACACACTTACTGGACATGGGGCGTGAACCCTGAACCTTCTAGCTGTGATGCAGTCATGCTACCAACGACACCCCCATTCATTCATTTTATCAAACACTTAATCCTATTTAGGCTCACAGGGAGGCTGGTGCTCATCTCAGCCGACTCTGCGCTTGGGCAGAGTACACCCTGAACAGCTCACCAGGCCATGGCAGGGCAGAAACACGCTGATGACTATGCAGCTACTTTTGTCGAAAGTCAGCAATGATTCTTTTACATGAACCTCTCACCATAGACACTGAGAGACATGGCCGGCCTTTGATAGCCCAGTTAGCTGCACTGGGGTGAGCAGTGACAACCCATTGATAGTGGGGCTTGAACCCCCAACCTTGGGATCAGTGTTTCAGCACCACCATTGCCCGGCAGGGAAAACATCACCTGGTCTTTTTTCTGTTTTCCAAACTTCTCAGTTTCTGTAAATCTGTTGCACCTATTGTCTCAGATTCATGTTCTTTGCTCCCAGGAGTGGGAGTGAGATGACTGATGTGAGTATTAGCGAAAGATCTTGACCCATTTTTGCATGATTTTATGCATTGCACTGCTGCAACATGATTAGCTGATTGAATAAGTACTTGGTATTTTTAGAACTCTGTTTTACCAAAAGACAGGAAGGCAGACAGACAGACAGACAGACAGATACATAGATAGACAGATACCACATAATTGTATTGAAAAATTATATTCACAAGATTGTTTTTGTATTTAAAGTAAGTACCTCTTCCTCTGCATGTTATATGCAGCGTATATTGCTGTCCTTGTTTAAACAGGAAACTCTAAGAAGATTTTAAAAATGTCACTGTGGTTGATGGGAAAAATGTATGTTCATTATAGATGAGCATCAAATTCTGTGTTGTTTGCTCGAATTAATCATTAATGTGAGCAACTTAGTTCTAATTCAATAATTCATTCGGGACATTGACGTCACATTTTCAGTGGTGAAGTGTAAACACAATTTGTAGCCGTATTTATAAAATGATCACGTAAAGAGTACACAAAAGGAAGCATGCGACTCAAGAAACAACTTCAGAGAGAAATACACAAATAAAAGACGCCCCAGTGCAGCTAACTGGGCTATCAAAGGCTGGCCGTGTCTCTCACTGTCTATGATGTGAGATTCGCGTAAAAGAACCATTGCTGGCTTTCGACAAGAGTAGCTACACAGCCGTTGGCCTGGCGAGCTGTCCAGGGTGTAATCTGCCCTCGCCCAGAGTCGGCTGGGATGGGCGCCAGCCTCCCCACGATCCTAATTAGGATTAAGCGGTTACAGAAAATGAATGAATGAATAAAAGACATGAAAACAAAATTCAACACACAAAATACATACACACCCTGTATTTATTTATTTATTTATTTTTTAATCAAAGATCTGCATTCTATGCTAGGTCCTGAAACGTGTCATAGCTGTGCACTGATTGAAAATCTCAGTGTCTGATCCTGCTCATTGTTTTCTGGTTCATCTTCAGGAAACACTTTATCTTTTTCCTTTTTCAGAAGTGTTTTATTTCACTTTATCCCACTTCAAGCCTAATTTGCTATAAATAAGAGCTCTTTCTCCGCGTGTGTGTGTGTGTGTGTGTGTGTGTGTGTGTGTGTGTGTGTGTGTGTGTGTGTGTGTGTGTGTGTTTGTGAGAGAGACAGAGGGAGAGACAGAGGGAGAGCGAGAGACAGAGAGAGAGAGAGAGAGAGAGAGAGAGCGAGAGAGAGAGAGAGAGAGAGCGAGAGAATGAGAGAATGAGAGAGAGACCATTTACATGTTCAGGCAAAAGATCTTGTACCAGATAAGATCATGTGGCATTTTCTATATGACTGAATGAGGTTCCTACACTGTGGTTCAATGCTTCACCGAGATAGTCATCATTATTCATCCAATTCATCTTTAGTAAGCACTCCATCTTGGTCAAAGTCATGGGAAATCCCTGGAAACCTAAATGGGAAACAGAAATACACCATTAACCAGTTTATCACTATATAGGCCGCCCAATCCAGAAACACAGAAATGACAAGAAGGCCTCCGCAAGGACAGTAACCGAAGATCAAAATGAAACCTCAGAGCATGAAGATTTAATCATTGTTAATTTATCACAGTGAAAATCCCTAACATGAAATGAAAGGTAAGTATATCTTCATTATCAGGTGTTTTTTGCTTACATTTCCCAAGTTCCCACAGCGAAGCTAACTGGGTTATCAAAGGCCGGCCATGTCTCTAACTGTCTGTGGTGAAAGGTTCATTTTTCAAGAACTATTGCTGACTTTCATCAAGAAGAGCTGCATAGTCGTCAGCGTGCTTCTGCCTTGCGATTGCCTGGAGCATTGTCTAGGGTGTACTCTGCCCTCGCCCAGAATCGGCTGAGATGGGTGCCAGCCTCCCAGCGACCCTAATTAGGATTAAACAGTTCAGTAAACGAATTTATTTTCCAAGTTTCGATCTGCGAAAATGCATTCAATAGTTTACAAAGGTTGAAATTTCACACCAAAATCCCAAGAATGGGATATGAATCCCCCCAGTTCAAATAGGCCAAGTTAATGGCAATAATAACAGTATACAGTTGTGAATCTAAAAATTGGTTTTCAGAATTTTTGAATTTTTTTGAACAACTGCATATGTGTACAATTCATAGTTGATTCTGTTGACATCATTAAAACAAGCTTGTGCTCATTCAGTTGTATACAGAGATACAAGATAATCACATGACTTTTCTCATTACAATGGTGCCCTCCAGTGTGAGGAATAATTACTGTTTTTTTATCTCAACATGAAAAAGTTTTTGAAACAAGAAAAAAGACAAACTATGCATGCAGGCATTTATTAATATTGTGTTTAACTTCTTTTTATCCTTTAGGAGTACAATAGCTGCTTCAAACTCTCATAAAAGTGTAAGTTAACTGCACAAAGGGGAAGCCAAACGGCTGTGGCATATCATCTCTAACATGACATCATACCCTCTTCTTCTTTTACTTTCGGCTGTTCCCTTCACTGGTCACCACAGCGAATCATCTGCCTCCATCTCGCCCTATCCTCTGCATCTTCTTCTCTTACACCAACTGCCTTCATGTCCTGCTTCACCACATCCATGAATCATCTCTTTGGTCTTCCTCTGGGCCTTCTGCCTGGTAGTTCCAATCTCAGCATCCTACTACCAATAAACTCACTATCCCTCCTATGTACATGTCCAAACCATCTCAATTTAGCCTCTCTGACTTTGTCGCCTCTTACATGTGCTGTCCCTCTGAAGTGTTCATTCCTGATCCTATCCATCCTTGCTACTCCCAAAGAGAACCTCAACATTTCCATCTCTGCTACCTCCAGCTCTGCCTCCTGTCTTTTCCCCAGGGCCACTGTTTCTAAACTATACAACATCGCTGGCCTCATCACTGTCTTGTACACTTTTCCTTTCATTCTTGCCGATACCTTCCTATCACACATCAAACCGGACACTTTTCTTCAACCATTCCAACCTGCCTGCACACGCTTCTTCACCTCTTTTCCACACTCTCCATTGCTCTGGATTGTTGAGCCTAAGTACTTAAAATCCTTCACCTTCATTATCTCAGCCCTCTGTAGGCCGTTCCTCTTGGGCCCTTGTCGTTCAAACACATGTATTCTGTCTTACTGCGGCTAATTACTTAACTCCATCTTTAAATATTCAACCATATCTCCTATAAGCAACACACAATAACAAAAAGTGATTCAAGCTCAACAAAATTACTTTTATGGGTGTTTATTAGTCCTGTGATGTCATGATATAGATACTAGAGTGTCACACAAATGCAGAAGCTGCGTCCTGCCACCTTTTATCCACTCTGCGTATTTGTCGGGGTTACAGGGAAGTTGGAACTTGCTAACATGGGGCAAGATGCAGATTACACCCTGAAAGGGTCATCAATCTAACACAGAGACACAATCATTGGCATGGCCAAGAGCAGCATGTTGACCTAATCCACATGTGTTTGGACAATAGAAGCACACCACAGCACTCCGAGGAAATCCATGCAAGCACTGGAAGAACATACAAGTCATGAGATTAAATCCAGAACCTTCTTGCTGTGAGACGATAGTGCTAACCAGCACAGCATGTTACCACCAAACACTCCGTAAACAAGGCCACTTAAAACATATTATACATTGATTTAACTTCTTCTACAGGAGCGCAAACTCAACAGCTTCCACAATGCGGTGCCTCCGTCTTATCCTTGGCATCCAATGGAGTGACAAGTGGTCCTCTATCCAGGTTCTTGAACGCGCTGGTCTTCCAACCATGTACAGTACACACTGCTCAGACAGCGCAGGCTGCGATGGCTCGGCCATGTGCGCCGGATGGAGGATGGACGCATTCCCAAGGACATCCTCTACGGTGAACTTGCCTTAGGCAAGAGAACCGTTGGCCGCCCCCAACTTGCACTTCAAAGATGTCTGCAAGCATGACATGAAAGCCCTGGGTATCAATACAGAGAACTGGGAAGATTCAATAGCTGATCGCAGCGAATGGTGCCACGTCCTTTGCAAACAACTGTAGTATGGCGAAATGAAGATCCAGAGCATAGCAGACGAAAAGAGATCCAAGCGAAAGGCGAACACCAATACAGCCACACCTGCAGCCAATGTGGCCAAGATTGCCACTCCCACATTGGTATCACTAGCCACATCCGGCACTGTCGCTGAAGAAAAACCAGACTTTCGATAGGCTGGTGCAATTTCCATCATTGACATCGACTGACGGAAGCCTACTTCTATTGATTTAACCATAATTTTACTAACCGGAGTCCAAAAAAGTTGGCACACTATACAAATTGTGAATAAAAACTGAATGCAATGATGTGGAAGTGCCAGAATATTGAGTTCATCAGTTCATTTTCTGTAACCGCTTCATCCTAATTAGGGTCGCGGGGAGGCTGGTGCCCATCCCAGCTGACTCCGGGCGAGGGCAGAGTACACCCTGGACAGCTCGCCAGGCTATCGCAGGGCGGAAACACGCTGACAGCTTTGCAGCCTACTCTTGTCGAAAGTCCGCAATGGTTCTTTTACATGCCTCACACCATAGACAGTGAGAGACATGGCTTGCCTTTGAGAACCCAGTTATCTGCACTGGGGGGTGCCAGAATATTAATATTGTAATTATTAATTAATGATAAAGTATTGAAATTTAGCACTTCTGCATCATTGCTTTTTACACTCAAGCCTAGTGGCCTCCTAGAGGATTCCTGATTTCCGTAGCATGAGACAACTAGGAGTTCAACTCCTCCTGAATGGGACGCTAGTCCATTGCATGTTATCTTCCCAGTATATTTTTACTGACACCCAATAATACTGCTAGGTGAATAGAGGCACACTTGTGGTTGAGACCTTGCCCACGGGTCTTAGCACAATGGGAGTCTAACTGGGATTTGAACACACAACCTCCCGATCATGAGTGCAGCACCCGAACCACTACGCCACTGGCCTCCGCATCATTACATTCAGTTTTTATTCGCAATTAGTATAGTGTCCCAACATTTTTGGAACAGAATGGATTATAAACTTTCATTACATCTCTAGTGCAAAAGGATAAAAGTAGACAGCATTGCTGTAATAAATATTAATAAATATATGTTTAAGTGGAGCATCGCAGATCTGATCACCAGTCCCACTGTCACTTCGGGTCAATGATTTTTTTAAGTGGCCTACAGTGGTATCGAATGCCTCACAGTGTCAGATTAAATTTAATTTACAGAATTAAATATTAATTGAATGTCAAGCCCCATCTTGATGCTGAGTGAGGCCATGTGGGTAACTGGTCGCAAGATAAAGGGATTTATCTTGCAATAGTCAGTCATGCGAATATTCCTTCTCTCTGTCGCACTTGCAGGAGCTCCACCCCCTTTCTCAGTACTGCCCACACTAATCTACGATCCACTCTTGGAGAAATCACACCCAATGAAAATGCTGCAATGGCTAATAGCATTCTGTTCGGGTTATCAAGTCACAGTGCAGGAGAATGTACCAGGTCACATGACACTACACACATTCAGTCATTTGCACCTACTGGCAATTTAACACAACCAATCACCTGATAGCTATTATGTAGTGTCACATCCAGCCATTGTGAACATTTCAGCTCAATGACTGAGCACTCTGATCTTCTTCACTTCAGTTATCCCTGAACATCCGGGGATGTCATTGGGGCGCCTTCATGGCGAGACTTGGGCTGATTTTGGCCTGGCGGCCAATTAACCTACTGTGCATGTCTTTGGATTGTGGGAGGAAATCGGAGCACCTGGAGGAAACCCACGCAAGCACGGGGAGAACATGCAAATTCCACACAGAAACACCCAGGCCAGGAATCGAACCCAGGCCTTCTTGCTGTGAGGCGGACGTGCTAACCACTACAGCACGTATGACATCACTCTAAGTGAAAAACTGCCATACCTATGTGTTCATTCATTCATTCATTCATTCATTTTTCTGAACTGCTTAATCCTAATTAGGGTCGCCGGGAGGCTGGTGCCCATCTCAGTTGACTTCGGGCAAGGGCAGAGTACACCCTGGACAGCTCGCCAGGCCATCACAGCAAGAGATTTCTAAATTATGTGAAATAAATAAATTTAAGGGAAGTAGTGGAACGGAAGTAGGGTGCTGGCTTTGTGATCCCAAAGTTGGGGGTTCAAGCCCCATTGTCACCGCTGTCCCCCAGTGCAGCTAACTGGGTTATCAAAGGCCAGCCATGTCGCTCAACTGTCTGTGAACAGAGGCATGCAAAACAACAACTGCTGATTCATAACAAGCAGGTTGCATTGCCGTCTGCATGTTCTGTCTGGCAATTGTATGGTGAGCTGTCCAGGGTGTACTCAGCCTTCACGTAGGTTGGCTGAGATGGGTGCCACCCCACACTCGAAACCCTAATTAGGATTAAACAGCTCAGAAAATGAATAAATAAATGAAGTACTATCTGCATAGAATGACATTACATCAATATGTCTTCTTTCTTCTTTTTCTTTCGGCTGTTCCCTTCAGGGGTCGCCACAGCGAATCATCTGTCTCCATTTCACCCTATCCTCTGCATCTTCTTCTCTTACATCAACTACCATCATGTCTTCCTTCACCACACCCCTAAATCTTCTCTTTGGTCTTCCTCTAGTTGGCAGTTCCAACTTCAGAATTCTACTAACTACTACGTCAATATCCCTCCTCTGTACATGTCCAAACCATCTCAATCTAGCCTCTCTGACTTTGTCTCCAAACCATCTTACATGCTGAGGTACTCATTACATTACATCTAATAAATAATTGCAAAACTAACATTACATATAATTTACATCATCTGGCAAACTCCCTTATCCAGAGAAACTCACATTTTTATACAGCAGACTATGTGAGGTTTTAAGGACCCAACCACTGACAGCTTGGTGGTACTTGGACTCAAACCAAGCTCAAACTCAAACTGATCTTCAGAGCAGTGAGCCAGAACCTCAACCACCTGAGCTATCACTACTCTGAAACAGGACGTTCTTTGTTGGTTCTCTTGAAGTATATAACCTTGAGTAGGCACTGTCTTTAAGAGGAGTCTATACTCATTCAACTATCTTTGACGGAAATGTTCCTATTTTTCAACATGAATGTATTTGGGGTTGTTTGATATTTTTTCATACCTCGACTTGTCATATTCGATTATACGTCGGTTTCAAAAAAATATCAGGAAAAATGTAAAAATATTAAAATAAAGTTTCCGTCATTACTGTATACTCATATACCAGTATTATATATTACATTATATATATTTATTATATTAAATATATAGTGCTTCGGTTTCTGTGGCTTCAGTGCATCGCGGGTTTTTCAAAAATATTCATAGAAAAAATTAATAAAAAGGAAATTATGCAAGACGAGGCCAATTATTAAAAAAAATAAAACCCAAACAAACAAAAACAAAAAACAACCCAAAACCCCCAACAAAACTACTTACATTGTTCTTTAAGGTGCGCATCTAAGTGTGTGTGTGTGTGTGTGTGTGTGTGTGTGTGTGTGTGTGTATGTCTGTATGTCTGTGTATTTATATTTTATTTACACCTTATGCATTATTTTTGGAATGTTTAATTGTTATTATCAGCATTTATAGCATTGAATATGCATTTATTGATATTATATACACATATACATGCACATATATGTCAGTTGTGGGGTTGATCCTACATCGGGGGGGTCTCGGTCCCCATTAACCACGGAAAGTGACATAATATATATGTATATTTATATGGGCAGTGTTGGCCTAGTAGTATAGGGCGCTGGCTCTTTGAGTCCCACTCTTCATAAGGTTGTCCCTGTCCCCCCAGTGCAGCTAACTGGGTTATCAAATGCTGGCCATGTCTCTCACTGTCAGTGGTGTGAGGTTCATGTAAAACAACCGCTGCTGACTTTTGACAAGAGGAGCTGCAAAGCCGTCAGCATGTTTCTGCCCTGTGATGGCCTGGCGAGCTGACCAGGGTGTACTCTGCCCTCGCCTATAGTCAGCTGGGATGGCTGCCAGCCTCCCAGCGACCCTAATTAGGATTTAGCGGTTACAGAAAATGAACTGATGAAAATGATATACAGGGATCCCTCACTTTCCGTGGTTAATTGGGACTGAGATCCCCACGCGCCCATCAAAATCCACGAAGTAGGATCATCCCCCAACCCACCCCCGCACCCCCCCTGCACACACCCCACACCCCCGACTGATGTACACGTACATGTATATGTGTATATAGTATCAATACATATTCAACGCTATAAATGCTTATAATAACATTTAAACATTCAAAAATAATGCATAAGATGTAAATAAAATATAAATACACACATACAGATGTGCGTGCACGCACTCAGATGTGCACCTCACAAAAATGTAAATAGTTTTTGATGGGAGATTTTGGGTTGTTTTTTGTTTTGTGTTGGTTTAGGGGTTTTTTGTTTGTTTTTTTTGCATAGTTGGCCTTTTGTGGCATTTTTCTTAACTTTTCCCCCTATTCTTCCTTAATTTCCTTATTTTTTAATTCGATGAATATTCATTTATTTATTTATTTTTAAAAAACGCAATCCACGGAAGCCGCATGAATTGAAGCGCGAAGTAGCGAGGGCTCCCTGTATATACGATATTATACAATATATTATATTCATGATAATATTAAACAAGTAAATTCGGCATAGCCTAGCCTAGGCTAACCTAGAGACAAGCTAATTCAATTTAAGTCGTTTTCGTCTTGGAACCAAGTAACAACATAAGCCGAGGTATACCTGTATATGGGACACCTAGGACACAGCCACACATAGCCTGGTTTCACTGTAACAGTGAAAGGTTTCAGCTACAAGAGGCTTAGCGACTACAGCAAATAGTGCTGGCTAAGTAGTGCGTTCCAATTATAATGCAATATTCATTACAGTGCTATGCAGTGATATTCACACAAAAATACATGTATGGAAACACACACACACGCACACACACACACACACATCCATTGTTTTCTGTCAAGTTTATTGTTATTTAATTTATGAAGTGCAGTTGGTGCCTTGGCATGCACCCTGGTGGAAATCAGGTGAGAGCAGGGACATCGCAACATAATTGAGCTGCTGAATGATTCACCCCACTGATGAATATTTAATATACTTCCAACAAGCAGGTGAACACAGAGGTCAAACGTGCACAAATATTTACACTTGCTGAAGAAGGTGTAGATGATGTTAAGACACTGTTTGCAATGAACCATTTGTTCAGAGGTGACTCGAGGCATTAGAGCTGTAATGCGCTTCGAAACTCAGATTTTACGCCGTGTATTCAGCAAAGCGAGATTCAAGGTTGTTTTTAGCTTCTGCACGGGCCGAAAGCCTGTGTGAGCAGAGCACCACAATCTTAGAATATGGTGGGAATGGTTGTCCGGTGTTCATCCCCTCTCCATGTGTTGCTGTGCAGGACTAACCCGTTGACCATATTCATGAAATACACAGCAGCTTGGATGGTTGTCCCATTTCCGTCCCTTGGTTGTGCGATACTTGTCCCATGTCTGCACATCGCTGTTTACAAAACTAACCCATTGACTTCATTTTGGATGGTGGTCTTCTTCTTATTCTTCTTTTCCTTTCAGCTTTTCCCTTCAGGGGTCGCTACAGCAAATCATCTGCCTCCATCTCACCCTATCCTTTGCATCTTCTTCTCTTACACCAACGACCTTCATGTCCTCCTTTACCACATCCATGAATCGTCTCTTTGGTCTTCCTCTAGGCCTTCTGCCTGGTAGTTCCAGCCTCAGCATCCTATTACCAATATACTCACTATCCCTCCTCTGTACATGTCCAAACCATCTCAATCTAGCCTCTCTGACTTTGTCTCCAAAACGTCTTGCATGTGCTGTCCCTCTGATGTGCTCATTCCTGATCCTATCCATCCTCGTTACTCCCAAAGAGAACCTCAACATTTTCATCTCTGCGACCTCCAGCTCTGCCTCCTGTCTTTTCCCCAGGGCCACTGTCTCTAAACCATACAACATCTCTGGCCTCAACACCGTCTTGTACACTTTTCCCTTCATTCTTGCCGATACCCTCCGATCACACATCACACTGGACACTTTTCTCCAACCATTCCAACCTGCCTGCACACACTTCTTCACCTCTTTTCCACACTCTCCATTGCTCTGGATTGTTGAGCCTAAGTACTTAAAATCCTCCACCTTTCTTATCTCTGCTCCCTGTAATCTCACCGTTCCTCTTGGGTCCTTGTCGTTCATGCACATGTATTCTGTGTTACTGAGACTAACCTTCATTCCCCTCCTTTCCAGGGCATACCTCCACCTCTCTAGATTTTCCTGCACTTGTTCTCTGCTCTCACTACAGATCACAATGTCATCTGCAAACATCATAGTCCATGGGGAATCTTGTCTAACCTCGTCTGTCAGCCTGTCCATCACCATAGCAAACAAGAAGGGGCTGAGAGCTGACCCTTGATGCAGTCCCTCCCTCCAGCCACCCTGCAACCTCAGTAGGGTGAGTGAGTGAGGGAGGGAGAATACTGTACTGCGTTTATGGGGAAATGATTGCGTAGGAAACGCTTTGATAGTTTTATAGTAAATGGACTTTCAGAACACACTGATGTTGACGTCCGATACAGAATGTTGAAAACGTTGGTGTAAAAATGTTAACTGTTGTTTGGCTGAAAAATGATTGATGTTTTATGGCAAATGCTGGTCTAGTGTTAGACGGTGAAAGTCACAGTTTGCTTTAAAACGTCTGCTAATGTTGATAATATTGAATACGTGTCGGCGAATACTGTGATGATAAATGGTTTTATTATAGAGTGCTGATTTTTCGTCTTCTTTTTCCCTTTTTCAGGGGTCGCCACAGCGAATCATCTGATTGTCATGTTTGATTTGGTATAGGTTTTTACGCCGGATGCCCTTCCTGACCCAACCCTTTAGCAAGGGGCGGAAACACGCTGACGGCTATGCAGCTCCTCTTTACAAAAGTCAGCAATGGTTCTTTTACATGAACCTCTCACCATAGACAGTGAGAGACATGGCTGGCCTTTGATAACCCAGTTAGCTGCACTGGGGGGACAGTGACAACCCTGTGGAGAGTGGGGCTTGAACCCCCAACCTTAGGATCAGTGATCCAGCGCCTTATACCATCAGGCCACTACTGCCCTTAGAATGCTGAATTTTAATTGGTGAATATTGTATGAATGTTCGATTGTCAGATCTGATTTTAAAGAATAGAATGTGGAAGGTGCGGTGGTTGCCTAGTGATAAAGGTGATGGATCATGGAGCCTCGCCATGTCTCTCACTGTCTATGGTGAGAGGTTCATGTAAAAGAACCATTGCTGACTTTCGACAAGAGTAGCTGCATAGCCGTCAGTGTATTTCTGCCCTGGCGAGCTGTCCAGGGTGTACTCTGCCCTCACCCAGAGTCAACTGAGGTGGGCGCCAGGATCCCCGTGACCCGAATTAAGATTAAGTGGTTCATAAAATGAATGATTGAGAATGTAGAAGGCTGAAGGACACCCACTGATGCACTGATGGTGTGAAGAGATGAAGCAATGGGG
>CM045735.1:53992248-54007248 GCA_024760905.1 Plotosus lineatus | reverse complement strand
ACTTCTGCGTGGACAGCACCGTGCCAACAAGGAGAGTCTGATTGCTTCTCCAACAACCACCCATGGGTCACCCCTGAGCTCAAAGTCCTCCTGAACCAGAAAAGAGGGCTTTCATCTCGGGGGACAGAGAGGAGCAGAAGAAGGTCCAGCGTGAGCTCCAGTGGAGGATCAGGAGGGCAAAGAAGGACTATGGGAAGAAGATGGAGGAGGCTGGCTCAGAACAGCGTCTTGGGGCGTCTGGAGAGGACTAAAGACCATGTCTGGATTTGGGCAGAGTGTCAGAGGGACAGCTGATGGTGACCAGCGCTGGGCGGATGAACTAAACTGTTACTTCAACAGGTTTGATTCTCCCCCCTCCCCCTCTGCACCCCTCCCCGTTCCCCTCCCTCTTCACGTCTCCAGACCAGCTGACACCTCCCCCTCCCCCAGGCCAACTTCACACTTGACTGCTACAGCCCGACAGACACATCCCCTCCCTCTGCAGCCCACCCCCAGCCCCCTCTCCCTCACATCAGACCAGGTGAGGAGACAGCTGGCCGACTAAATCAGAGGAAATCTGAAGGACCTGATGGCATCAGTCCCAGGCTGCTGAGGACCTGTGCAGACCAGCTCTGTGTGGTACTATGCTACCTGTACAACCTGAGCCTCAGCCTGGAGAAGGTTCCAGTCCTCTGGAAGACCTCCTGTGTGGTTCCAGTTCCCAAAACAGCACAAGCGAAGGAACCAGCCCACTACAGACCTGTAAGCCCCTGACCTCCCACCTCATTAAGATCATGGAAAGGCTCCTCCTTGAACACCTCCGCTCTATGGTGAGCCCCACCCCTAGACCCGCTGCAGTTTGCCTACAGGCCCAACATCGGAGTAGAAAGGCGCGTCATCTCCCCACCTTCTGCAGCGGGCACTCACCCCACCTGGAGATCGCCCGGCAGCGCTGTGAGGTCATGTTCTTTGACTTCTCCAGCGCCTTCCAACACCATCAGGCCAGCGGCGCCTGCGAAGGAAGCTGGAGGGGCGTGGGAGTGGGCGGGCATCTTGCTGCCTGGATTATCGACTACCTTACTAACCGTCCACAGTGCGTGCGGCTGCGGGCTGTAAGTCAAAGGTGGTAGTCTGTAGCACAGGGGGCACCGCATGAGCACCGTCCTCTCACCCTTCCCTTTTAACATCTATACCTCGGACTTCATATATAACACAAACAGCTGCCACCTCCAGAAGTTCTCGGGCGACTCCGCCATCGTGGGCCGTGTGTCAGAGGAAGCAGGCTGGAGTACCGGTCGAGTCATCGTCGACTTAGTGGACTGGTGTGAAGCGCCTTACCTGTGCTTGAACACTAGGAAGGCGAAGGAGATGGTGGTCGACTTCAGGAAAGCACTCAAACACACACACACACACATTTACTAGTGAACATCCAGGGACAGGACATTGAGACAGTGGACAGTTTCAAGTACCTGGGTGTTCACCTTAACTAATAAACTGGACTGGTCCCACAACACCAACGCCCTGTACAAGAAGGGCCAGAGTCGCCTCCACCTTCTGAGGAGACTCAGGTCGCTTCGGCATATGCAGAACCTCTGCTCAGGACATTTTATGACTCTGTGGTAGCCTCTGCAATCCTCTACGCTGCCATCTGCTGGGCCCCGGGCAGCACAGCGGGACAGAAAGAGACTGAACAAGCTGGTCAGGAGGGCCAGCTCTGTCCTCGGCTGCCCACTGGACTCTGTGGAGGAGGTGAGTGAGAGGAGGATGGTAGCAAAGCTCACATCCATCCTGTCCAACAGCTCTCACCCACTGCACCAGACTGTGGAGCTAAGCAGCTCCTTCAGTGTCTGACTAGAGCATCCTCAGTGCAGGAAGGGGCTTCCGCATGGTCGTTCCATTCCACAGCTATCAGACTGTACAACGCCACTTTGTAACTGTCTGTGAAAATACCGGTTATGTGCAATAAAAACCCCCGAGCACTTTAATCAACCACATCTACCCCACTGACTGTGAACCATATCAACCCATCTACTCTGAACTCAGATACATTACACTTTAATATAGGCCAGTCTATAAAGTTGCTCCATTCTTTTCTTTTCTTTATTGTTTAGTAATTTATACTATTTATGTATCTATTTATTTATTTACTTATATAATATATATGTATGTGTTTGTACTTGTATCTATTTTTGCACCCCCTACTGATAGTACCTCAAGAGCCTGTAACAGTGAATTTCTCCATTGTGAGATTAATAAAGCTGTATCTTATCTTATCTGATCTTATCTGATCTGATAACCCCATTCAGCTGTACAGGGGGGGGGACAATGACAACCCGTGGAGAGTGGGGTTTGAACCCCCCCAACCTTAGGATCAGTGATCCAACAGCTTTACCATTAGGCCACCACTGCATGGTAAAGAATTTAAGCAGTTCTTTAACAAAACCTTCACATCCTCCTTGAGGAAGGCCATGGTGATGGCGGCAAGAAAACAAACTTCCTCAGTTGACATGAGGAAGAAACCTTGAGAGAAACCAGACTCTAAGGGAATCCCGTCATCATTTGGGTAACAGCAGATAAAAATACAAGCCATGTAATATTAAATCATGCAAATGAATGAATGAATAAACATTATGCTAATAAATATTTCAGAAATAGAAAATAATGATAATTGCTTTCAGACTGGACCCGCCCTCCACACACACACACACACACACACATCAAAGTATCCTTGAGTCTCTCATTAGAACCGTTTTTAAATGGGATCTATTTTATCTAGATTAAGGGGGGCAGTGGTGGTCTAGTGGTATAGGGCGCTGGATCACTGATCCAAAGGTTGGGGGTTCAAGTCCCACTCTCCCCAAGGTTGTCACTGTCCCCCCAGTGCAGCTAACTGGGTTATCAAAGGCAAGCCATGTCTCTCACTGTCTATGGTAAGAGGCATGTAAAAGAACCATTGCTGACTTTCGTAAAGAGTAGCTTTCGTAAAGATGATTCGCTGTGGCGACTCCTGAGTAAAAGGGAAAAAGCCGAAAGGAAGACAGACACACCACTTTGACTTTTATACTCAGGAATATACATCAGAGTTTATATTTAAATAATAAATAAGCCAAAGTTATTCGCCAACATTTTTAAGGTTTGTTCTTCTTGAGCTGTCCCTGAATATCTCATAAGCTTGAATATCTTGAATATACAGTAGTTTTGATTCTGAGATTCGATTATTCAACAATAGACTAGATACAAGAAATAGTCTTTCTAAGAACTTCAGGTCACTTCTATTTAAATATTTAACCTTAAATAAAAATATCGTAAGAAATTGAGTTGTTATTTTTGGGTATGAGTCTGAGATGTGCCTGATTTTGAACACTGTGGAAAACATTTTATGGTTTAAGTGTTAATTCGGAACCGTGGGTGTTTGTGTTCTGGGGATTTGTGGTATGAATCATTTTTCTGTTTTGTTCTTTTTTCCTGTTTTTTTTTTTTTTTTTTTTAACAGGGAGATAAGATTTACATAATCGTTTGAAGGTTGACATGAGAAATAACAGATAAAGAGGGACCAAGAGACAGAAGGACAGCAGGAGCAGAGAAAGAGGGATGATGAGACAAAAAGAAGGACAGTGGTAAAGAGAGATATTACGAAGGTGTGTGTGTGTGTGTGTGTGTGTGTGAGAGAGAGAGAGAGAGTGAGTTGGTGTTTCTCTGCAGGAACATATCTCTGGCAGTAAACACGCTGAACTGAAGAGTTTTCACGTTCCACGGAGACATCTCACATTCCAACAATTGGCAGCGCCAAGCATAAGACATGTCTCGTTTAAAACTGTAATTATATAAAATAGTTTTTAAATGTCAGGCAGTGGTGTCCTAGTGGTAAAGGTGCTGGATCACTGATCCTAAGGTTGTAGGTTCAAGCCCACTCTCCATGGGTTTTCACTGCCCCCCACCCCATTCAGTGCAGCTAACTGGGTTATCAAAGGCCGGCCGTGTCTCTCACTGTCTATGGTGAGAGGTTCATGTAAAAGAACCATTGCTGATTTTCATCAAAAGTAGCGGCAAAGCCGTCAGCATGCTTCTGCCCTGTGATGGCCTGGCGAAATGTCCAGGGTGTACTCTGCCCTTGCCTGGAGTTGGCTGGGATGGGCGCCAGCCTCCCCATGACCCTAATTAGGAGTAAGCGGTTACAGAAAATGAATGAGTTTTAAATGTCATAAATTTTCGATGTTTGGAGCAAAATCTACTAATTTTTTAAGGTTATCAAATGTAATGTTTGTTTGTTTGTTTGTTTTGGTCTGGTGTGTCGTTTGATTCGTATATAGAGTTTAAATTTGATTACTTGCTAGCTCCATCACTCACCAAACCACTTCGGGTGAGTGTGAGTGTTAATGCTTGTATGTGTGTTAGCCCTGCAATAGCCCCATGTACCCAACCTTCGCCCAGAGTTGGCTGAGATGGGTGCCTCCAGCCTCCACCCGAAACTAATTATGATTAAAATTAAAGTAAGGTAAAGTTTGTTGGGTTTTTACACCCGAGCCTAGTGGCTCATCAGGCCGGTGCTTATCCCTGGTTTCTGTAGCGTGAAGCAACCAGGAGTTCAACTCCTCCTGGATGGGATGCTAGTCCATCACAGGTTACCTTCCCAGTATATTTTACTGGTACCCATTTATACTGCTGGGTGAACAGAGGCACACTTGTGGTTGAGACCTTGCCCAAGGGTCTTAGCACAATGGGGGTCTCAGTCGGATTTGAACTCACAACCTCCCGATCATGAGCACAGCACCCGAACCACTACACCACCAGCAGTGGTGGCCTGGAGATAAGGTGCTGGATCACTGATCCAAAGGTTGGGGATTCAAGGTTATCAAAGGCCAGCCATGTCTCTCACTGTCTATGGGGAGAGGTATGTAAAAGACCATTGCTGACTTTCGTCAGGAGTAGGCTGCATAGCCGTCAGCGTGTTTCTGCCCTGTGATGGCCTGGCGAGCTGTCCAGGATGCACTCTGCCTTCACCAAGCGTTGGCTCAAATCGGTGCACGCCGCCCCATAATCAACTCCGATTCAACAGCTTAGAAAATGAATGACATATTGGTTTCTCTAAAATTCAAATTGTGTGCTTCTCGATAAAGTCACATGGGAAAATGATGTTCAGCTCAACGCTCCTGAGAATCGGAATCTTTATCGTCGTCATACAAAAGTATAAATAAATTGTATGTGGTTCCTTTCAGTGGAAATAATACACACAAACACAAAGACTGAAAGCAGAATTATTCATTCATTCATTTTCAGAACCGTTTAATCCTAATTAGGGTCATAGGGAGGCAGACACCCATCTCAGCCAACTCTGGGAGAGGGCAAAATACACCCTGAACAGTCCGCCAAGCCATGGCAGGACAGAAACACAAATGGTCCCCGCAACCCAATGGTCTTCTAAAAAGAGATTTATTAAATAAGTAATTAAATAAATAAATAAGATGGAAAAGTAAAAATATATACAGTAATGTTTTTTTTTCTGGTATACACTTTTTTAACTGAGTGTATGATTTAAATGTTTTACC
Organism: Plotosus lineatus; assembly: GCA_024760905.1. Classification (NCBI taxonomy): domain Eukaryota; kingdom Metazoa; phylum Chordata; class Actinopteri; order Siluriformes; family Plotosidae; genus Plotosus; species Plotosus lineatus. The sequence continues at coordinate 54,001,723 of CM045735.1, read as the reverse complement.
AAATGGGGGCAACTGTAGCATAAAGTTTTGAGAAATGGCTTTAGGACCAAAAGGTCACTGGTTCAATTCCCAAACCGGGTGGCAGTGGGGACTTGAGCGAGGCATCTAACCCCCAACTTCCCCCCTGGGAGCCAAAATCTGTGCGGTAGCCCACTGCCCCAAGTGTGTGTGTGTGTGTGTGCACTATTGGGTTAATGCAGGGGAAATCATAAAGTATATCGAAATTATCTGTTGCTTTTTTTTTTTTTTTAATTTAACAGTTTTCTTGTTTTTTTCTGATTTGTTCTTTTTGAAAATTTTTCAGCGTTCAATTTTGGTTTCTTGTCTTTTGTGCCATTTTTCTGCATATAAACCGTTCAGTCATTCATTTTCTTAACTACCTAGTCCTAGTTAGGGGCATGGGGAGGCTGGCGCCCATCTCATCTGACTCTGGGGGAGGGCAGGGTGCACCCAGGCCATCGCAGACATGTAAACCATAATTTAAAAAAAAAAAAACTTAATGCTGTCACTTTCTTTTAACCTGAAAATCCCCAATCTGTTTGTTACAGAGACTGAATCTAAAGGCTGAATGCATTTACTGACACATGGTACAGATGGCACAGCACTTAGTGTTGCTTCCTCGCAGCTCCAAGTGTTTATCCTGAGCTCATAATTTCCCATGTGTCCATGTTGATTATCCTCCTGGCTTTCTCTTATATTCAAAAAAAAAAAAACCTGTTCCTCGATGTGAGTGAACATGTGAAAATGTGTGCAGAGTGCAACGGATTAGTGTCCTTGCCTTGGCGTGTTTGCATGGGTTTCCTCTGGGTACTCCAGTTTCCTCCCACAGTCCAAAAAAAAAAAAAAGCGCAGTAGGTTAATCGGCTGTTCCAAATTGCTTATAGGTGTGAATGAGTCCGTATGTGGCCTGGCGAATCATACGGTAGATCATTGTGATTACATCTGTGACAACCCCTGTATGAGCATCATTCAAGCTTCAGGGATCGACGTCCATTCCTCGTGATTGTACGATGGAGACGTACAGAGAGACACACAGGACGAATTAATGAATAAAGTTGTTGGTGCAATATGGACTGTTTTAGATGCACATTACTGTAGTGATGGAATGAAAGAGTTGTAGCAGTGGGTGGCCCGGTGGTAAGGTGCTGGAGTACTTGATCCCAAAGTTGAGGGTTCTAGCCCCGCTTTCAACGGTTGTCAATGCTGTTCCCCCAAATGCAGCAAACTCGGTTATCAAATGCTGGCCATGTCTCTCATTGTCTGTGGTGGAGGTTCATGTAAAAGAACCATTGCTGACTTTTGTCAGGTGTAGCTGCAAAGCCATCAGCACGTTTCTACTGTGTGATGGCCTGGCGAGCTGTCTAGGGTGTACTCCACCCTTCGCCCGGAGTCAGATGAAATGGGCGCCAGCTTCCCCGTGACCCTAATTAGGATTAAGCGGTTCAGAGACTGAATGAGATTGAGATGGTTTGGACATGTACAGAGGAGGGATAGTGAGTATATTGGTAGTAGGATGCTGAGGTTGGAACTACCAGGTAGAAGGTCTAGAGCAGGGGTGCTCAATCCTGCTCCTGGAGATTTACCTTCCAGAAGACATTCGCTCCAACCCTAATCACGCCCACCTAACCATCCAATCATCTCATCAAGACCTGACTGGATCTTACATGTCACATGGGCCACATTAGTGTTGGAGATAAAGTCATCTGGAAGGTAGATCTCCAGGAGCAGGATTGAGCACCCCTGGTCTAGAGGTAGACCAAAGAAGAGATTTATGGATGTGGTGAAGGAAGACATGAAGGTCGTTGGAGTAAGAGAAGGAGATGCAGAGGACAGGGTGAGATGGAGGCGGATGATTTGCTGTGGCGACCCCTGAAGGGAACAGCTGAAAGGAAAAGAAGAAGAAGAGACTGAATGATGGAAAGAGTTGCTGAAGGTGGTGTACAAGTCAGTGTGTGATCTGATCCAAAAAGGTTGTACAGTATGTGAAAGTTGCTTTAGTCTCCTAGGACCGTCCACTTGACCCAAGGTTCGACACAGATCTATCACCGTCCAGCTCGAATTTAATGTGCAGTTCCTGTGTTTGATGCTCAGATGAATTGGATCTGTGCTTTATTTAGGATCTTCATATAGCACTGATCCTGTAAACATCTCACCTCTGTGTGGAGGCTGTTTATGTACTCATCATTATACAGGGATTCTATTGGTGGAATGTACACAGCACTCTCAGCACACTCCACACACACACACACACACCTCCAGCACACTCCTTTAAAACACTCCTGCAGTAGATTACATCCCCTCTCACACTCCAACTCACATCACATCCCCTCTTCAGTCGCATCTCAGCTACATTACAATGAGCTCACCGATTCCAAAGAGCGATTCCCCCACAGCCTCCACTCACCGGCACGACCAGGATCCCCAGCACACCAAAAACGCGGAGCCCGAGGAAGGCGCGCGGGGAGGCTCCCGGAACGGATGCGCGAGACGCGGACAGAGGAGCCAGTCCGAGGAGGACCCTGCGAGACATAGAACACCGTCCCAGCACTCCCAGGGTGAGAAAATGCCAAGGAGATCGGAGGAAGCCAATTTAAATTTTGAAGCGAAGGACAGGCCGCGAAGGGGCTCGGATCGACGTGGGAACGTGAACCCCGCACCCGCGTGCGCAGACGCGGCGGACAAACACAGCCAGGCGCGCGCAGACGCGGCGCGGAAACACAGCCAGGCGCGCGCGGACGCGGCGGGGAAACGCAGCCAGGCGCGCGCAGCGGCAGCAGACGAAGATCTGTGTCCCATCATCCAGTCAGTATTCGGACAGGTAAGAATGCGGAGGTGTTCGAGCGCAGTGTAGAGACACCATCTGTGTGTTCAACAGGTTTGTAAAAGTGTGAGAACCGATGAAAATGGTTTCGAAATTACTTTTAAAGTGTCGGTGTTAGATGCAGTGGAAAAAGTCCTGGTTTCTCCTCAGACTGCAGAATCCGAAAAGCTTTTACAGCTAAATATACATTTTTAGTTCGATAATGCAGAGGAGATGGTCTGTGATTGACATGTACATGTGATTTACATGTATGTAATTTACATGTACCTATATTTTACGTGTGCTTTTGTTTTACATGTACATGTGATTTACATGTGCCTGTGTTTTACATGTACATGTGTTACATGTACATGTGATTTATGTGTACCTATGATTCACATGTACCCGTGTTTTACGTACATGTGTTTTACATGTACATGTGATATATGTGTACCTATGTTTTACATGTACATGTGTTTTACATGTGCCTGTGTTTTACATATACATGTGTTACATTGTACATGTGATTTATGAGTATCTATGATTCACATGTACCCGTGTTTTACATGTACATGTGATTTATGTGTACCTATGATTTACATGTATCTGTGCTTTACATGAATCTTTGTTTTACGTGTCCATGTGTTTTACATGTATATGTGGTTTACATGTACATGTGATTAATGTGTACCTATGTTTTACTTGTACATGTGTTTTACATGACCATGTGATTTACATGTACGTGTGATTTACATGTACCTGTGTTTTACATGTACATGTGTTACATGAACATGTGATTTACGAGTACCTATGATTCACATGTACCCGTGTTTTACATGTACATGTGTTTTACATGTACATGTGATTTATGTGTACCTATGATTTACCTGTACCTGTGTTTTACATGTATCTATGTTTTACGTGTCCATGTGTTTTACATGTATATGTGATTTACATGTGCCTATGATTTACATGTACCTGTGATTTACATGTACATGTGTTTTACATGAACCTGTGATTTACAGGTACCTGTTTTCATGTACATGTGATTTACATGTACCAGTGTTTTACGTGTACCTGTGATTTACATGTACCCATGTTTTATGTATACATGTGATTTTCTTGTACCTGTGTTTTACACGTACCTATGTTTTACGTGTTCATGTGTTTTACATGTTCATGTGATGTACATGTGCCTGTGTTTTACATGTACTTGTGTTTTACATGTACGTGTGATTTACATGTACCTGTTTTCATGTACATGTGATTTACATGTACCTGTGTTTTACATATACCTGTGCTTTACGTGTGCCTGTGATTTACATGTACCTGTAATTTAAATGTACATGTGTGATTTACATGCACCTGTTTTCATGTACATGTGATTTATATGTACATGTGATTTACATATACCTGTGTTTTACATGTACATCTGATATACATGTACCTGTGTTTTACATGTACTTGTCCATTTAACATGTAATACAATTTGAACAGCTGTGTATAGATCAACTGTCTTGCAGTTCCAAAAATTTTTAGAAAGTGAAACTATTTCAAACAGAACTAAACTAATCTCACAATCATAACCATACCATCTAACAGCGAATCACTTTCTGTCATTTTTTTTAACTTGTTTGAGGTGTTTTTTGAGGTTTCAAGCATTTTTCCCTTCGAAAAAAGCACAGAAAATGTTTGGTGCCAATTTCTGTATTCGGGTGCTGACGAGAAACCAGGAATTCTTTTTTTTATACAGCTTTATATATCGAAAGGAAATCTCATATAAAGAGTTAACTCTTTTCCTTCCTGATTGGTTCAGTATGTAGTGAGGCAGTCCCTTAATCTAAAGGTTGGGGGTTCAAGTCTCAGATATGACAAAAGAAACATACAACTTACCCCTGCGATGGCCTGGCAAGCTGTCCAGGGTGTACACCGCCCTCGCCCAGAGTCAGCTGAGATGGGCACCAGCCTCCCCGCGACCCCAATTAGGATTAAGCGGTTCAGAAAATGAATGACTTAACTATTAGAGTACACAATTAACCAAACATATCATATTATTACCTCAACCAAGGCGTTCATGCTTTTGCTGGTATTTGTTTTGTTTTTTGTTTGTTTTTTGAATAAGTTTATTAAAAATTTATGACATGATTTTTCTGAAATTTTCAATGAAGATGGAGAATGGGTCAAGGAACAAGTGATTAGTTCTTGGTGAAGCACCGAAGTTGTTGCTTTGATTAAGGGAAAGCTGAGACTGCCCTTGCTTGGCAGAGGTTTGCACTCACCGAGTGCTTCCAGTTATTTAAGTGTTTAACGTTCAAAGTTGAATTAAGAAAATGTTAATTTAACCCAGGAATGTAAATGCTGGCATAAAGAATTAACACGTAGTGCGTAGAATTAACAAGTGGCATTAAAAAATAGGGGATTTTTGCTTTTCTTTTATTTGAGTGGAGGATTACTGTGTGTTATTAACTCTTAATATATTTGCTTAACAAAACGATTGATTAAATGAACACATAGAGATTGAATTCAGAACTACTATTCCAAACTACTTCCAGTGTTTAGGAGGAACTCATACAATGTTGGGTTTAAATTGAGATGTTGATTTACAAGTGTTAATATCCGCAGTGATATCTGTTTCTCTATAATGGGGCAATCAGATTTGTTCGCTATTTCTTCTGTTCTTTCGGCTTTTTCCCATTTTTGAGAGTTGCCACAGCGAATCATTTGATTCGCACATTTGATTTGGCATGGGTTTTTACGTCAGATGCCCTTCTTGTCACAACCCTTTTAATAAGAGACAGAAACACGCTGACAGCTTTGTAGCTACTCTTTACGAAAGTCAGCAGTGGTTCTTTTACATGTCTCTCAGCATAGACAGTGAGCGACATGGCCGCCTTTGATAACCCAGTTAGCTTCACTGGGGGGACAGTGACAACCTTGTGGGGACTCGAACCCCCAACCTTAGGATCAACAATCCTGCACCCTATCCACTAGACCACCACTGCCCCAGATTTGTTTGCTATCTAAAATGTAAAAAACATTATTATTCATTCAAGAGTCGTTCTCATTTCTGATTGGTGAAAAACCATTAAATAGAACTCATTATTGTAACATTGCTATGGGATAACTGTTGTTCTGCTCTTTTGCCTTTTGGATAAATTCAGTGATTAGTGCACAAGTTGCTTATGTCATATAGTAAAGTGGCTGCAGACTTTATAAATATTTTAATGAATCATAAAACAATTCTAGAATTCATATTTTATATGATAGAGATTTACTCGGTCTCAGAGGGCATTATACACCTCAACCTTCTGTCCTGGCAGAAAACAAGCCCTCGACCGGATATTCTCTATATCATACTTTGCCTCAACCAATAAAAAAATAGTCCATCACTGTATTTCCATTTTTCTGTATTTTCCGGGTCCATGATGGATAAAGAAATATAACAATGCAATGATCAATGTCAAAATAAACTCACGAGCCAACATTCCAGTTCAACTCTCCTCTCTCACACTTGTGACAAACAGGAAGTATGGGTACAGTTCAGCTGCCTCCTGGCCAATGAGAAAGCAACTCGCGCATTGTTTGAATTTGTGAATGGTGCGTTTGAATTTTTGAATGGCTGTTTGGCGCTTTTCATAAAAAGAGGTTGTTTTCTTAAAAAGAGGACGAAAATTTCGGAAAATGTTTTTCGTAACCTGGATTTTTCGTATTCAGAGGTTTTCGTAAGTAGAGGACTGACTGTACTAAAACTCCAAGATGCATTTATAACATTCCCTTACACAATGCTTCATGCTACTTATTCATGAAGCAGATCTCACCTGCCTCTGTCAGGATTAAAATATGCAAATAAATAAGTAAATAAACAAATAAATAATAATAATAATAATAATAATAATAATAATAATAATAATAGGGCCAGTGGTGGCCTGGTAAGGTGCTGGATTGCTGATCCCAAGGTTGGGGGTTCAAGCCCCACTCTCAACAGGTTGTCACTGCCCCCCCCATTCAGCTAACTGGGTTATCAAAGGTCGGCCATGTCTCTCACTGTCTATGGTGTGAGGTTCATGTAAAAGAACCATTGTTGACTTTCATCAAGAGTTGCTGCATAGCCGTCAGTGTGTTTCTGCCCTATGATGGTCTGGCGAGCTGTCCAGGGCGTGTTCTGCCCTGACCCAGAGTCGGCTGAGATGGGCACCAGCCTCCCCGTGACCCTAATTAGGATTAAGCGCTTCAGAAAATGAATGAATGATAATAATAAATAAATATATTATCTAGTTTTAGTTTGCTTTTCTTTGTATTTTTGTAGAGTATATACTAAAACGTTTAGTCTGCTAAAAATACACAGTTCCCTTAAACTCTTAAATTTTTTAAAGTGCTGAATTAACAGTGTAATTTTACAATAGCGCACACACAAACCTACAGTAGAATACAATCTTACTTTGACAATATTTTATCAATAATTCTGATGAATTGCATCAAGTTCGATTCATGTTTACATGTTTATCTTATGGGATGTTACTGTTGTATTTTACAAGGTAGGTTGATTTCCACGAATACACGGACTTTTGCACAATGTGCAATGCGAAATTTAGCATTGCGCGTTGTGGCGTTTTTGACATTAAAACACATCCCAGAAATCTGTGATAATATTTGAGATTGAGAGATTTCCTTTCAGCTTTTTCCCTTTATCAGGGGTCGCACGTTTGAGTTGGCATTTGATGATTACGTCGGACGCCCTTCCTGACACAACCCATTTAGCAAGGGACAGAAACACGCTGACAGCTTTGCAGCTACTCTTTACGAAAGTCAGCAATGGTTCTTTTACATGCCTCACACCAAAGATAGTGATAGACATGGCCCGCCTTTGATAACCCATGCTGAGTCTCCTTACCAGAAGCTAGAGAAGATGCAGGGCGTCTGAGTGGCATCATAGGGCTTAGATAATAATTAAAAACACACGAAAAAATAAATGTGAAATCACAATTCAAGCAATTACGTTGATGACATGTGCACAAAGGAGAAAAAAGAGGTGTACACGTCATCTGCATCCAATCAGCAGGAGCGATAAACAAAAGCTCTCAGCCATTGGCTAAATTTGAATCATGTGCCAGTGACTTACGCGGCTGCCGTTAATCCACGAGTATGCGGGGCCATGACCAGTGAACTGTATATATGTAATTTTGTGGAATCCTAATTTCAGTACTAATTTTGTCTATTATGAATACAGTGGTACCTCACTTTACAATAGTCCGAGCAAACGAAAAATCCAGGTTACAAAAAGCATTTTCCAAAATTTTTTGTCTCTGTATACGAAACAAGTTCTCCTTACGAAACGAGCCAAACGCGCCACTCAAACATTCAAACGCACTATTCAAACATTCAAATGCGCCATTAAAACATTCAAACAATGTACTCTCATTGACTATCTTCCAACATCCCGCCCACTGGCCTCCCATTGGCTAGGAGGGATGACGCAGCTTCCTCCCATTGGCTATCTCCCCACATTCTGCCCTGCTGGCCTCCCATTGGCTAGGAGGGATGATGCAGCTCCCTCCCATTGGCTATTATGGAGCTGCATCTCCCATAATGCTTTTCGTGTAAAGGATAGAGTTACTGTTTTTTGACTCAGGCTGTTAACCTTCCATAAGCATTTGTAAGATTCTAACTCTGCCAAGAAGACATGGTCAACACACGCGCGCGCACACACACGTGCGCGCGCACACACACATTTCCGGTGATTTCGCAAAGGAATGTGGCCAAACCCGTCTACCATCGGTACGATATTGAAGCAGAAGGAGGTCTTAAAAGGTATACTTTTATAATTTTTAAAGGGGTTAGGGGGTAGTATTGGGGGCCTTGGAACGAATGATGCGTTTTACATGCAAAATGCGGTTCAATTTATGAAAAATCCAGGGTAAGAAAAAGGCTCTGGAATGGATTAATTTCGTAAGGTACCACTGTACTAATTTTCAGCTCAAAATACTAATTTTTGGTTTATCGAGTACTAAATGGTACTTTCCTGGGTTGGCAGCCCTGTGATTATGGTACATCCCTTAGGTTGCTATTGCATCAGCCAATCAGGATTCTATCTATTAGTAAAAATGTTTCTCATGAATAGCCAAAAGTCACTCATTTTTTTAGGTGTGTCTCATGGGGGCGTGGCCTGTCCAGACATCACCATCATAGTGTTTGATACATGATGAACCTTCACGAGCTCTGAAGTAAATTTCCCATTCAGTGTTTATTCTGTAAACAACACTATGACTAGTTCAGCGGCATGAAACGGACCCAACATTGTAAGAGTTTGTTTTGTTCTCTGTGTTGATTTTACACACTAACAGTTAACAGCAGGTTGATCTTTTTTTTTTTTTTTTGAGTAAAGTTTGAATTTTTTTTTTTAAATCCTGAAGAGTTTAATAGAACACTGTGAGAGTTAATGACACAGTTAATGTAATTCTTTACAGTAAGAGTGACTTCACAGTGGTTTTGAATTAACGTTGTGTGTTAATGTAACCTTGTTGCCCATTCAACACTTCAACAGGGTGCTAATACAAAAAAACAAACAAACAAACAAAAACAAATATTGAATCAAGTTTGTATTTAACAATCAGTCTTGTTTTCATCAGCCACACACTATTCACTGGAAGAGGGAGCCTAAAAGAAAAGGATGAAAGA
>CM045735.1:53982248-53987248 GCA_024760905.1 Plotosus lineatus | reverse complement strand
AGAGAGAGTAGAGCACACAGAGGCCGTTTTATTTTAATAAGAATATTCACACAGCTGAGCTGAGCACAGCTCAGTGTGTATGAGATTATGTACATTGTTATTACGGGAGAAGGATAAATCAGAAATGTGGGGGCGGACATACTGAAGGAAGCAGCTCAGCTCTCGGATTAATGGGTCGTAAACAGTAAAAGCTGGAACATTTTCCGAATCTCCCTCCTTTAAAAAATTACAAGTGCTTTTAAATTAAAGTAATTTGTGTAATAATCTCTGTCATGGGTGGAATGGTTGCGCAGTGGTTAGTACGTCTGATTCACGAAGGTCCTGGGTTCGAGTCCAAGGTTTGGTAAGGGTGTTCCTATATGAGACATTTTACTACTTGCGTGTCCCTCAGATGTACGTACAGGTACTCTAGATTCCATCCAACTCTCCAACGAAATGTACGTGAGGGTAATTGGCTATTCGTAATTGCCCCTAGGTGTGAAGGAATCATTGTCTGTGTTGGCCATAAAGGGTCAGTCACACAGCGTTTTACGGCTTAATCAAAACCCATCCAAAAATGGTTTCCCGTGAAGCAGACGGTGTTGTTTGTGTTGATGTCGAGTTTAAGACATGCTACAGTCGATTTTTTAGACGTGGCAGGACGTGGGGGAAAATTTGAACGGCGCTGGACTTGGAAAAAAGTTTTGAACTGCTCAAAATTTTACACCGTGGACAGCCATGTGGTAAAGACGTGCTAAAGACGTGCAACACACGTGAAACATACGTAATAATCCGTGTTCTGGCAGTGATAAAAACTTGGGGAGACGTGATAAGACGCAAAAGTGGCAATCCACCCTTCTGACGACGTCGAGCCGCAGTTATTAGTGATTAGGCAGCGCTATGGCGGTGCTATGGCAGTGGAGTGCCCATTTTACGTCTCTCAAGACGTGATCGGCAATAACACAGACGTGATGAGACCGTGATTAGCTGTGGTAACTTTCAGGTTTTTTATCATGTTCGAACACGTGTTTTGCCTAAGTTGCCTTACACGTTGCTGGACGTGGTTAGCCGTGCTTAGGCAGTGTTTTAGCAGTGGAACAGCCGCCGACGGCCTTACCACGTACAAAGCACGGCCAAGCCGAAATTGACCAAAAGTTATCACTTACGACCACGTCCACCAGATTTGCAGAACTTTTTGTACGTGATTTAGACGTGGAATGCTGTGTGACCAGGGCTTAAGATAATCGAGCAAGCTGTTCAGGGTGTAATCTGCCTTTGCTCAGAGTCAGCTAAGATAGATTGCAGCATCCCCGTAACCTGAGTAGGACAAATTTGTTCTGCAATTGAATGAATGAATTCATTTTTATTACTGTATATGTGTATAAATTCAAACAACTTTGTGTAATAATTATTGGTATGTGTGTATTAAGCATGAAATAATTTATATGGACTTGTATGGCAGATTTTTTTTTTTAAAACCTGGATATATAACCTGTAACATATATGTCACATGTTTACGAGATAACATGACATTTTTAGTATAAGGAGGTGCTTATTTTAGGAGTCTCCAGCGTCAGACTTGTATAACAGTCTTAAGCGGAACATGTCATGGAGTACTTATGACACACCCACAATTCGGTTCCGTTTAATTTTTCCTTGTATGGAGGACATTGTCGCAAATCAGCTATGTGCTAGATAACTTCTGAATATAAATTTCAAATGTATGAATCCAGAAATATATCCATAATGAGCAAAGCTCAGACAACAGTGACTAGGGAGGAACTCCTGGACAGGAACCAGGCTCGACAGGGAAACCATCCTCATTTGGGTGACTCCAGACAACACAAATACACAACCCTAGAAAAGTTAGGACGGCGAGTAAAATGTAAATAAAAATAGATTGCAATGAGCTGCAAATCTGTTGGGTTTTTATACCCGAGTCCAGTGGCTCATCAGGTCACCGGTTTCCATAGTGTGAAGCGAGCAGGAGTTCAGCTAGTCCAGGATGGGATGCTAATCCATCCCAAATTATCTTCTTCTTTTTTCTTTTTTTTTTTTTTTTTTTTTTTTAACGGTTACCCATTTATACTGCTGGGTGGACAGTGGAATACTTATGTTTAAGACCTTGCCCAAGGGTCTAATGGGGATTTGAATCCACAACCTCCTGATCATGAACTCAGCACCTTAAACATTATGCCACCACCCCACAATATGCAAATCTCATAAAACCCATATGTTATGTCACTGACAACAATCATCATTATTCTTTGTGTCCACATGGGACAGTTGTAGCAATTTATTTGTTGTTATGGGTGTCTATACCAACAGCATTTTTTCCCAGTCTGATGCCAATATTTGTTCAGTGGTACCTTGACTTTCGATTGTCCTTTGTAACAAATCCTCCAAAAAATCTCCCCTATCCAATGAGCAAAATTTTGATTTATGAGTTGTGCTTGAAATGGCTTTTCCGGGCTGATTTGCCTCGTATTCTTCTGCATGTATTCCTCTGTGCTCTGAGAACGCCTTGTGTAGTGTTTCTCAATTATTTTCTGTGATACCTCCTCTAGGAAGACCCACCCACCCCCCAAATTCCCGGCGCGCCCAAGTTCCCACCTCCACCTTGAACTCTTCTGTCACACTGACAGCACACCTCACCACTGTCTTAGATCCCTCATACATGTCCTGCACCACTCGAACATACTTCTCTGCCACTCCAGACTTTTTCATGCAATACCACAGTTCCTCTCTTGGCACCCTGTCATATGCTTTCTCCAGATCCACAAAGGCACAATGCAGCTCCGTCTGACCTTCTCTGTACTTCTCTATTAACATCCTCAAAGCAAACACTGCATCTGTGGTGCTCTTTCTTGGCATGAAATCAAACTGTTGTTCACAACTGCTAACCTCTGCCCTTAGTCTAACTTCCACTATTCTTTCCCATAACTTCATCGTATGGCTCGTTAACTTTATCCCTCTGTAGTTGCCACAACTCTGTACATCTCCCTTGTTCTTAAAAATGGGCACCGGCACACTTCTCCTCCATTCCTCCGGCATTCTCTCACTCTCTAAGACCTTGTTGAATGTTTTTGTCAGAAAATCTACTGCTACCTCTCCTAGACACTTCCATATCGCCACAGGTATATCATCAGGACTAACTGCCTTTCCATTCTTCATCATCTTCAATGCCCTCCTCACTTCACCCTTACTACTCTTTGCTACTTTCTGGTCCTCAACGGTCACCTCTTCGACTCTTTTTTCTCTCTCATTTTCCTCATTCATCAGTTCTTCAAAGTACTCTTTCCATCTTCCCAGCACACTTCAGTCATCAGTCAATACATTTCCCACGCTGTCCTCAATCACTCCAACTTGCTGCACATCCTTTCCATCTCTATTTCTCTGCTGTGCCAACCTGTATAAATCATTTTCTCCCTCCTTACCGTCCAACCTATCATACAAGTCATCATACACCCTGTGTTTGGCTTTTGACACCACTACCTTCACCTTACGCTGCGTCTCCCTGTACTCCTGTTTACCTTCGTCGGTCCTCTCAATGTCCCACTTCTTCTTAGCTAACCTCTTCCTTTGTACACATTCCTGCACTTCCTCATTCGACAACCAAGTCTGCTTATCTAGCTTCCTTCCAGATGACACACCAAGTATTCTCCTACCTGTCTCCCTGATCACATTAGCTGTAGGAACAGCCAATTAGCCTACCGTGCATATCTTTGACTTTGGGAGAAAACCAGAGTACATGAAGGAAACCAACACAGAAAAACCTGAACTGGGAGTTGAACCCAGGACCTTATTGCTGTGAGACAGATGTACTGAGCATCTATCGTGTATCATGTATGACGCTATCATGTGTCCCCCAAAAGGAAACAGTGCTCATTAAAGGTGTTTTAGTATATAATATACACGGAATGCACACGGAAATCAAACTAAAACAACAATTATTTTTTCATTTGAATGGTGAAATGATTACATGACTTGCTTTAAATAACAATGACAAACTTCAAGTGACTCATTATAATTATTTACTTGGAATAATAATTGATGACCCTTAATAAGGAGCCAATCAGATTGTGCTGTTCCTGTGTAGTGTATATGAATAAAATCTTACTTGGAAAATGTTTTTCAAATGGGAAAAATATTTTATATAAGATTATTCATTACTCACTCACTATCCTCTTCGCGCTCAGTTGACATAAGGTCTTTATGCTTCTCTTCCATCGAGTCCATATAAGATTAGTATATTTCAGTTAAAAATGTGTAGCAAATGCATGCGTTCACTCGCTTCTCACATGTTATGGATATTCGGACACGTGCATGCTCTGGGGTAGTGGTGTCCGTGTTGGATCACTGATCCCAAGGTTGGGGGTCCAAGCCCCACTCTCAACCGGTGGTCACTGTCCCCCCAGTGCACTGCCTGGGTTATCAAAGGTCGGCCATGTCTCTCACTGTTTATGGTGTGAGGTTCATGTAAACGAACCATTGCGGACTTTCAACACGAGTAGAGTATACCGCATAACTGTCAGCATATTTCTGCCCTGCGATGGCCTGGTGAGCTGACCAGGGTGTACTCTGCCCTCACCTGGAGTCAGCTGGAATCCCCGCAACCCTAATTAGGATTAAGCAGTTACAGAAAATGAATGCATGCTCTGGTCTAAACTGAAGTATTTTTAATTATCTAATTAGATCCCAGCATTAGACCGATTGGTGAGTTTCAGTATGTGTAAAAAAAATATGAATGTCGTAAGATTGCTTCATTTTAGTACAATTTCCATGAACACTCAAATGTCTAGTAATAATGTGGAGCTCCCCCGAAAAGCAATAACTTACTAGGACTGAGCGCTGACTCATGGAACAAAAACCGACGCACGACAGAACCTTCCAAAAGTAATTATCTATTATTTTCTATTAGAAGATTCCAAGGTGTCAAATCTGAAATAATCAAATCCAAACTTGATTGAAACCAGTTTATTCCAATATTCTCTCCAATTTATTTTAATTTATTCCATTTT
>CM045735.1:53889748-53972248 GCA_024760905.1 Plotosus lineatus | reverse complement strand
TACAGTGCAGATGCATATGTGGTCTGAAGTTTTTCCAAAAATCAAAGGTGTAGGTACATGCTTTGTCCTAAAGTTGTTGTTTTTTTTAACAAAAAGCTCTTTTCAAGAAAACCTGGTTTACACATTTAACGATTTGTAGCCTAAATAATGATCTAATGAAAGCTGGTGATCACACTAGAGGTACGATAGAAACGTGACCAATGTGAATACAGTGCTACCTCACTTTACGAAAGTCTCACCAAATGAAAAATGCAGGATACGAAACGCATTTTCCTAAAATTTTTCCATCTCAAAAATTCAAACGCGCCATTCAAACATTCAAACAATGTGCTAGTTGCTTTCCGATTGGTTGTCTCCCAACACCCTATCCCGCTGGCCTCCCATTGGCTAGGAGGGAGCTGAATCTCCATAATACAGTACTGTACCCATAATGCTTTTCGTGTGCCTTCGACCCATTGTTTGACGTACGCGTGTGAAGGAGAGTTGTACTGTTGGTTCGTGAGTTTCGTGAGTTTTTTGAGTGTGTTCATTGCAGAGTTACTTTTTGTTATTAATCATGAGCCCCAAGAAAGTGATTCCCGGTGAGACTGAATAGAAGAAGCGAGCTCCGTTATAAATAAAAGTAAAACAGGAGATGATAAAAAAATATAGAAGTGGGATTCGGTTGAGTGAAATCGCAAAGGAGTATGGCTGAAACCCCTCTACAATCAGGACGATACTGAAGCAGAAGGAGATATTAAAAGCGGAGCTACAGTGACGGAGGCGATTATTTCGGAAAAGGCAACCGCCATATTTAAGGACTTCATGAAGGAGGGTGTGGGTGAGGGTTCTTCTGACCAGCAAACCCTGGACTTTAAAGTGTCTCATGGGTGGTTCGAGGGATTTTAAAAAAGGTAAATCATTTTCTTTTACTTTTAACACATATTTCATACAAAATTGGTATACTTTTATAATTTTTAAAGGGTTTAGGGGTAGTATTCGGAGCCTTGGAACGAATCACGTGTTTTACATGTAAAATGCAGTTCAACTTACGAAAAATGCAGGTTACGAAAAGGCACTGGAACAGATTAATTTTGTAAAGTGAGGTACCACTGTATTTTAGTGGGGGGTTTTTTGCGAATTTTTAAATGCGTATCGAGATGTTTTGCGACTTCACGTCAAGCAAATACACTTATCACATGAAAGTACGTGTCAATTTTTTTCACTGATTTGTGAGTATGTAATTTGTGATTGGTTTGTAGCTGTTAGGCAAAAAATAAAATCTTCTGTCATAAATCAATTTTTTAATATGAAATAAAATTAAGATTAAATACGAACCATGACAAAATACATATGGAATATGGCGGATGCCCACAAGTCTCAAACCTTTCTCAAACTTTATACATGGAAGGCTCCACTCACGACATGTGCGGACTGTTTGAGAAGAGATTGGGACAATCCAGCATCAGAGACTCGTTTTGTGACATTGATGGAAATTTCAAATATGTTTGAAAAGTTTTGAGATGAGTTCAATAAGGCAACCAAAATGCGCCGCCGCAAAGGTCGCACAACAAATTTAATAATGAAAACCGATAGCCGCAAATTGCTATTCATGTCAATCACTTTTCTATCACATTTCCAGTGTGATCACCTGCTTAATAAGGTTTAATCAGTTATATATTATCAAAAGTGCGGTGATCTGGGAAAACTGGGTATTTTATGAAATTTTGACATCATCTTTTTCTGAATATGACCTGAACTGAAATTCATTGTAAACTTACTGTACTACCCCCATTTCACTGGAGCACGGCAGACTTACGGAAGCAAAAATGTTGTCATCCACAAACGTTCCGCAATTATTCCCTCATATTCCATGTTATTCCATGTGATTCAGTAGTTATTCTTCAAGTCTTCCTCCACTTCCGTATGCTTCCGACACGCCAAAATATTCCGTGAATGTGAAAAATTCCGTGAGTGTTCCGTTAGGTCACTTTGGTGTACTTTGTCGTACGTGTTCCGCACATTCTGTGAACGTTCCGAGAGTGTAAGAATTTCCACTTTTCCATAGGATTTTCATCCATTTTCCATGTAAAAATGCCGAAGCGCTTCTGTAGACTGCGTTCCACGCCTTTCCGCTTGACGATCCTTGCATGCCGTAGTCCAGTGAAATGGGGGTATAAGAATTTCTACTTTTCCGTAGTATTTGCACCCATTTTCCATGTAAAAATGCCAAAGCTCTTTCGTAGACTGCGTTCCGCACCTTTCCACGACGGTTCCTGCATGCTGTAGTCCAGTGAAATGGGGGTATAACCTTTAATGCCTAACAGGACCATATGGTCCTCTTTCAAAAATGCTAATAACTACTAGACATGTGCTGCTTCATTCAAGATGTGTTCTACACTTGTTGTGGCATTGCCTGATGCAACACTGCTTGGTCCCACATGCCTCAGTCAGCTCTGAGATGACCTTGAATGCACAGGACTGCGTTGTTCATGAATTTGTGAGAGTGTTAGTATTTGTTATTATTATTATTATTATTATTATTATTATTATTATTAGTGCTATTATAATTTTGTTGAAAGTAATGTGTTCATGGGGGTTTCCTTACACTGTTTGATTAGGAAAAGTTAGTTATAATTTTTTTTAACGGCAAATAATAATTCGGGAATTAAAGGGTTAAATTAATTGCAGGGTGACACCATGGTGTCATAGCTCTGAGTTCAAGTCCTGCGCTTGGTGACGGTGTTTCAGTGTGGAGTTTGCATGTTCTCCCTGTGCTTGCGTAAACCCACATCCTTTTGGTATTCTGGTGTCCTCATACAATCCAAAGACATGCACTTTAGAACAATTAGAAACAAACTGGCTATACCAAATTGCCCCCAGATTTGAGTGTATGTGTGACTGATTGTGTGTGTTTGCCCTGCGATGGACTGGCGAGTTGTTCAGGCTATACCTCACCTTTGCCCAAAGTCAGCTGAGATAGGTTCCAGCTTACCCATGACTCTAATAAAGGATATAATTGTTTTTCAAATTAAAAAAATGAATAAATTTGTAAACATATTTTTTGAGTTTTGAAGTGAAATTTGAGAAAATTGCTTTCTAAGTATTTTCTTCTGAATTTTCCGAGATTACAGATTGAATTTCCATGAAGATATTGAATAATTTATCCAAAAGTGTAAAACATTCTGAAGCTGTTTGTATAAAATCATCTGACCTTTTGCGTTCAGTGTGTAGTGAACAGTGACTGTTTCGCCTCCTCTTGAGTGCAGTACTTACTACAGTATTGTGTAAAGGTGTTTAAGTACTGTATATATTACACAGAAATACAAGAACAATAAAATCAAACAAGATTTGTCTGGTGTACAGCATTCCGCCATAAGTATTCGGAAAAACCATTTCACGGAAAAATGCAGTTCAATCAAACCGCTATGATTTTGTGCGCAGTACATTTGATACACAATAGATCAACTTGAAAATTTGATATAATCCAACTGATCACATGACAATCATGTGGCAAAATGGAGACGTCATCGGTCATCTGCTTCTGCTAAATTTAGACCGTAAAGAACATGGGTCGGAGATCGAAAGAATTATCCCAGTGCGACAAAGAAGGGATCATCAAACCATTTGAAGGTGGAGTTAAACGGTCTGAAATAGTGAGAATTGTCGGATTAGCTTCTCGCACCGTTTATAGTTTCTTAGATAGATATTTTGAGCGGGGAAGTTTGGGAAAACAAGCCAAGAATTGGACGGCCATTGGTCGTTTGTTCAAGGCTCGTAACAGCAGACGACTTGCATCGTCGTCAATCATTATCAGAGATAACCAACATTTTCAACAACAACAGAAATAGAACTTTCTCCAACTGTTGAGAGAAAATTGCATTCTCAGGGATTTCATAAACGGTCTGTGAGGAAAAATACTCACACTGCTGACGCCATGTTGTTTTTCCAAATACTTATGGCGGAATGCTGTAGTTTTCCATTTTAAAAATGTGATAATCATGACGCCCCTGCTCCCAGTGACCCTGACAAACTGTGATTGTTCATCATTTTGGATTTAAGCATTATCCACTCAGAAAATGTGCCTTAATCCTGAGATAACAGAGCAAGGTGGTTCACACTTCCCATAGCACACCAAGAACGTCCTGGCTATGAGGTGATTGTACAGCAAGGGCGTTTACGTGTGGCCTGAGCATCTTCTCCCCGTACTATGGGTCTGGTACTCTGAGTGCTCCGGATTCCTCCCAAATACATCCCAATTGTCTCTAGGTGTGAGTGGAAATGAGTTTGTGTGTGTGTGTGTGTGTGTGTGTGTGTGTGTGTGTGTGTGTGTGTGTGTGTGTGTGTGTGTGTGTGTGTGTGTTGTGTTGGACATGTGTGACAAGCTATTTAGGGTGTACCCTACCTTCGCCCAGAGTCAGCTGGGGTGGGTTCCAGCCTCCCTGAGACCATAATAAAGTACAGTGGTACCTCACTTTATGAAAGTCTCACCAAATGAAAAATGCCGGTTTACGAAACGCATTTTCCTAAAATTTTTGTCTCTGGATACGAAACAAGTTCACATTATGAAAGCACCATCATAAAAATTCAAACGCGCCATTCAAACATTAAAACAATGTACGAGCTTCTCTCCCATCAATGACGTTCAAACATCCCGCCCCGCTGGCCTCCCATTGACTAGGAGGGATGACGCAGCTTCCTCTTATTGGCTATCTCCCAACATCCCACCCTGCTGGCCTCCTATTGGCTTGGAGGGATAACGCAGCTCCCTCCCATTGGCTATTATGGAGCTGCATCTACCATGATGCTTTTCGTGTAAAGGACAGAGTTCCTGCTGTTTCATGCTTTATTTCTTGACTCAGGCTTTTAACCTTCCATAAACATTTGTAAGATTATAACTCTGCTAAGAAGACATGGTCAACACACACACACACACACACACACACACACACACATGTAATTTCCGGTGCGAGTGAGAAGAAGAAACGGGCTTGAGTGATATCGCAAAAGAATATGGCCAAACCCGTCTACCATCGGTACGATATGAAGCAGAAGGAGGTTTTAAAAGGTATGCTTTTATAATTTTTAAAGGGTTCAGGGGGTAGTATTGGGGGCCTTGGAACAAATCACACGTTTTACATGTAAAATGCGGTTCAAATTACGAAAAATCAAGGTTAAGAAAAAGGCTCTGGAACGGATTAATTTCGTAAGGTGAGGTACCACTGTATAAAGCTTTTCAGAAAATGACACGAGATCATAGACCAATCAGATTGTGTTGTTCCTGTGTTGTATATACAGTACATGTTTGATAAATTTGCTCTCATCAAATGTATTGTGCTAGTAACGGTTTTATATTTTATCTATACTGTATTGGGCTTTTGTAGTTGCATGTCTGCCACATTTAGTTTTTTTAGCTCAAGTTTTCTTCTGAATTTAGAGCTATCTATCTAACTGTTTTTCTCAAGCTCTTGTTGATTGATGATAAAATCAATAAAATCACTGAACTATGCCACATCAGCAGAAAATCAGCGCTGAAATTGTGCAGTGTGTACCAGGCCTTAGGCAGATTTATTGTATTAGTGTGTGTGTGTGTGTGTGTGTGTGTGTGTGTGTGTGTGTGTGTGTGTGTGAGAGATAAACCTCTCATATTGTAATTGTAAAAGTATATCCAATGAATTTAAGGCTTTTGAATATAATAAATGACAAATTATTGGATTATATAAGGGGGGGTGGGAGAGTTCCTCGGATTGCTTCTTATTCCTGTGTGGATAGTTGTTTAATCTCCTGTCTCAGGAGTCTCCTTTGCACTTCATTTTAATGAAACTTTACACCATTCACTCATGTGTATTTAATTATTTAAAAGCTGGATGTTTGTAGTAATGAAGTTTGTCGATAATGAAGCACTATTTTTATTACAGAAATCATGCACTTCCACAGAAATCACCGCTCACCCTAAAAGAGTTATGCACAGTACATCAATAAGCACACAGCTTGAGATTGCTTTACGCATCAAGCTTTGCAAAAAAAAAAAAAAAAGTTAATTTTAAAAAATCAGTTATGATTAAATATTCATTCATTCATTTTCTGAAATGCTTAATCCCATCTGGGTGTCGGGGACACTGGTGCCCATCTCAGCTAACTCTGGACAGAGTGGGCAGCTCACCAGGCCATCACAGGCTTATATATATATATATATATATATGTGTGTGTGTGTGTGTGTGTGTGTGTGTGTGTGTGTGTGTGTGTGTATATATATATATATATATATATATATATATATATATATAGAGAGAGAGAGAGATAGATAGATAGATAGATAGATAGATAGATAGATAGATAGATAGATAGATAGATAGATAGATAGAAAATGGATTGAATTAGCTTCGTTGTTGTTTTATGTGAAAGGTAGCTGGCATTAACAGTTTCACAGTCTTGATGCACTGAGAGCTCTTGGCTGGAGATTATCTACACCTCACTGCATTTCACTTATCAGTGTGAACTCTTGGGGGGAGGGGGGGAGTGAGCAGCATATATACTCTCTGCCCCCCACACACACACACACACACACACAGATGGACCGTGAAGGTCATGCTCAAGTAGAGGGCAGGTGCTGATCTCTCTCTCACACACACACACACACACACACACACACACACACACACACACACACACACACATCGATGTGCGAGACTGAGGACACACAAAAAACTGCAGTGATGCACATAATGTTGTAATGTTGGATGGATTTATTTTAGATATTGCAAGTTTGATGTGTGTGTGTGTGTGTGTGTGTGTTTGTGTGTGTGTGTGTGTGTGTGAGTGTATATACGTATGTGTGTGTGTATGCTTGTGTGTGTATATATGTGTGTGTGCGCACTCACATACATTAACGTTGCATAACTTTGCTTTAATTTGATGTCAGTTCAATTTGTCCAGTTTAAACATATGTTCATTTAATCCTGAGCCTTACAAAAAAATGGGATAAATCTTATTATCATATGGAGAAGGCAGAATCTGATAGGTCCAGAACTCACCTGACCTGCCTCTAGTATATCATGGTATTTCAAAATTTATGTATATATTTTAGTTTTCTTTGTTTTATGTTTCTGAATAGTATATACGAAAACTTTTAGAGAGCGCTATAGTGGCACTATTGAAAAGCTCCTCTGCATTACCTCATGTGCATTTGAAGCTCATTCATGTCTCATGATTTAAAAAGTAAACCATGAAAATACAGTGGTACTTGACTTATGAAATTAATCTGTTCTGAGGGTGAGCTCGTAAGTCAAAATGTTTGTTAGATAAAACAAAAATTCCCATTGGAAATAATAGAAAGCCAATTAATCCGTTCCAATCGACTCAATCATCGACTGCGGCAAAGATGTCACGTTGGCAGACATGATGTGGCGTGTAACAGAGGAGGAGAATTTTGTGCCTGTGCACACTACGAATGCCAGTGAGGAAAGGCTCGTGGTGAGCTAAAAAAAAAAAAAAAAAAAAAAAGGCCAGTGCTTCTCAAATAGTGGGGCGCACCTCCCTTGGGGTGCATGGTGTGATGCCATGGTGGGAGCATATGACCCTGGGGAACATGCTTTTTTTCCACGAGAATTAAGTGTAGAATTATCCAATATAAATATGTGAGGTGCTCCACCGAATGTAGGCGCTTGTCGCAAGTGACGTATGGTGCTTGTGAGACAAAGCGCGGCTAATCCGGACTTCAGATCTTTCAAGTGAGCAAGTTAAGGTTGAGTACGAAACAAGTTGCTTACTTGAAAGAGCGGAAGTCCAAATAAGACGCGTTTTGTCTCACAAGCACCATTATCACTTGCGGCAAGTGCTTCACACATATAGTGTATACTGCACTTCATATTGTTTGCTTGCTTGGTGGGGCAGTGGTGGTCTAGTGGTATAGGGTGCTGGATCGCTGATCCAAGGGTTGGGGGTTCGAGTCCCACTCTCCACAAGGTTGTCACTGTCCCCCCAGTGCAGCTAACTGGGTTATCAAAGGCGGGCCATGTCTCTCACTGTCTATGGTGAGAGGCATGTAAAAGAACCATTGCTGACTTTCGTAAAGAGTAGCTGCAAAGTCGTCAGCGTGTTTCTGTCCCTTGCTAAAAAGGGTTGTGACAGGAAGGGCATCCGACGTAAAAACCTCTGCCAAATCAAACGTGTGAATCACATGATTCGCTGTGGTGACTCCCGAGTAAAAGGGAAAAAGCCGAAAGGAAGACAGACATATTGTTTGCTTGGTGAGACACAGTTAGTGTGCCACTGCCACCTACTGTAGAGGATGCGTAATTACACTAGGTGGAAGTGGCGTTCTGACTGTGCATCACCGACCAAACAATGTGAAGTGCAGTAAACACTATTTATAGTCGCGCGTGGGGCGTGTTTTTTCTTCCTATTGGGGCGTCACAGAAAATAGTTGAGCAGCACTGCACAAGCCATTCTCGGAGAAATACATGCGGAAGAATACGAGGCTAATCTAGCCGGAAAAGCCATTTCCCCAGCAGAGCTCTTAAATCAAAATTTTGCTTGTTAGATGGGGCAGATTTTTGGTGGGATCAAGCTTGTATCATGGAAAATTCGTTATAAAAGACACTCATAAGTCAAGGTACCACTGCATTTACCTTAGGTCCAGTGGATGTTGTTGAACTGAATGCTCTGCGTATTATTATGATAATTCACCTCGCCTTCGACAAATAATTTTTAAATGTCACAATGCAGTACACCAGTCAGATCCTGGCATTCCTGTGTTGTATATATTAATAGATGATATTTCCCTTGTAAACTCAGGATACTATTATTCCAGCTAATCTGCGGCAACCACTTCACCTTCAGCAAATAATTATAATTATTATTGAATATTGGCACAATAAATAATTTCAAATGTGAAGAAAACACAACTCACCTCAACCTTGTGGGAAGGCGTGCTTTTATGCAATGTTTATTATAATATATCATGGATTTACATTTTCACACATGTGAAAATTTAATAATAAAAATGAGTACAGCATGAGGGTTCAGATATATAGAAGATATTGATTTTGGTATACCATCATAACAGAGACTGTACGTCATCACATCCTTTATATATATATAGCACATATATAGAGAGGAACTCTGATCATTTCTGTGCCCCCTTACTTGTCACATCCCTCCCCAAAACGCTGGCCCTCATCAGGACCGCAAGCTGAGCTACAAAGCTGTGGCGCGGGATGAAGGCGGAGCCTCAAGCCATACCCTGGCATCTCAAAACTCTGCTTACGTACACAGCATACTTGGTCCAGCATGCATCTTCCTACGAAAGGGCTTCGCTGAGAGCCGGCAGGCTGTACGTAAGTGTGTACATACACAAACAGGCAAAATTATATAATAATCTGTATATGTATATATATATATATATATATATATATATATATATATATGTATATATATATATATATATATATATATATATATATATATATTGTGCATTTTAAGCAGTGTGGTAATGTGAGCAATTAAATGAGGGGGAAAGTGTTAGATTAATTCCCCAAATCCTTGTACTGTATTTGTAAACATGTTCAGATTATAATGGTTCTATAAATGAGATTCAAGTGATCATGTTTGGTGAGTGTCTTCCTTTAAGTTTAGATTTGTCTAATAGTTGATATTAGATCGTGTTGGTGTCAACTGTACAACAAATATCTCATTATTGTCTGTGTGTTTCATATCAGCAATATTCATGAAAATCTATCAATAAAATGAATAAAATTCTATCTTTTTCATAAACACATTCATTGATGTTTAGCCACAGAGATTTTCATTATTGAATTAATTTATTGTTTTTGTTTTAATTTAGTTTTATTTCCAGAATGGACTTATTATTTATTCTCAGTTATTGTCTATTATTCACTCAAAAATGTTGTTGTTGCTTCTTTATGTTTTTGAATTGTTACATTTTTTTTACCTTTTTCATTTTGTATTTTTTTCTTGACTATTTTTATTATCAATGAAAATATATATTTATTATAAATGACCACAATTTTACTCTTTTATATCTGATATCCTTCAAGCTGCCATACCTGTTTCAGTTCTTTTTATTATTGCAGTATGTACTAGTTTGCACAGAATTCCCCACCCAGTAGACAGCTATCTACCTTCGTCCTCATACAAAAGCTCATAAATTCCAACAACTGGCACTGGGATTTCCAGAAAATGAAAATTAAATCACTTTAACCTGGAGAGCGTGGCTAATTTTGCTGTCCTCATGCTCATTATCTCCCAGTGATAGGATGAATGCCTTTATGTTGCAACATTTGGGAGCCCCAAACCCTTACATCTCGATAAACATAAAGTGTAGAAGAGTGTACGGACTGATATCAGTTTAGCATCAGTTCAGTACGTAATGACTATAATTAACGCAAATGGTATGATCTGAATTATATACGCTATTACAGAAGAATGTACACATTATAAACACATTAACTACATTAGCTACAATTTCTGTAATCAGAAATGGAGAAATAATGAGAATATTAACACAAAGTGTGCATGAAGAAACATAGAGCCCTCTTCTTATGAAATCCCCAGAATATGAAAAACCCAGTGTACGAAAAACATTTTCCTAAATTTTTTTTCCTCTCTATACGAAGCAAGTTCTTCTTACGAAAAGCTTATTTTATTGTTTTTTAAGTTGTTTACTTCAGTAAATGTTTAATAAATGTGGCATGCGCCGCCGAATGTATGCAAAACGCTGCTCATACGGATCTCCGTTCCCTCAAGCAAACAAGTGAATGTTGAGTACTAAAGTATTCAAAGCGCACTTACCTGCTTGACAGATTGACAGATCGGCGGTCCAAACTCAAAATTCACTTGTTTGCTTGAGGGATCAGAGGTCCGGATGAGCCGTGCCCCTTCTCAAAAGCACTGGCGTCAGCTGCGACACCGCTCGCATTCCACGGAGCGTGCCACAAATGTTTAATAATGTTTAATATTGTTTGGTTTCGTTAAGTAAAAAAAAAAAATGGTTAATAAAAAAATGTTTAATAATGGTTTAATTAATAAATATGTTAATAAAATGGTTTAATATGTTAATAAAATGTTTAAATGGTGTACTTTTATATTAAGGGTTTATGGGGTAGTGTTGGGAGCCTTGGAACGAATCACGCGTTTTACATGTAGCCTCTATTTACGAAAAATCTGGATTCCGAAAAGGGTGCTGGAATGGATTAATTTCGTAAAGTGAGGTAGCACTGTATTTCTTCATATATATATATATATATATATATATATATATATATATATATATATATATAAAATACAGTATATACATGCTGTATGTAATAAAAATAAAAACCCAAACAAACAAACCACACCTCATACAGTAGTTTCTAAACACTGGATGATGAAGACACACCGTCAAAGTCAACATGTCCATCACCATTAAGATCAATGTCCTTCAGGATGTCCTCCAGTTCTTCGCGTCTAACTGTAATTTCACCTTACACATGTACGAGGAGTGCTGGAGTCTGGAGACACTGTTGTTCCTGGTATCCGTACAGTATACTGAAGCCACACTGCCTCCATGTCAGTACAATAAGATCTGATTAGCAGTTATGCATTTCAAGCTAGCTGGGCTCTGAAAAACTGTATAGAGCCAAAGAAAGGTGTGAACGCCAACCTTTACCTCTATCACATACAGTATTATTAAAAAGGTGATGGATTTTAAAGGCTTGTTAATATTGCCTGTGATCTTTTTTGTCCATTCTTGTCATTACTGTTGTGAATTTGCCTGGAAAAAACACTGGAATTAAAGTGTGATTCATGTGCATAAATTAAGGATGAAAGTTAACCCTAGTCTTACTGAATCACTCTGGTCACCCTGTGGTGGATGAATAACAATCAAACATACAGGTTAGGAAATTAATTTGGTTTTAATTTATTGAAACACATTTGCAAAGTCAAAATGTCCAATTTTGTACCAACAGCAGTTTTCATTATATTTGTACCACTTTATGGTTTCCTTCAAATATTTAAAGGTCTTGTGTTAATACTCGAATCAACTCTGCTTACATTCTGTTCATTTTATTACAAGTACAAAGATGAGTCACTTAAACTGAAAGGAAAAAAGAAACTAATCTCTCCTTGATTTATTTTTGTTGTTGTTGCCTTTTACAAATAATTGATTATATTTTTCAGGACAGAGAGCTGAGACCTGAAGAGATGGATGGTAAGTTTTATGAGATAATGCTAATAATATATCACCTAATTTAAGGAATAGAAGAAATGAACAGGGTGGTACCATGGCATGGTGGTTAGCAGGGCCATCTCACAGCAAAAAGGTCCTGGGTTCAATTCTCAGCCTGGTCGTTTCTGTGTGGAGTTTACATGTTCTCCCCATGCTTGCGTGGGTTTCCTCCGGGTACTCCGGTTTCTATCCACATTCCAAAAGCATGCACTGTAGGCTAATTGGCTGTTCCAAGTCACCCTAGATGTGAGTGTGAGTATTTGTAAGTGGTGGCCATGCGAAGGCCTGGTGAGCTGTCCAGGGTGTACCCCGTCATTGCCCAGAGTTGGCTGAGATGGGTACCAGCCTCCCTGTGACCCTTATTAGGATTAAGTGGCCTGGGAAATAAATGTATGAACGAATGAATTAATGAATTAATGAAAAAAGCACCAATTGATTAACACAATGGCTCAGTTCTTTGCACGTTCACCTCACAAGAAGGCCTGGGTTTGATTCCCAGACTGATCGTTTCTGTGTGGAGTTGCATGTTCTCGCCATGCTTGCATGGGTTTCCTCCAAGTACTCTGGTTTCTTTCCATAGTCCAAAAGCATGCACATTTACCAGCCAGTCTATTCCAAATTGCCCCTAGGTGTGAGTGTCTGTGGTTTTGTGTGTTGCTCTACAATGGTCTGGCCCAATGATGGCTGAGATAGGCTCCAGCCGCCCTGGAACCCTAATAGGTTTAAGCAATTTGGTGAATGAGTGAATAAATGAGTTTTAGGGAATAATTAATTAAAAAATTAAACAGTAAAATGACAATGATTCACCTCATTGTTTTCAATGATTCTATTTGATTCAATCTTTGAACTGATTCAATGATTTAAAGTGATTCAATCATGCAAATTGTTAATATTATTATTATTTTTTTATTCATTTAATATAATATACTTCTTCTTTCAATCTCCTGTCACACACTGTCTAATATTTAGGGTTGTGGAAATTGTTTAAAAATTAAAATGAACAGAAAAATCATGGCTTTTCCATCAATCCTGATCCGCTGTTGTGTTTTGCAGAGCTCCGAGAAGCCTTTGAAGAGTTTGATAAAGACAGAGACGGTCTCATCAACTGTAAGGACCTGGGGGTCTGTATGAGGACAATGGGTTACATGCCTACAGAGATGGAGCTGATTGAATTAAGTCAGCAGGTCAATTTAAACAGTACGTTCCTCAGGACAAAGAGTTCCAAAATACAGCAGCAGCCATGTTGGCTCCATTTCCAGATTTCATTCATCTAGGAAAATATCTGTTCCTAAAACATCTCTTATTTATTTTCGCTCTTCTATATTCTTGCAGTGGGGGGTCAAGTGGACTTTGATGACTTTGTGGAGCTGATGGGACCGAAACTATTAGCAGAAACGGCTGATATGATTGGAATGAAGGAGCTCAGAGATGCTTTTAAAGAGGTGACTACAGACAGATGCAGAAAACTAAATTGTTGTTTATTGTTCATGTTGACCTTCAACTTTTTATGTTGTCATGCGAGTTAAAATGGACAGTAAGATTTCAGAAAAGAGTCTGGTCAAGTTTTTAGGACTTTGATATTGGGCAGGTGCCCTGCGATGGCTTGGTGAGCTGTCCAGGGTGTACTCAACCAAAGTAAAAAAAAAGACTCCAAGATTCTTTGATTCCATGTACTATTGATATGCTTAATGGAAATGAGCATTCTGTCTTATTTATTGCAGTACCCTGGGACATTTGCACAGTTGTATATTTGTACTTGGTATGACTCTGGTTCAGTGGTGAGTGTTGTCACCTCACAGTGAGAAGGGTGCAAATCTCAGAGCCTAGGGTAGATGTGTAGGCTTTGTGTATTCGCAATACTTTCTGGAGGTTTCCGTCAGGTATTGCAGTTTCATCCCACAGCTCAAAGACACACCTATTAAGTACAGTGGTACCTGACTTTACGAAAGTCTCACCAAATGAAAAATGCAGGTTATGAAACGCATTTTCCTAAAATTTTTGTCTCTGGATACGAAACAAGTTCACGTTACGAAAGCACCATCTTAAAAATTCAATCACGCCATTCAAACATTCAAACAATGTGCAACTTGCTTTCCCATTGGTTGTCTCCCAACACCCTGCCCCCGCTGGCTAGGAGGAAGCTGAATCTTCATAATACATTACTGTACTCATAATGTTTTTCCTGTGCCTTCGACCCATTGTTCGACATATACGTGTGAAGGAGAGTTGTACTGTTGGTTCGTGAGTTTTGTGAATTTTTTGAGTCTGCTTATTGCAGAGTTATTTTTCGTTATTAATCATGAGCCCCAAGAAAGTGATTCCCGGTGAGACTGAATAGAAGAAGCGGGCTCCATTATCAATAAAAGTAAAAGAGGAGATGATAAAAAAAATTGAAAGTCTGATTCGGTTGAGTGAAATCACAAAGGAGTATGGCCGAAACCCCTTTACAATCGGGACGATATTGAAGCAGAAGAAGACCTTAAAAGTGGAGATACAGTGACGGAGGCGATTATTTCGGAAAAAGGAACCGCTATATTTAAGAACCTCATGAAGGAGGGTGGGGGTGAGGGTTCTTCAGACCAGCAACCCCCGGACTTTAAAGCATTGCATGGGTGGTTTGAGAGATTTACAAAAAGGTAAATAATTTTCTTTTACTTTTAACACATATTTCATACAAAATTGGTGTACTTTTTTAATTTTTAAAGGGTTTATGGGGTAGTATTGGGAGCCTTGGAACAAATCACGCGTTTTACATGTAAAATGCTGTTCAACTTACGAAAAATAACGTTTATGAAAAAGGCGCTGGTTTCGTAAAGTGAGGTATCACTGTACATTGTCTATTATAAATTTACCATAAGTGTGAAAGATTGTTTCTGTCAGTGTTAGTCCTTGGGACAGGGGACGGCAACCAGTGGCTCTATAGCAGCATGCAGCTTTTTAGCGCCACCCTAGTGGCTCCCTGGAGCTTTTTCAAAAATGTATGAAAATGGAAAAATCTGGGGAGGGGGTAATTTTTGTTTGTTTGTTTTAATATGGTTTCTTTGTAGGAGGACAAGCCTGACAAACATTCTTAATGTTTTTCAATGTTTTAAAAATTTGTATAAAAAATATTAAGCCTACATTTCTACATTTCTGTCAAAAAAGATTTGTGTCATAGCCTGTGACTCACATTTCAGTGCGACGCTTTGCCAGGCAGGTAGCTGTTGTAAACAATCCGATGGGTGTGTCATGGCCATGGATCCCTAAGGAAAAAAGTGAAAGATAGCTGATGAGAACAGAGGATTCAAGGAAGAATGGACTGAATCATTTGCTTTCATTGCCAATGCGAAAGGATTGCCTGCATGTTTGCTTTATAATGAGAAGCTGTCAAATAACAAAAAGGGTCATTTGGAAAAAGTTTCCAGGGAAGGCATGCTAAATTTGCAGCCGACCACCCAGTTGGGATTGAGAGAAAAACTGTGATTGCAGTACTACTAGAGAAATTAGAGGAGCGCAAAGATAGATTTAAGAAGTGGATTACATCTCGAAACTCCTCTACTGCTGCTAGGGATAATAAAGTGTGGAGATGGTGCACAGATGGTGATTACATGAAGGTTTCATTCATTAAAATATCAGAGCACCTACTTTCAGACTTCAGAAACAAACCAGAGATAATACAGAAAGTTAAAGACATGCCTCTCTCCCCAAAGTAGGACGGTGATATAGTCATTAGCATGCTGCACTCATGATCAAGATGTTGAAATACTGGTTAGATCCCCACTTTGTTAAGCCCCCTGGGCATGGTCTTAATTACAAGTGTGCCTCTGTTCACCCAGCAGTATAAATGTGTAGCAGTAAAAATATACTGGGAAAGTAACCTGCAATGGACTAGGGTCCCATCCAGGAGGAGTTGAACTCTTGGTTGCTTCATGCCACAGAAATCAGGAATAAGCACCAGCCTGATGAGCCACTTGGGTGTAAAAAGCCCAACAAGTTTTACCTTTAGCTCTCTCCGCAAAGACAGTGAAGGAAAGGGCCATTAAAATGGCAGACAACATCACCAATCAGAAAATCAAGGGCATTAATTCAGCTCCAGCATACTCAATTGCCTGTGACGAGTCGTGTGATGTGGTTAACATTGAACAAACAGCGCTGTTGTGCAGGTATGTGTAAACTCTGATGGGCCGCTGATTTCTTTATTGAATTTATATAATTTCATCAATGCAACAAAACAGAATACTGTACATTAATATATTAATGGAAGTTAAACTTAAAGCCCCAAATATCATACAACAGAATAGTCATGTGGTGTCATTCTCTCCAGGATGCGCTGCAAGGAAAATGAACATTTAATCATGAATGCTCATCATGACAGGAAGGGCATCCGGCGTAAAAACCTCTGCCAAATCAAATGTGCGAATCAGATGATTCGCTGTGGCGACTCCTGAGTAAAAGGGAAAAAGCCGAAAGGAAGACAGACAATCATGAATGCTCATCGTGTATTTGTAGCCTACTTAGTCATTTTTATAGTAGGCTAATATACACTTACAGCCTTTTTATTTTTTTTGGTCCAATATGGCTCTTTGAACATTTTGGGTTGCCGACCTCTGCCTTAAGCTAATAGTAGACCAGCAACCTGTTCAGGGTGTCCCTGGGTTTGGCTTCAGCTTCAGCTTCTGCCAAGATCCTGGTGGATAAGTAGGTGGATAATTGAGCAGTAGAGGTAATGGAGAGACAGCTAGACAGATAGATAGATAGATAGATAGATAGATAGATAGATAGATAGATAGATAGATAGATAGATAGATAGATAGATAGACAGATGGATGGATGGATGGATGGATGAGTTGCCATTTTTCTGCTCAATTTTTGATTGTAATTATAATTATTAGTTATTGTTGATTTTGATGTTGTATTGTCACCTCTTTGTATATTATTGGAAAATAAATATTGTTGAGGCTCATTTAAGAATATTCATCTTTTGTGTTTTTCAAAATTTTAAATTGGCTAACAGAGCAGACAGGATCAAACTAACAAACTGGATCAACGACTTTAAGCATTTTTTTTATTATTACTACTTTCAGTTTGACGCTAATGGAGACGGTCAAATCAGCACATCTGAACTACGAGAAGCCATGAAGAAACTGCTGGGACAACAGGTCAAGCTTTCTTTTTATCTCATCTTTCTTTCCTCTTTTATTTGTCATTCATTTTCTGAATCGCTTAATCCTAATAACAGTCATGGGGGGTCTCAGTCGGCAGAGTACACCTTGGACAGCCCGCCAGGCCATCACCGTCCTCTCTTAACATAAATTGTCATACAACATATGTCCTTTAAACTTGAAACAAACACCAACACCAGCAATGTGGAACAAACAATAAGAATCAGAGGCAAAATGTAACTGGTTTGCTCCTTCAATACAATTTGCCATTTATTAGTTTATATCAGTAAGAACCTATTTGTGAGGTCTACTCTACGAAAAACAAGCCATTGCAAGTGGTGCACTGTATAAATTTTGGATTTGGCGCTCTCCTTGACTTTTGACCTAGACATTATGAACTCACACCATTATTGATGTGGATGTAAGTAGAGTAGTGTATCATCCAAACTTGGTGAAAATCCATGTCTGGTTGTGGTCAGCATTTTGTTCACAGTCAGTCTGATGAAACTAAAAAAACAGAGAGACTCACGTATGCGACTGATTACAGTAGCGTTGCCAAAAATCTCTATTTGGACTGTGGACAATAGCGAGCTTTTGAGGTATAGCACTAGTTCTCTTTGAAGAACAGATAATTAGTGCTGGCATCTAAAATAGATAGAATCTGTTCTATGCTATGTGGACATGAGCAAATTGAGGGTTCTTTGTAATGGCTTTGACCTTTAAAGGTCAATCAAGGTCAAAGGTAATTTTCAGGTTTGAGAGCCCATACAGGGGTCCTCAACTTGTGACAGTTTTGTTCCTATGTTGCAGTGTAAGTTGGATTTTGATGTAAGTTTCAGTTTCAGTTTATCCATAAAAGGACAATACACATTAATTACCTTCACTGTAAATACGTATACCAGTTTTAGCCAAACCGCAATCCTTCAGCAAGATGTTAAGAACCCTAGACCTGAAACAGTAATAGTTAACAATGAATCAAGTCAAAACAATGCAATACAAGATAAGAACGATCATCATCATCATCATCTTCTTTGGCCCAGACCTTCCAAAATCAAATCATCTCCAGTATTCAGGTAGTGTTCCCTCCAGGTTTGGTGAAGAAGTGTGATCAGGGTGTGTCGAAGTGACCAGCAATCTTACGATCTATCTACGATTTTATAGGGTTTACAACCACAATGTCAACCAAACAACATACCGCAAGAAATGAAAAATCCCACAGTGTGTGAGAGAACAGCTTCATCTGAATGCTCTGTCTATTATTGCAGGTTAGACGTAAAGAACTGGAAGACATCCTGAAGGACATTGATCTTAATGGTGATGGACATGTTGACTTTGAAGGTGTGTCTTCATCAGCCAGTGTTTAGAAACTACTGTATGATGTGTGGTTTGTTTGGGTTTTTATTTTTATTACATACAGCATGTATATACTATATATATACAGTGGTACCTCACTTTACGAAATTAATTCGTTCCAGAGCTTTTTTTGTAACCTGCAATTTTCGTTTTTTTTTTTTTTTTTTTTTTTTTTTGCATAATTGGCCTTGTTTTGTGGCATTTTCCTTAACTTTTTCCCCTATTCTTCCTTAATTTCCTTATTTTTTTAATTCGATGAATACTGAAGCCACGTGAATTGAAGTAGCAAGGGATTCATATATATATATATATATATATACACAGTGGTAACTCATTTAACGAGTGTCTTTTATAACGATTTTTCCATGATACGAGCTTCAAACCGACCAAAGATCTACTCTATCCAACGAGCAAAAATTCACTTTACGAGCTATCCTCAAAATGGCTTTTAGTATATTCCTTCACGCTCTGAGAATGCCTTGTGCAGTGCTTCTCAATTATTTTCTGTGATGCCCCCTCTAGGAAGAAAAAAAAACATTTCACGCCCCCCCAGCACCCCACGTGTGATAGTTTTTACTGCACTTCATATTGTTTTCTCAGTGCTTTTTTCCCACACCTACTGTTGTGGACATGCAATTACACTTAATTCTAGTACAGTATGGCAAAAAAGCATGTTCCCCAGGGTCATATGTGCTCCGCTGGCATCACACCGCGACTCCCAAGGGGGGACGTGCCCCACTATTTGAGAAGCACTGGCCTTGTGAGAGCTCAGCACGAGCCTTTCCTAGCTGGCATTCGTAGTATGCACACACAGAAAATTCTCCTCCTCCGCCTCCTCTTCTGTTACGCACCACCTCATGCCTGCCTATGTGACATCTTCACCGCAGTCATTGATTGGAAGGGTTAGTTGACTTATTGTTTATTCTTCTTTTATTATTATTTATCATTAATTATTATTATTATTAATGTACATGTATTATTATATGAAATATATATTGTTTGTACATGTTTATCTTTAATATATGTAGTCAAATATACGTGCTTGTGGCAGGTTGTATGAGTTTGGGAGGGGGTGGAATGGATTAATTGATTTTCTGTTATTTATTATGAGAATAATTGTTTCATCTAACCAACTTTTCAACTTATGAGCTTGCCTTCAGAACAGATTAAATTAATTAGACAAGGTACCTATATATATATATATATATATTTGTATATATATATATATATATATATATATATATATATATATATATATATATATATATACACTTTGCTATGTTTGATAAAAATGCAGCTAAAGCTTTTCTTCTTGCTCATTCAGAATTTGTTCGAATGATGTCACGCTGACATGGAGGAATGACAGAACAGTGATGAAAGCTATGATGGAGGTAGAGCATGGTGCTTGGATGGAGATTAGAATGGATGTTTGTAATACAACCTCTGACCTCTGACTTGTAGTGAAGAATGAAAACCCTTTACATCTCATTTATAAAGACTGAACAAATAAGAAATGCTGCAAGAAAACATTTTATAACCAGCTTTACCAGAAGCACATCTTTCTGATGATAATCAACATATCGCTGCAATACTGTGAAATTTTTTGTGTCAGGAACAACTGAGCAAGACACCTTGAGGATTGGATATGCAATATTACTTTTTTGGTCCTGTGTTTACCTGGAGATGTTGACTGCTGCATGAGAGTGAGTGGACAAAGCCCATGTTACATGAGATGCAAGAAAAGAGTCCTTTTAGCATGGATAAATATAGATTTTGATACCAGATGTGTGTGTGGCAAGCCGTGCAGGATATTTCACACATGCACTAACCTTGGTTTTATGCTCTGAATCTACTCTTGGTTTCTAGCTGTGTTTAGCACGCTGAGATTAAAAAAAAAAATCTCTATCAATATACCCTCACCAGAGGAGCAGTATCTTTTGCACATAATGTCCATAAAGATCTAATTTAAGAGCAGAGCACAGTGTGATACTGGGAAAAACAAGACAGGTGTTTCCCCCCAGGGTGATTCAGTACGAATCTCAAGTACAAAATAAAATGCTTAAGTGTGCTCCAGTTAGGATTGTTTCATATTAAATACTGCACTCAGGGAGTGCAAACCTCTCCCAAGCTACTGGAAAAAAAACAGCCACTACTTAGCCTGCTGCAATAGCACACTTTCAAAAAAAAAAAATCTTGCTATGTTAACCATTTCCTGGATCCAGAATTTGATTGGTTTTATCTTTGAAATGTAATCGTACCTCGGGTAGGAACTTCATGAAAATCAGCATATTACTTTTTGCATAATCCTGCTAACCAATATATAGCCAAACAATTGCACAAGCTGGAGATTAAACATAACCTCCTGAGCGGAGTTAAACATTAACCATATAGATTCTAAATAGTCTTTCTAGAGACCTCTATATACATGCTTATGTAACTTGGTCTTAGCAGTTAAATAAAATCTACGGGTATCTTTCTTTTATCATCTGTAAAATATAGTCATAAAAATAATATTCTTCATGGAATGTATTTATCGCTATTAACCAGAACATGCATTCATCTTCCACTTTATTAGGCGTGCATGTACACCTGTTTATTCCTTCTGTTATCCAATTAGCCAATCATGTTGAAGCAGTACAATGTATTCATTATGCAAATACAAAAAAAATTGGGAAATTTTGGGGGATATAAATCACCTGGTTAAAGGCATATTGCACATTAGTACAGTGGTACCTGACTTTACGAAAGGCTCACCAAACAAAAAATGTAGGTTACAAAAGGCATTTTCCTAAAATTTTTGTCTCTGGATACGAAACAAGTTCACGTTACGAAAGCGCCATCTTAAAAATTCAACCCCACCATTCCAACATTCGAGCAATGCTCGAGTTGCTTTCCCATAGGTTGTCTCCCAACACCCCACCTCACTGGCCTCCCATTGGCTAGGAGGGAGCTGAATCTCCATAATACA
Source organism: Plotosus lineatus (assembly GCA_024760905.1). Taxonomy (NCBI): domain Eukaryota; kingdom Metazoa; phylum Chordata; class Actinopteri; order Siluriformes; family Plotosidae; genus Plotosus; species Plotosus lineatus. The sequence goes on along the minus strand of CM045735.1, from coordinate 53,950,575 downwards.
GTACTGTACCCATAATCCTTTTCGTGTGCCTTCGACCTATTGTTTGACACACATGTGTGAAGGAGAGTTGTATTGTTGATTCGTGACTTTCGTGAGATTTTCTGAGTGTGCTCATTGCAGTTATTTTTTGTTATTAATCAGGAGCCCCAAGAAAGTGCTTCTCGGTGAGACTGAAAAGAAGACGCGGGCTCCGTTTTCAATAAAAGTAAAACAGGAGATGATAAAAAAATATGAAAGTGGGATTCGGTTGAGTGAAATTGCAAAGGAGTATGGCCAAAACCCCACAACAATCAGGACGATATTGAAGCGGAAGGAGACATTAAAGGCGGAGATACAGTGACGGAGGCGATTATTTCGGAAAAAGCAACCGCCATATTAAAGGATCTCGTGAAGGAGGGTGTGGGTTAGGGTTCTTCAGACCAGCAACCCCCGGACTTTAAAGCGTTGCATGGGTGGTTCGAGAGATTTTAAAAAAGGTAAATAATTTTCTTTTACTTTTAACACACATTTCATACAAAATTGGTGTACTTATATAATTTTTAAAGGGTTTATAGGGTAGTATTGGGAGCCTTCGGACGAATCACGTGTTTTACAAGTAAAATGCGGTTCAATTTATGAAAAATTCAGGCTACGAAAAAGGCTGTGGAACGGATTAATTTCATAAAGTTAAGTACCACTGTATTTCTCTTCTGACTATCCATCCCTCCATTATCTGTACTGTTTGTCCATCAGGGAAACAGGAGATGAAAGGTCTACCCTGATCAGCTCACCAGTCTGTGCTAAGACAGACAAACGCAACCATTCATACACACATTTACACTTATAATCAGACGGTTTCATTAGTCAGCTGACCTAATGCACATGTTATTGGTATGTAGGAGGAAACTGTAGTACCCAGAGAAAACCCACGGAGCCCATGAGACAAAGAGAATATGCAAATTCCACACAGAATGGTTCCAGTGAACTGTAAGGAAATTCCCCAGAGATCATCACTTTCTGAAACACTCAGACAAGCCCATCTGGCACTAACAACCATGCCAGTACTAAGAGTACATTTTCCCCTTCATGTGAAATTAAACATAATGACATATATCTGCGTGGTTTTACATACTGTGCTACTTTCGTGTGATTGGCTGAGACAACAACAGCTTCAATGTGAAGGTGTACATGAGTTCCTGGTCATGGTTGATGATTGCATGTAAAATATATGAAAAGTCTAGTCACTATGATTCTATATATAGTACAAATACCAGCAATAATTAGTTCACTTGTATATTGTAAAATGTATTATACAATAGAACAGTTTAAAGCATATTCAACGGTCATGCTGCTTTCGCTGTAAAATAGGCTGTACTCTCTGTGTTTTTATATTTATGCAGAAATCAAGGTGATGCAAATGGTGCAATAGAAGGACTACTTTTTTCCATTTTATCAAGCAATATTGTTAAACATTTTACAATCAGAGACTCATATAACATTATAAATATTGCATAACATATATGTAATTTATGACTGTAATCCAGTTCTTCGAATATTAGGTTCATTATTCGAGTGAATACAGTATTAGTATATATTAAATGGAAACAGCATGATTTAATTGATTTACTATTTAGAGGATCGACAGACGAATTGCTGCAGCCTCTGCTGTAAAGCGGAGCCTGTACTAGTTTGTCGTGGTGAAGAGAGAGCTGAGTCGCAAGGCAAACCTCTCAATTTACCAGTCGATCTACTTTCCACCCCTCACCTATGGTCACAGGCTTTGGGTAGTGACCGAAAGAACAAGATCTTCATGAGCTTCCTTTACCGGGTGGCGGGGCTGTCCCTTAGAGATACGGTGAAAAGCTCAACCATCCGGGGAGAGCTTGGAGTAGAACCGCTACTCCTCCGCATTGAGAGGGGCCAGTTGAGGTGGCTCGGCATCTGATCAGAATGCCTCCTGAACGCCTCCCTGGTGTGGTGTATCGGGCATGTCCGACCGGGAAGAGACCCCGAATTCGACCTAGAACACACTGGAGGGACTATGTCTCTCGGCTTGTCTGGGAACACCTCGGTGTCCCTCCGGAAGAGCTGGAGGAAGTGGCTTAGGAGAAAAACATCTGGACCTCATTGCTTAGGTTGCTACCCTCACGACCCAACCCCGGAAGAAGCGGATGATGATGATGATGATGATGATGATGATGATGATGATGATGATGATGATGACTATTTAGAGGATAAAAAATTATCTCAAGTGGATACTGACTGACACACTTGTCGCAGGTGACATTATAGTCATCAGTGTGACGCTTTCAAAATGGAAAAAAATGGAAAGTTTGCAATTGTTGTGTTGTCATGCAGTATATACTATCTGCTTATAAACACACAATTACAGAGCATGGGTTTACTTGTGTTTTCATGTGTTTTCTAAACCCTGAATGGATTTAGAAAGGTGCCATTAACTTACCTAACATGTTGCTGTCATGGATATAATAATAATAATAATAATAATAATAATAATAATAATAATAATAATAATAATAATAATAAGATTTGATTAGATTCTCTCTTTTACTAGGATAATCTACTTTTGAAAAATTTACTTGCATTTGCTGTTTATGTTCCTATGTATTTTTAAAAAAATAATTGTTCATCTCAATTTTGGCAGATGACACTGAACTGATGTTACATCTCCAAGATTATTCAGTGACAGACATCATCCCTTAGGCTTGTTCCTTCATTTTCTGCACAGCATAATCCTAATTAGGGTTGCAGTGAGGCTGGTGCCCATCTCAGCCGACGATGGGTGAGAGTACACTCTGGAAAGATTGCGAGGCTATCACTGGGCAGAAACATGCTGATGGCAACTCAATGGCCTACTCTTTACAAACGTCACCAGTGGTTTCTTACATGACTCTCAGCACAGACAGTGAGAAACATGGCCGGCCTTTGATAACTGAGAGGATAGTGACAGCCTGTTGAGAGTGGGGCTTAAATACCCAACCTTGGGATCTGTGATCCAGCACCTTTATATATATATATATATATATATATATATATATATATATATATATATATATATATATATATATATATATATATATATATATATATATATAAATATATGTACAGTATAGGGACAGTGGTGGCCTGGTAGGGTGCTGGATCGCTGATCCTAAGGTTGGGGTTCAAGCCCCACTCTCCACAGGGTTGTCACTGTCCCCCCAGTGCAGCAACTGGGTTATCAAAGACCAGCCATGTCTCTCACTGTCTATGGTGAGAGGTTCATGTAAAAGAACCATTGCTGGCTTTCGTAAAGAGTAGCTGCATAGCCATCTGCGTGTTTCTATCCCTTGCTAAAGTGTTGTGTCAGGAGGGGCATCCGATCTAAAAACCTATGACAAATCAAACATATGAATTCTGATCCTGCTGTGCCGACCCCTGGAAAAAGGGAAAAAGCCAAAAAGGAAAGAAGATACTGTATATAAATATATATATATATATATTCTTACTGACAGCTGACATTCTCAGCACTCAGAAATTATTTAATTCAAGAAACTCTTCAAATTAGCTAATAATCGTAAAAACACAAGGAGGAATATAACTTTAACCAGAGGGGCACTCACGGAGTATAAGGTACCTCCACTAGGCACAAATGCACTGTATTGCTATGATTTGCCATAGTCATAATGAAATATCGCCCCCTGCTGGGCGTCAGATAAACATCTTCCCTCAGGTTCAAGATAGGAATCTTTTAGGATTGCATGATTTTTGTTAAGCATATGTTCATGCACAGACCACCTCCAAAATTTAAAGGATTCTTTCCATGCCCAGGCCTCACCCCTCTACCAAGTTTGATGAAAATCAGATCAGCGGGTTTTGTGTAATCCTGTGAAGAAACAAGCAGAATAATAGTGTGCTGTGAATCGCACCACCCAGAACAAAATGAATTAATTACATCGATGCTGCATGAATCTACTTTGAGATCGGTGGTCCTGAAGAAGCTTTTAATGAATGGATTGTTATTAATTTCCAGGAACTGATTTGTTGTTATTTTATTTGGCTTATAATCGTGAACCACATGGTTTGCAGCAAACCTAAAACAATTCTTTAAATAAACAATAGTCCTTCTATGGCATCGCTCTGAATGCCACATTCTCACACCTTCAAATCAAGACCCTAATGTGTAATAGTAGCTTCTTTGTGAATTCACATAAAAAGTCTAGTACGTACTGTATATTCATTTGTATGTTAGTGAGGGCGTAGAGTGTGAAACTGTTAGAACTATCCTCGTTAATAATCTCACATACTGTACTGAGCTGTACATCAAATCATTGTCCTTTTTAAGAGGCATATCATGTTCTGTCTGCAATATTGTCAACTTATAGAATGTTGCACTATGTAAAATGGCAATGTATAAACAGTACATAAAATACTGGCACTGTCCATCCAACAAGGAGCCCTAACTTCATTGTGGAAGGATACAGGACATATTACTTGTGTGTTGTATGCATCAGTCCTTTGTCATGCAATCAGCAGGTATTTGGGACACAGATCCATAAACAAAGTGCACCAAATGGGGGTATGATAGGGTCTGAACTTGAAATGATGAAATAATTAAGCATAATATATACCCAGTAGCAAAACATTTGGGTTTTATGCTCAAAAGCACGACATAAATAATAGCACTTACACCTTATCCAGAGCACTATAAGCTCAACACAGGGCATTTTAAAGAAATTCCTCACCGTTTATGTATAGCATTACACCGACTGGGAGCCATTTGCTTTTATTCAAATATGAAAAATATACATATACACTGCATTGAGGATAACATAAGAGTAGTATTCAACAGATCTGATGCACATTTCCTATTGGGAAGCTCTAACGTACATTTATTTTTGTTGTAAAGACAAGACATTATCAGTGTCTTGTCTGTAGTTTATTTCCTGCATGAACATGGTGTTGACCTTGATGCTGTATGTATGTGTTATATGGAGTTTTACATGTGTTCTGTTCTTTATTGTAACTGTCTTTTCAGCATGTATAAAGTATAAAAAATATATATTTCAATGTGTGTGAGAAAGAAGGAGCGGAGACTGTATAATGAGTATTATGGATGACCTCCTGTACAGCGTCTTCATTTTGTTCAGGTTTGTTTTATCTGTTGGATTCTATGCATGCAGAGTGGCAGAGTGTATTTTATTAAAAATTTGTGTTATGGAACGTTTTCTGTTGTCTTTACACCCTTTATTTGTTTTTGGATAAACGTCGTCCTTTAAAGTGTTCTCTGCAAAATTATATACAGTATTTATCAATGTTAGAAGTTATGTACGTACAGTATATGATATTTTTTTTTAAATAAACACTATAAACATCAGGGCAGTGGTGGCCTAGTGGTAAAAGTGCTGGATCACTGATCCTAAGGTTGGGGGTTCGAGTCCCACTCTCCATGGGCTGTCACTGCTTCCCCCCCAGTGCAGCTAACTGGGTTATCAAAGGCCGGCCGTGTCTCTCACACTGTCTATGGTGAGAGGTTCATGTAAAAGAACCATTGCTGACTTTCGTCAAGAGTAGCTGCATGGCCATCAGCGTGTTTCTGCCATGCAATGATCTGGCGAGCTGTCCAGGGTGTATTCTGCCCTCGCCCGGAGTCGGCTGGGATGGGCGCCAGCCTCCCCGCAACCCTAGTTAGGATTAAGCCGTTACAGAAGATGAACTATAAACATCTGGTCATCATTGTCAGGTGTGCTTGTTAAATGTCTCTTTCCAACAATATTGGTATTCGTATAGAGTTCATTCCTTTTTTGTTGCTACTTTTCAGGTCTAGACTTCACTGTGAAGGTTTTCGCTCCATTTTTGAGCATGGCTTTCAGGATTTGCGCTCCTTCAGTGATTATTGAGGTCAGGCAGTGGTGATGGGTGAAGAGGTCTGGGGTGTGGTCAGCATCCCAGTTCATTCCCATGGGTTCTTCAGCTTTTCCACTTCAACACTGACAAATATGTCTTCATGGAGCTTGTCTTGGATACAGGAGCATGATGAGCATGCTTAGGCCTATTAGTCCAAACGAAGGAAACTTGTCATGCTACAGTATACAAAGACAATCTATCCAATTATGTCCTTTTAACTTTGTGCAAACAGTTTCTAAAATAACTACTTATGGATATGAAAGGGCAAAGTATTCATTATTCATTCATTCTTCGTTTAAAAAAGCACGTTCGGGCATGTTTTTGGGAGGAGGCAGAAGCTGAAGAAACAGGAAAAATGAGCAGGTGCACAAGGAGAACATGTGATACTCCATCAACAGCAACACAAGCTCAGGACAGAACCGAGGATCCAGTAGAAACCATAGAGCAGGGGTCACCAATCTTTTTGAAACTGAGAGCTTCTTCTTGGGTACCAATTAATGCAAAGAGCTACCAGGTCGATACACACTTCTGAAATAACAAATCTGCTCAATTTACCTTTAATTATATGTTATTATTAATAATTAATGACATTCATCTATGTGAAGATATTGATTTTATTTTTTTTTTTTAATCGCAAAAAAATTAGATGCAGCTCAATGGAGAGTGGCGCTATGGAGCCTCGGGCCTGTTCTAAAAATAGCAGTGAACAGGTCCGCAGGCGACTCATGTTGTCCTTGCGAGTGACCTGGTACCTGAGGGCACCATGTTGGTGACCCCTGCCATAGACCATGACAGAAACACTAATGCAACTTATTTTTGTTGTGCATCCATATAAAAAGTACACACCTGTTTAGTTTTAAAGATGCAAAACTCTCAATTAGCTTGAATATCTGTTTCTATTTATCTATTTTAACAACAAAATGCATGGTATGGTGGTGTAGTAGTTAGCATAGCTGCCTGACACCAAGAAGGTCCTGCGTTTAAGTCTTTGGCACAATGAAGGCATTTCTGTGTGGAGTCTGTATGTTGCCCTTATGCTTGAGCTGGTTTTCCCACAGATCTCCAGTTTCCTCCTACAGCCCAAAAACATGTACCTCAAGCTAATTGGGTGTTCATAATTGCCCCTGGTTGTGCGTATATTGTCACTGTGATGGTCTGGCGAGCTGTTCAGATTGTACCCCGCTTTCACCTACATTATGTGTTGGCTAAAGTAGGCTCCAGCTAGCCTCCCTGTGACCCTAGTAGGATTAAATGGTGAGTCGCGAGCATCAAAATACAGTACAGTACTGTATTAATAAATTTTGGTCCAGTGTTCCACCTGCTGGACAAAGCAGGTTTTGCAGCCAACTCTAAATGAAATTAAAATATTAATTTGTTTAAAAAGAAAGAAAGAAAATACAATTATTGTTGCGCATTGCGAGTTATTAAAATCAAAAAAGAGAAGACATGGCATAAGCAATTCATTTGAGATTTTACTGTTTGTTTTTTTAAAAGAACAATAAAATATACAACGTTTCCTGTCTGGGTCTTTTATTTTTTAATCTACTTCCGGTTTCCGTTTTTTTCCCCTCGCGCTATTGTTGCCATATTTTTCATACCGGTCTGCTTTTTCTATCCACAGAGAAGCGTGTTTCCGTTTGTGTTAAGTACACGAGAGTACGATTTCTAAATATGAGATATATTAAGTAAAAGATAATCGTAGCGTTCATATGTGCTTAGAACTGGTGAGTTTGTAAATATTGGATGTTTGTAGAGTAAGACATTACCAGCTAGCTTTATATTAAACTAGCGAGCTTTTTATAGCTTTAACTGACGATTAACTGTTTGTTTGCTAGCCAGTCGCCACAATAATCTCACACCAAATCATATATTTTTATTTAAAAATTATTTTAATGCGTGTGTCATCATAATTTTCAGTGTGGTGTTTTCGTACCGAAATATTTACTGTTTGAAATTCGGTTATTGGTATTATTATGAACATTATGATCACTTCCAGCTATAAAGTTTGATGTTTTTAATTAGTACGCCATACTAATATAAATTGTTCTTCCTTTCCTGGCCTTTATTTTACATTTCAGATTTAAAACAGTCAGAACGTACACACCTGGTTCATTCTAAACTCACTTTAATACGTCTATTACGTTCTAACGGATGCCGTGCGCATGCGCAGTACACGTCAGCCAGAGGCAGCGTTTTGTGTTACTGTCCTTGTTGGATGTTGTGGAAAGAAATGTACTGTAATTGTTTTAAAAAGATCATGTTATTGTTGTGATTTGCAGTTTTGCTTCCTAATTTGTTAACTCTCAAGTTATACTCGAAGCAGATCAGTAGGTGTTGGCTGGCTGATCAGTTATAAACTGCAAATATGACAAGCATTATAATAATTCTCGATTATTATTTGAAATCTTCACTTTGAGACATATTAAACGTCTGCATATTTTTTTTAAACACATGCAATGACGTCATTATTTTCTACGTCGCTGTATATGTGTTGCCGTTATGTTGGCTGGTGCTGTCATTCAGTTGATGATGATTTCCTTTCCCTTCATTGGGGGTCCTGTAGAACTGTGTTTTTCTGACGTCATAATAAGTGACGTTTAAATTGAGAACGATTCAATGAATCATGAAGCACGTTTTCTCTGAAGAACAAAGTAAGAAGTTCATCCTAAAAGCTCAATATTCTATTTTGTGGTGTTGGCATAAAAGAGGAGCTCATTGGCTGGATGACATTAGTGAGTTGTACTAGACTAAAAGTACTAAAGCCCTGCTGCATCGCTCTTGTTCGGTGTAGATTAACTGAAGGATAATCTTACTGCAGCATTATGGATAGTCCAACATAACATGGAATTTTTAAAAATATCCACCTCAATCAAAGGAAATCACTGAAAAAGTGCATATTTCAACTTTTCGTTACTTTCTGTGTATTTTGTTGTGTCCCTTGCAAGGGACACAGTTTTCATGGCCTGTCCACATCTGTTGCCTCCACAGACACAAATCGTTTATATTCTCACAGTGCTGTTTTTTATGTGTTTATTTCACATTGTTGATTGGTTCCTTTATTGCCCAATAACACTCTCTTGAGGGTGCACTTGACCATACATTGGATTCACCTAGTGTTTTGTGACAAGAATGAGGTTCTAGTTATTGTCATCCTGAAAAATTAATTGAGCGATCTATATAGTTTTTAAATATTTTTCATTCTTGTTCCACAGAAACATGATCAGGTTGGACCTCCACTTCAGTAAAAAGCCAGATTGTTCTGAAGAGCCATGGAATAAATCAAACACACAAAGAACTCAATGTTGAACTTTTCAGGTTGCACGTTGTATTCTGGTGTCTTTGATAAGCTGAGCTGAGGTTGCTGCTGTGCTCATGAAGGCCTTGTTTCAGCGCAGACTTCAGAAACTGAGGCTCTAAACGCAGTACGGGCTGCAGTCACTGACCGCGAATGATCACGGTTCCGGCTCTAACAATGGAGTCGTATCTTTTCCCCTTCGATGGGCTGATCTGCATGCTGCTGGGCATCTCCTTCACTGTGTGGTTCACGCTCCTGCTGGTCTTCATCATCGTGCCTGCTGTGTTTGGTGTTTCTTTTGGCATACGAAGGCTCTACATGAATTCTCTGCTGAAAATATTTGAGGTGAGTGTTAGGAGCACTGAAAAGCTGCTGTGTGACTAATCTGTAATGAAAGTATTTGTAGTTATGGAGAAAATGTAGATAAAGTGTTTTTGTAGTCCGAGGAAAAGTCTTTATTGTTACAATTTTAAAACCTTGAACCATGTAAAATAAAGTACAGTGGTACCTTGACCTACGAGTGTCTCTTATAATGAATTTTCCATGATACAAGCTTCGATCCCACCAAAAATCTGCCCCATCCGATGAGCAAAATTTTGATTTATGAGCTCTACTGGGGAAATGGCTTTTCCGGGCCGATTAGCCTCATATTCTTCCGCGTGTATTCCTCCGCACTCCTTAGAACACCTTGTGCAGTGCTTTTCAGGTATTTTCTGTGATGCCCCCTATAGGAAGGGGAAAAAACATTCTAGCCCCAGTGCCCCGTGCACAACTATAAATAGTGTTTACTGCACTTCATATCAGTTGCTCAGTGATTTTTTTTTTTTTTTTTTTTTTTTTTTTCCCCTACCCCATAAGGAACACGGTGAGAGTGCCACTGCCACAAAGTGTAATTGTGCATTCTCTACAGTAGGTGGCGGGGCGCTCTCACTGTGTATGACAAAAAGCTTGTTCCCCAGGGTCATACTATATTTTGAACAGCCAATTGGCCTACTGTACTTGTCTTTGGACTGTAGGAGGAAACTACTGCATCTGGCAGACGCCTTTATCCTGAATGACTTACAACTGAGCACTCAAGGGTTAAGGTCTGGCTCAAAAACCCAACATTGACAGCATGATGCAACTGGGGCTTGAACCGCCAACATTTGAATCAGTAACCCAGAGCCTTAACCACTTCCCTAGTTTATTGCTGGGGAATTTCATTCTGATTGTGTGTGAGTGCACACGTGACAATGCCCACAAAACTGAGGAATGAACCAACCCCTTTCTTTGCTGTTTTTATTACAGTGGGCCACACTCAGGATGGAGAGAGGAGCGAAAGAGAAGAACCAGCAGCTCTACAGACCCTACAGCAATGGTGAGCCTATTCTCACTAGCACTGCATTATTATCTATAATGGATGATGTACAAGCCAAAAAGTCATCATCCGCTTGCTCTGGGGTTGGGTCATGGGTGCAGCAGCTCTTTGGGAACACACTCTGAGGTATTTTCAGACCAGATGAGAGACATAGTCCTTCCAGCATGTTTTGGGTTGACCCCAGAAGTCTCTTCCAGGTTGAGCATGCCCTCCTCAGGATCACTCAATAAATCTTTAAGGTGTGAACCAGTTGCACCAGTTTGACTTCATATGAATGTCAAGCCTGTACTTGGGTCCAAACACAGCACACCTAATGTATATTACAGTAAGCAATGATTAAAGCACACAGTGACCGATCTGAGGAAGTTCAGTAACACAATCCAACCCTACGATCTGTATTTTCCCCTCAACCAAAATAGAAGCACTCATATAAATCTGTCTTCATAACGTCTGAGTCAGCACACAGCTGTTCTATGGCACCGGATCAGAGAAATAATACACCCTGCAATGATTCTGTAGACTAATCTGAATTCAGGGTTCCATCCAGATGAAATGTAATGTACTGTAGTATTTATATGGATCATACAGGCTTTGAATGCCTTGAAAAATCTTGGAAAAAAATTAATTATTTTCAAGGGCCCTGGAATTGTTCGGCCACCCCTTGAAAACCAATGGTTTTCTTACTCCGTTCTTGAATAGTGCTTGATTTTTAGCTTTGGGTCTGTCTGCGCAATAAATGTATGTCATTTTATTAAAAACCTATGCTTTTTGTATCTTTTCTACAATAAAGTCTCAGAAATTCGATGTTTGTCAAGTGCCGTCTGCCAACACGTCTTCCCTGAAGTTCCGCTTCACAGCACAAAATTATAGAAGCTTCTAGATTCGTTTTACAGTCCCATTTTCCGCAGTTTAGTAACAGCGTCGCAGGCAACCTTTGCGCTCATCACGAGTAAATAAATATTTATTAAAAAAAGCTTAAGAGGACTGTATTGTACCAACAGCCACAATACCAGGCGGTCAGTGTATGTTTAAAGCGGACTGGCAGGAGAACAAAGACTACAGAGGTTGGATCGATGTCGGGGAAAATACGGCATCATGCATTTTGCAAGGCATGTGGGCAAAAACATTGGAGTTGGTGAAAAATGCTGAAAATAGTCAAATTTTGAAAATCCATTGAACTTTAACCAAGCCAATAGCTGGAAACTTTTGTTTCTAAGATATAATGACCTGCTTAATCAATTGGAAGCATCAGTTTTAGGCTGTCTACCATGGGTTTGGGTTGGAAGGGGGCAGAAAAGTGAAATTATGCAAAATTGCCAAAAATAGTCGATTTTTGTAAATCCATTAAAATTCAACCAACTAACCAAGCCAGTAACCTAAAATGTTTAGTGAAAAATCAACACAAACTCTGTCTAAAATTGAAATGTTGTTTTTCTATGAACATGACTGAATTTGGGACCACTGGAACAGGAATGAAATTAACTTTTAAAACAATTAAATTTATTCGTTATTTGTTTGCGAGGGCTGCATTTGCAGGTTGAAGTTTGACTATTTTCAGCAGTTAGGCTTAGCTGTGTCACAAATCCTGAATGTATCATGCTTCACTGCCGGCACCTACATTAATTAGTTTACAGTGTTTTATAACTATCATATTTCACTCTTTTAAAGTCAGAAACAGAATTTCTTGTATTTTACTCTTTTAAACATGACTTGAAATGAAAATTAGTTCCTTGAAAAGTGCTTGAATGACATTTTGCCCATTGTGTGGGAACCATGTATTTCATTTGATTAATAAGGTCACGGGATTTCCCACCCCTTTTTAAATTATTATTCTTCAGGGATCATAGTGAAGGAGCCAGCATCTCTGGAGCAAGAAATACAGGAAGTAAGGCGTGTAGGTGGAGCAGAGGCTGAGTTTGACATGTCGGACATTTTTTTTTTCTGCCGACGTGGTGTCGAGAGCATCGTAGACGATGAGGTGACGAAGCGTTTCTCAGCTGAGGAGTTAGAATCCTGGAACCTGCTGACACGCAGCAACTATAACTACAACTTCCACAACATCAGCAGACGGCTGACGGCATTGTGGGGGCTCGGCATGCTCATTCGTTACGGCATCCTGCTGCCTCTCAGGTAAGGTGCATTGCTATGGTGGAGGTTATAGGGTGGAGACGGAGTGCAATGGGAGAGAAGCGTAGATAAGCGCAGTGTGTTTTAGGTTGTTGGTGTTTATCTTTCATGTGGTAACGTTGCCATGACGTCTGGAGCTCTTGGGGAGAATAGGTATGGCTACACATATATGGATAAAATAGCTATAAATAGTAAATGATGTAACGGTACATATATCCCCTGTAGTGTTTATAGAGGTTAAGTCAGTTATCATAGCTAGTTTATTTACATAGGAAGCAATTTTAAGAAATAGCCAAGTGACAAATTAATTTGAGTTTTTGATTATGCTGTCAATTTTTTGTGGGTGAGAAGTTAGTTTTAATGTCTTTGGATTTTGGTTGGTTGAGTTTGAATCACTCTTAGGGTAGCCTTTCACAAGCTTCTCGTAGTATTTTACTGTTATTTTTGTTCATCCCTTCTTTCCTGGATACTCAAACCTTCCCATGCCCTTCAAAGATCCTTCCAAATCCACCCACTCTGCTCTGGTTACAGGCTTGTGAACGGTTGGATCACACACAATCAGGAAGATATATATATATATATATATATATATATATATACAGTGGTGCCTTGACTTACAAATTTAATCTGTTCCAAGGGCGAGCTCGTAAGCCAAAAAGTTCGTTAGATAAATCAAAAATTCCCATAGGAAATAATAGAAAACCAATTAATCCGTTCCAACCCACTCCAAAACTCATGTAACCTGCCACAAACATGTATATTTGACCTAATATATTAAAGATAAACATGTAAAAACAATAAATATTTCATAATAACAATACATGTACATTAACAATAATAATAATTAATAATAAAACAAGAATAAACAATAAGTCAACTCACTCTTCCGATCATCGACTGCGGCGAAGATGTCACATGGGCAGGCATGAAGTGGTGTATAACAGAGAAGGAGGAGAACTTTGTGTGTGTGTGTGTGTGTGTGTGTGTGTGTGCACGCTAAGAATGCCAGCGAGGAAAGGCTTGTGGTGAGCTCCCACAAGGCCAGTGCTTCTCAAACAGTGCGGCATGTTCCCCCTTGGGAAGCACGGTGTGATGCAAAGGGGGCTGCGTATGACCCTGAGGAACATGCTTTTTTGCCATACTCTACTAGAGTTAAGTGTAATTGCGCATCCTCTACAGTAGGTGGCAGTGGTGCTTTCACTGTGTTCCCTATGGTGTAGAGAAAAAGCATCGAGCAAACAATATGAAGTACAGTAAACACGATTTATAGTCGCGCTGGGGGGCGTGAAATGTTTTTTTTTTTCCTCTTTAGCGGGGTCATAAAAAATAGAGAAGCCTGCACAAGGCATTCTTGGAGTGCGGAAGAATACAAGGCTAATCGGCCCGGAAAAGCCATTTCCCCAGCAGAGCTCATAAATCAAAATTTTGCTCATTGGATGGGGCGGTTTTTGGTGGGATCGAAACTTGTATCATGGAAAAATCGTTGTAAAAGACACCCGTAAATCAACGTACTACTGTATTTGGATATTCCCAGGCGCTAGTCAGTAATTGGTTGTCTTTTTTCAAGAATTGTTGTGTCCACGTGACTCCACATGACTTATTTTTTTTTATTTATTTATTTTTTTGACCCCATAATAAATGATTGTTGGCAACATTTCAGCCATTGCAGCTATAAATTCATGAAACATGTCGTTAAGTACCTTTAGAGTTGCTGTATGTTTACATCAATTTCAGATGCACTTATTACTGTATAATGTGTTTGAGTCACATGTAAACATCTGCATGTCACCTGGGGAAAAGTGTACCTGCTGTGGTTTTTATGATAAATGGTGCCTTTTAGTATGTCTTGTCTGTGTTGTCGAAACATTAAACCACAATGCACCTTTGTCTGAATCAAAACTAAATATTATTTGTATGAATGAACACAGGGTCACTCTTGCCTTTACTGGAGTCGGACTCCTTGTGGTTCTCACATCCCTCATCGGTCTGCTACCGAATGGCAGGTAAGTCCATTTTATTAACTGCTGGCTGATGTTTTTAAATGTCCACGCCTGGAGTCGGCTGGGATGGGCTCCAGCTTCCCTGCGACTCTAATTAGGATTAAGTGGTTCCGAAAATGAATGAATGGTGTTTCTAATACACAAAATGAAGTTATTGTTGCAAGTTGATGTGAAGTGTTAAAGGAAATAAAACTGGGGAGTTATTAATATTAAATTACTCTCTCATGTATTTGCCAAACACTTAATCCTGCTAGGAGCTCAGCAGATCCTGGGTGAAGTCAGGGTACGACCCGCCATAGCATCGCAGGACACACACACACACACACACATCATTACTGAATGTCAGATTACTGGGAGGAAACCCATGCAAGCAAAGAGAGAGCTCCTCACACAGGGAAACACCCTTGCCAAGCTTGGGACTCGAACCCAGGACCTCGCGGCAGATGTGTTAACCATGACTTCACCCTGTTAACTATTATTGGACTAATAGCTTGTTAATGAGCTTGTTAATTCAGTGTTAATTCATCTCATTCACGTCACTGCACAGAGTTTCGTTATAATATTGGCTTACTGTTAAAGGAATAGCACTGCGTGGGTCCAGACGTCATCATTAAAGATTTTCAGACGTGACGATCATTTCAGTGGTGTTTCTCCCAGGCTGTTGAGGTGACTCACTCAGCCAGTTCACAGTAGAATGTAGGAATTTAATGCATTAATGTCAGACTGAGGTTATGAATGTGCGAGGCTCAGAGAGACATCATCGTTTTGTTGTGTTTCTGACAGCACAAAGAATTTCCTGAGTGAAAAGGTTCATCTGATGTGCTACAGGATCTGCGTTCGAGCGCTAACTGCCATCATCACGTACCACGACAGGTAGCAATATTTAATATCCAGTATATTTATTGTAGATATTGATATTGTTTATCTGTGTTTGTGCTGGACTAACTCGTAGGGATAATAATACAGAAAGGTGTGTGTGCATAATATAAAATATTAGTTTTTGGTGGTGAGACAAAGTACTCAGTACCCTGGTGGCACTGTTTATAAATTTTTGTTTTAACTTAATGCAGCTTTACTTGATTACGTCCCACAGCTCTTTTATAAAAGAACATCTTAACGTGATATTAAATTGATGATTAAGTTGCATTTCCAGTTCTACCTGACATCGTCTGCCATGTTCCTTCCTGCAGTGAAAACAAACCCAAGAACGGAGGAATTTGTGTGGCCAATCATACCTCACCCATTGATGTCATCATCCTGGCCAGTGACGGCTGCTACGCCATGGTAACTGGTTCAGTTTCTTTCTTTCTGGGAGTAATTCAGGCTGATTTTAAACTTGAAAAACAGACTCTGAAACTGAAATGTTAGCATTTTCAACAAATCAGGGCTAAAATTGTGCAACATGTACTAGGCTTTAGGCAGATTTTTGGTGTGTGTCTGGGTGTGTGTGTGTGTGTGTGTGTGTGTGTGTGTGTGTGTGTGTGTGTGTGTGTGTGTGTGTGTGTTAGGTTGGGCAGGTCCATGGTGGTCTCATGGGTATGATCCAGAGAGCAATGGTTAAAGCTTGTCCTCACATCTGGTTTGAGAGATCAGAGGTCAAAGATCGCCTTCTAGTGGCCAATAGGTAAAGTTACACAATCAGAACTTTTAAAAACACTCACACCGAACCACATAGTCCTGCTAGGGTTGCAGGGAGGCTGGTACATATCTCATTCAACACTAGGCAGAAGTGAGGTACACTCCGAACGAGCTAGACCATCACCGATACAAAGCCATACACACTCGCCTAGGATAAATATGATGGAACAACCACTTAGCCTAATGTATGTTTTTGGACTGTGAGAGGGAGCTGGCATACCTTGAGGAAACACCACACAAACACAGAAGGACATGAAAACTCAACAGAAATTCCCCGAACCTGGGAATCAAACCTTTCTTTCCTGAAAAACAGCTTAGACTGTTTCTCGTACTAATGAATGTTCGACACTCACCACAGCACAATTCAGAACTCACAAGCCAATGTGTACACTACTGTAGGTGATGTGTTTTTGTCTGTTTTTTTTTTTTTTTTTTTTTACTTTATTTTAATCATGGTTGCAGGCTCAATGATCACATTGCAGACAAAACCAAGCTGCCCATCCTCATTTTTCCAGAGGGTAAGACATGATCAGTCACTTAATTTTTCTTTTTTTTTTTTTTTTTTAGATTCCTTCATTGCCAATCTTTTTTCAGTAAATTCAATGGGATAAATGCATTTTGGCTGTTTTTATTTTTCAGGCACCTGTATTAATAACACTTCGGTAATGATGTTTAAGAAAGGAAGCTTTGAAATTGGATGCACCATCTATCCAGTAGCTATAAAGGTAGCAATTATTTTCTCTCTAGAATTTGAACATTGTGTTCTACAAAAATCTCACCACCAACCAGGGTGCATATATATATATATATATATATATATATATATATATATATGTATATGTATGTATGTATATATATATGTATATATATAATAGAGAAAGAGAGGTACCTTGACTTACGAGTGTCCCTTATAACGTGTTTTCCATGATACAAGCTTCGATCCCCCAAAAATCTGCTCCATCCAATGAGCAAAAATTCATTTTATGAGCTCTCCTCGAAATGGCTTTTCCGGGCCAATTAGCCTCGTATTCTTCTGCGTCGTTTCCCTCCACGCTCCAAGAACACCTTGTGCAGCGCTTCTCAATTATTTTCTGTGATGCCCCATCTAGTAAGAAAGAAAAAAAAAAAACATTTCAACACCCCCTCCTTTATATCATTTGTGCAGTGCTCTTTCCCTACACCATAGACATGAGAGCGCCACTGCCAACTACTGTAGTGGATGTGCAATTACACTTAACCCTGGTATGGTAAAAAAAAAAAAAGCATGTGCTCCAGGGTCATTATTATCATGTGTTATTATTATTATTGTTAATGTACATGTATTATTATGAAATATTTATTGTTTTTAGATGTTCGTCTTTAATATATTTGGTCAAATATTTGTGATTGTGGGAGGTTATGAGTTTGGGAGGGGAATGGAACAGAGTAATTGGTTTTCTATTATTTCTTATGGGAATAATTGTTTCATCTAACAAACTTTTCGGCTTATGAGTTCGCCCTTGAAACGAATTAAATTTGTAAGTCAAGGTACCATTGTGTGTTTGTGTATACACATAAACACAGAATTGAATACAAATTACATCACATGTGGAGTAGCATTATTTTGGTCCTCAGTCCAAGGAGATCTTATCCTATACATTTGTTTTTGTCTGTCTACACATGTTACACCAGTATAACCAGTTCAGTTGTAAAACTCTCTCTACTAGATATATAAATGTAAAGTGTATTGTGGGTACAGGAGTCATTATTATTTGTACAGTGTAGTTTTCTCATATCTGAGGTGCAATGAAAAAGTTCAGTGGCTCTTCCTGTAGTGAACAAACTGAACATATGGACATGCGCATGTAGCAGGAGCGAGAACAAGCAATGACTCTGCGCTGTCAGTCAGAGTGCCGTGTGACCTCACACGGTCAGCATCAGGCCAAAACACTCGGTTTGGTGAAAGCGGTACGTGTGTGTTTGGGATTTTACACCGAACCAGAGAGCAAGTTTCAAATCCTTCTGAAAGCAGCAGTGGAGACACTTGAAATGCTTTAGCAAGTCTATATGGCGATGAATTCTTGTCTCGTTGGTGCATGAATGCCACTCAGCACCTTTCCTTGTTCTTTTTTTTTTTTTATATAGCCGTAGGTGTGGTGAAGCATTCCAGGAGTCTCCGCCGATACTTACAAATGCACTTTGCACATGCATGTAGATCATGTGCACAGTCTTTAACAGCATGCTGTCACATGGCATATTGATTCATGAGATTTATTACCCACTATTGCTGGAGCTGCATGTCCATAGTGTACTTTTTGTTCGAAATAGGAAGTCCTTGAACTGGCTGATTGAGGCCTTGTTGCAACCTGGGTCATTGGTTTGGAGTTTATCGGGACATTTTTACCGTTTAATGAATTTTACATCTGCAGTAGCTAAACTTAAACTCTTTATTTTGTTGTTGTTGTTGTTTTTTTTAATAGTATGACCCAAGATTTGGAGATGCTTTTTGGAATAGCAGTAAATTTGGAATGGTAAATTATCTCCTCCACATGATGAGCAGCTGGGCCATTGTATGTAGCGTGTGGTACCTACCACCCATGAGCCGAGAGGTAAGATTTGACATAAGTGGTTTAGGTGTCTGGTTTCCTGTATTGTCTGAACTATTCACTGTATTAGAAGTGGTAGACAGGTTCATCACAGCAGACATCGATTTTTCTCCCGGGGTAACATTTTCCCTCGACAAAAGGCAGCCATTTGCTTTTGCCATTCAGTTTGAATGGGGTAGTGTTCCAGTGACGACGACTTCTCCTCTTCTCTTTTTTGGCTTTTCACTTCAGGGGTCACCACAGCGAATCATCTGCCTCCATCTCACAATATTGTTAGCATCTGCTTCTCTACACCAACTACCTTCATGTCTTCCTTCACCACATCCATGAATCATTTCTTTGGTCTTCCTCTAGGCCTTCTGCCTGGTAGTTCCAACCTCAGCATCCGACTACCAATATACTCACTATCCCTCCTCTGTACATGTCCAAACCATCTCAATCGAGCCTCTTTGACTTTGTCTCCAAAACCTCTTACTTGTGCTGTCCCTCTGATGTGCTCATTCCTGATCCTCGTCCTCCCAAAGAGAACCTCAACATTTTCATCTCTGCTACCTCCATCTCTGCCTCCTGTCTTTTCCCCAGGGCCACTGTTTCTAAACCATACAACATCGCTGGCCTCAACACCGTCTTGTACACTTTTCCTTTCATTCTTGCCAATATCCTCCTATCACACATTACACCGGACACTTTTCTATAACCATTCCAACCTGCCTGCACACACTTCTTCACCTCTTTTTCACACTCTCCATTGCTCTGGATTGTTGAGCCTAAGTACTTAAAATCCTCCACCTTCCTTATCTCTGCTCCCTGTAACCTCACTGTTCCTCTTGGGTCCTTGTCATTCATACACATGTATTCTGTCTTACTGAGGCTAACCTTAATTCCCCTCCTTTCCAGGGCATACCTCCACCTCTCTAACCTCATCTGTCAGCCTGTCCATCACCATAGCAAACAAAAAGGGGCTCAGAGCTGACCCTAGATGTTCCAGTGACATCAAGTGCATATCCTTACAGAACTTTGTTGCCATTTCTTGGATTTTACAATGGATGGCTTTGATGGAAGAAGACTTAAAGAAGACATTTTTTATCTTGCACTCACTTGTCGAACCACTTAAATCTTATTAGGGTTGCGGGGATACTGGAGCCGAACTCAGCCGACTTTAGGCGAAGGCGGGAAAACATCCTAAACAGATTGTGAGACAATTGAAGGGTGTCCCACGTGACAATTTACACTTGCACCTAGGAGAGGTTTCCAACGGTGCATTATTTGAGACCGTGAAAGTAAACTGGAGCACCCGGAAGAAACCCAGGAAGCGTGCAGAGAACATGCAAACGCCACACAGAAATTCCCTGACCGAATCCAGATCTTGAACCCAGGATCTTCATGTTCGGAGGCAGATGTGCAAAGCACTACAGTATCAAGCCGCCCTTCTTTCAACATTAACTAAAATTCTTTTACTTGTCCCATGCTACACCTTTCCAAAAAGTTTCATGGAAGGCCAGCTGGCCGGCCAACCCATATATCAGGGTTTTTTTTGTTTGTTTTTGTTTTTTTTCTTCTTCCTCCTTCAACATATATTTCTTGTTCAGAACTTCATCCTCTTAATATTTTTGTGTTGATGCAAGTTGTGCTTGGGGCTCCCAACAGATCTTGGCACCATTTCTCCTGCCTCACTAAGTTTCATATGTGTGAACAACATGATCTCCTGCATCTCTTATCTCTGTACCTCTCTTACACAATTTCCTCCAGGATCAAATAAAGTGCTCTGATAATAAAAATCTTTGGTCTTTTTTTTTTTTTTTTCATTGCAAGGGCTCTCCTGCGGTGCATTGACAGGGTGCATGACTATCACCCTGGAAAAGATGGCATATGCTCCCCTGTCACTCAGTGATCACCATTCAATCCAGGGGCATCTATGAACTCATTCATATAAGAAGGGGCGGATAGCGCTTTCCCTCCGAGTATGTCAGGCGGTCTCCAAAGGCCCATAGGCAGCAGTAAAAAGGCGGGTGTCAGCGTTGCATGTCACAGAGGGGGAATGTTTGCTTACGCCCCTTCTTGGTTGGTGGTGGTCGTACATGATGGGGAGGTAAAACTTGAAGGGTGGGAATTTAATATGACTAAAATTAGAGGAGAATAAACTGTGGAAATGTATTAAAAGGACAGCACGTCAGTTTTTGAAGCTGTTTATGGTCACGTGTCGGCTGAATATTTTGTTTTGTTTAGTTCAGAGGATTCTTTATTCTCGCAGTAAAGAAGAAATCATATGAGCTTCACTGAGAGTGGAAGTGTCCTCACTCTCCCACATCTCTGATCTATGTACCTCTGAAACGCCTTCACTGAACTCAATAATATAACTTTGGTATTTCCTTTATATATAAATACACACACTTCTCATTTTCTTTCTGTGTTTGTTGGTTTAAATTAAAAAAAAAAAAAAAAAAGCTTAACCTTTGGTGATCAGTTAAACCTCACTGCTGCTAATGCTAACACACGCCTGTCTTGTTGTTTGCTGATAATTGTTGATAAGTCTGTGCTGACCCTGCTGTACAGTCACATTTTCCGCTCGGTGAAGTTTTTGTTCTTGTTAATCGCTTCTACATTATGTGTGAGTAAGCATTTTTTAAGATAAAATTACTGAGACCCCTTGATTTTTTTTTTTTTCTTCCCCCCCACGCCAACCAGCATTTTCCAATTTTGTGCAAATAAGCAAAAAGAAAATGACTCATGTTTTTCTTTCTTCTGTAGAGTATTATACACAATTATCACACATACACGCACACACACACACACACACACACACATATGTGTGTGTGTGTGTGTGTGTGTGTGTGTATATATAATGTGTGTGTGTGTGTGTGTGTGTGTGTGTGTGTGTATATATATATATGTATATATATATATATATATATATATATATATATATATATATTCATTCATATATATTCATTCATATATATATATATATATATATATATATATATATACATAATATATATTATATATATATATATATTATATATTATATATATATATTATATATATATATATATATATAAATTTTCCCAGAATTGTTTTAGTTTTTAATATAAACATTGTCCACAACAGCTGTCCTATTGGATGCTGGTGCAAAGGAAACATTTTTTTTTTTCTTTTGGTTGCTATCTCCAGTAACTGCTGGTTTAGCATGTCCACCATGATTGTCCAGGAAATAGGAAACAACTCATGCCTTGTTAGATACCATGTTATGTAGTTGTGTAATTATAGGTCTATACTTCACAATCAAAGAGACATTTATAGAAAATGAATATATTGTGTATGTGTATCTTTATGTACGTAGGAGGGCGAGGATGCTGTGCAGTTTGCTAACCGGGTGAAGGCTGCCATCGCCAGGAAAGGAGGATTAGCCGATCTGTTATGGTAACCGCTCCCAGACATAGGGAGATTTATTTATGTAGTACGCAGCCTGGCCAAAAATAAAAGGTCGCACACTCGGATATTTTCATGGAGGGCATTTATTCTTGATCACAGCATATAATCTCCATTTCATTGTTGCTCCATTTGAGTCGAGGCTCAGCATCATTAATGTGACAATAAAATGAAGCAACTGAAGATCTGAATGTGCAGGTTATCATGTCAATGCACTTTTTCTTCCATGTCACGTATATAAAATCGAGAATTCAAATAATGAAAGAGTAGTTCAGGGAGCAGGAGGAATCATTTCACCTATGTATTGGCACCCCAGAGTCCTGATTTTAACCCTATTGAAAATTTTCGGGATGTGTTGGAGAAGACTTTATGGAGGGGTTCAGTTTCCCCTCATCGATTCAAGACGTCAGGGAGAAATGAACCAAAGGTTAGATTGAAATAAATGAATGGTTGCTTCAGTTTGTTGAAACATTGGCATGATTACGTACTGTAAACAAGGCTGAATGCAGCAAAACAACATATTTGTGTTGGATTTTGTTTATTTCTTTTTTGGCAAGGTAGTGTATAATGCTTGTATAGTTCTTTGTTGTTGTTTTGCTTTTTATTTTAAACTGTTACATATGCCCCATGGATTCTGTCCCGGACGAGCCCCCAATTTTATTACATATGCATGATGGATTCTAGTGGACGAGCCCCCAATTTTGTTATGTATGGAATTTAGAAGTAAATATCCCTGTGAAAACAGTAAAGCATGACAGACCACGACAAAAACTATATACAATTTAATAATATAAACAAGACAAGGCAAAATACTACTTACATCTTGGAGCTAAAACAAAATACAAATTAAACAAAGGGTCCCATAGTCACCAAGCACCTGCAGCATGGTGAATTTAGAAGCGGCACGCGCACTGTCGGGGAAAGGCTTGAAATTTCAGATTAGACAGAAACAAATGATTAAAGTCCTCGCGTTGGCTGTGGGTGAGCGTAGACGATGGACTTTGGCGATGAAGTCCTGAACGACGAAACTTTGAAGTTTCCATGATCCGCCTTGGATGAGATGAGCCGCCGCGATGAGTTTCCTTAGAGGATCTGCACGCTGAAGAGACTGAAAGAGGCTGCACAAGATGGGAAGAGGCTGGAGCCAGTTGGCATCAGGTCCTTAATATAACCTCCCCAAAGTTCCAGAAAGTTCTCTTCTCGAAGTTTCTGAATCACCCGACCCGCCACCAGGGCGCATGCGCAAATAGGTCAATCTTGAAGTTTCCAGACCCCCTTACAGCAGAGTCATAACATGTGACACTAGTTCCAGCACACTCTGAATCTAATTGTTACACCCTTTACACACTCGACTCGCTTTTTTACATGTTCTTAACAAAGCCCAGGATGGTAGAAAAGGTTCCAGGACTGTTCCTGTAGCGAATGAATGAACCTGGTCACATGTGTTTCTGTGACCGTGTCAGCATCTGGGTTTGTGATTTTACTGTGGGCCAGAAAACAAATTTCAAATTCTAGGTCAAGCTTATGAAATCTATAGAACAGTGAGATGTTTTATCAAGGCTGTCACAATGAAACAATCAGCCGGAAAAATTTTATTTCTGTTTGGTCTGGCATTCGTGTGTCAATAGGTGGGGAAAAAAAAGTCATCTTCCACTGACATTGTAATCGTCGTAAAGCACTGCAACTTTCACTTAATATCACACCTGGTTCACAGGAGCAAGCTGATTGAAGTCTTTAAAGTGTCTACATTGTTGATCGAAAAATGCATGCACACACATACACACATGCCAGTGAACAGTCCTGCAATGTTTTGATCCATCACACGCATTTAGAACACGGATTTCCAACACCAAGTATGAAGTCTACCACGAAATCATTTAAATTCGCCAACAGTGGTAAATTGATGTGTGTTACTGATCTTACTGATGTTGATGGTTACTGATTAAATCTAACTGGTCTATCACAGGGATGGTGGGCTAAAACGGGAGAAGGTGAAGGAAGTATTTAAGGAGGAGCAGCAGAAACTCTACAGTAAAGTGCTGGTGGGAAATGGGGAGGATCGAAGTCGTTCTTGATCACCGGCATGCTGCCTGGTAATTAAGACCAAATAAGTCAAACCCAGACAATAGCACACACCCTCTCACCAGAGCCAGTGGCGCTCATGAGATATCTTGGTAATATGAGTAAATACTAACATTTGTTCTTGTTTTTGTTACTAGATTGCAAGCAGACCCATGGACTGTGCCCAGAGCGTAGGATGTTTCTGAACTACGGCACAGAACGACACCAAAACTGGGCCAAGATCGACACCTTGCTGAACTCCTCTGAAAGATTAGTACCGAACTGTGATAAATTGAATTCTGAAGGTCTGAGGTGGGAATTAAACAGATCTCAGATGGAAGTGAACCGTACCAAAAATAACCTTTTGATGAATGGAGCAGATCAGAATTGACCCGAGTGAAAACAACTCCCGAAATGAACGAATCTAAAGCAAATGGAATCGGACTGACATGTGGAGTTGGACATGATGAATTTGAATTGAACCAAACAGAACCAAACCAAAACAATCTTACCGAAACAGATCATTTGTGTATCCAACTAAATGAAACCGAATTCATCAAAGCAGATCCGAAGTGAACTGAAACGGGTCCGGGAGGCTGAACTCGGACGGAAATTCAGACCGGAGGAGTAAGAGTTGAAAACGTTCAGATCGGGTTGAATTTGCGTTAAAAGACTGAGCTGAAAGTGAATCAGAAGAATCTGAATCAAGTTAAAAATCTAATTGAATTTATACTG
The DNA here is from genome assembly GCA_024760905.1 of Plotosus lineatus. Classification (NCBI taxonomy): domain Eukaryota; kingdom Metazoa; phylum Chordata; class Actinopteri; order Siluriformes; family Plotosidae; genus Plotosus; species Plotosus lineatus. Next base: position 53,925,462 of record CM045735.1, on the reverse strand, counting down.
AGGGAACCGGTTGCTTGATGATAAATTTCTGAAATGTTACTTTGCGCACTTTTGCACGAGTCCATGCAGCGGCATTATTATTCTTACCGTACTGTTATTATTTATATTATTCCACTTTTTGTGAGTTTTATGTTTATTCATTTGTGTGTGTGTGTGTGTGTTAGGTCTGTTGCAGTAGGAACTTGTTTACTGTCTGAATGCATGTTTTTTTCCTTTAGGAAGAAGAAAGTTCAAATGCGAGTCTAAAATTTATTGCAGGCTTTTTTTTTTTCCTTTTTTTTACGAAGAAAGAAAGAAAAAAATGATGGGCACTCGGGCAGAAAGTGTGTGCCTTCTCATTTAGGTGGTGAATCACTTGAATGGTGACATGCAGATTTAACAAGAAGCAGATTTGTGTGCAATACTGTGTGCTGAAAATTAGGTATATATTCTGATAGACTTATTAAAACACGCACAATGTTATAGTGGCCACTTCAGCATATTGCACTGGATAAATCCTGCACTGTTTAGGCGGTGTGTGTGGGGGGGGTGATCTCATCTGTGTAAAAGCAATCCTTTATTTCTGTGCATTCAAAGGTGAAGAATTTGAACATCTCTTGACTTTGTTGAACCCTGTTAGAATGGTCTTCTGTCTCATTAAATGAATCGGCTGTATTCACACTGTGTACTGATGTTATTATTCAGGTTTCAAATGGAAAATAATGGCAAATAGGTTCAGTACTGTTTGAACTGCATGGCTAGAGTATCACACACACACACACACACACACACACACACACACACACTCACACACACTCACACTCCCCCACTCCTCAAATGGAGTCTGCTTAGGTTAATCTATTTAAAATCTACTTGAGTTATGAGCAAAGGTAAATAACCCCCCCCCCCTTTTTTTTTATATAAACAAATTTTAAAAGTTCGTAAGGCTTCTTTTGGCTGAGTTCAGCAGGGATTGGCTCCAAGTTTCTTTTGGTTTTATCCAAAACTGCCCTTACAAGCCAGACTGCCGTAACTGCAAAATCATTTTTAAAACATCTCAATGGTTATCAGGTTTTACCTGCAGAGTGATTAAAAGAAAATAAATTGTTTTAACATACAGCGGCACCTCATCTTACGATATTCCCAGCAAACAAAAAATCCAGATTACAAAAACCATTTTCCAAAATTTTTTGTCTCTATACGAAACAAGTTCTCCTTACTAAACGCGCCAAACATGCCGTTCAAACATTCAAACAATGCACGAGCTGCTTTCCCATTGACTATCTTCCAACATCCCGCCCCGCTGGCCTCTCATTGGCTAGGAGGGATGACGCTGCTCCCAATCATTGGCTATCTCCCAACATCCTGCCCCACTGGCCTCCCATTGGCTAGGAGGGATGACGCAGCTCCCTCCCATTGGCTATTATGGAGCTACATCTCCCATAATGCTTTTTGTGTAAAGTTACTGTTGTTTCGTGAGTTTTTTTTGACTCCGGCTTTGAACCTAGCTTTGAATAAACATTTGTAAGATTATAACGCTGCTAAGACATGGTCAACACACATGCACACATACACACACACGTGCACACACACACACGTGTGTGATTCCCGGTGCGAGTGAAAAGAGAAAGTGGGCTCGTGGCATGCGGTTGAGTGATATCGCAAAGGAATATGGCCAAACCTGTCTACCATTGCTACGATATTGAAGCAGAAGGAGGCCTTAAAAGGTATACTTTTATAATTTTTAAAGGGTTTAGGGGGTAGTATTCGGGGCCTTGGAAAGAATCAGGCCTTTTACATGTAAAATGTGGTTCAATTTACGAAAAATCCAGGTTAAGAAAAAGGCTCTAGAACGGATTAATTCCGTAAGGTGAGGTACCACTATATTTGGAGTTGTACTATACCTGAAATTTCAGGCAAAATGAATCAGGCAATCTTTTTTGAACAACAGCTCAAACGGGATGCATCATGGTGTATATTTTTTGGTTAGTGACCATTGCTTGTACACTACTTTTCGCAATGCATTATGGGTTACATCGAGTGCACTATATAGATCTTACGACACGTTGACACCAGAACGAAATGGAAAACACTGTGAAGTGACGACGAGTTTACAGGAGGAGTGAATGGAGGGAAGCCTGACCTTTGTTTGGTGAGATATTCAGGGTGTACACTGCCTTCCTCCAGAGTTGGCTGAGAGTCTCCAGCCTCCCTGCTGCCCAAGTAAGATAAAGCGGTTTGGAAAATGAATGAATGATAGAGGGACCCTTGACTCTCCTATAGGGAGCAGTACAGATACAGTGTTTGGTTGGGTTTTTTTATACGTGGGGTTTGTGTTCGAGCTGAGAATGTTTGTTCAGGGGGACGGCTCTGTGCCATCAGTCCATTGGGCCGACAATCCATTGATCTGACAGCTCTACTAAAAGATGGGCACCTTCCTTGGTTCAGTTGGGTTGGGACTGTTGGTTGGACTGTAACTTTTAATGAGTAGTAACTGGTTTAGTGAACGTTCTGAATTAAAATGTGACTCATAAGAGAGGTATTAAGTTCAGGTTTGTTTTCGTTTGCTGGCAGAACCACCCCAGTGGGCCGAGTATTTTTAGCAACCCTAGACAATAACAAATATGTGTCATTTGTGAGCACTGGCTCTTCTCTCGTTTCTCACAAGCTCCAGTCAAGCCCTGTGTTGTTATGTGCCTGACACTATTTTTGTACAGATCTGAGTCTCTACGACTTGTTTTAGGCTCGGTGGCTTCACTGTGAGAAGGTTATGGGTGCAGTGTTTATCCTTTTAGTGACCACTTCATGCTCTGCAAATGTGTGAAGTGAAAATTAAACACACACTCAGGAACTGATCTGATTGAGTCAGGGTTAAATCATTCCAAAGGAGGAACACGTTAATGATTTCACAGTGTTTAGGTTTGGTGGCACGGTGGTGTAATGACATCCACTTCACAGCATGAAGGTGCTGGATTCAGGTCCCGGGTTTGACGAGGGTGGGTTTTTTTTCGTGTGGAGTTTGCATGTTGACTCTGTGCTTGCGTGGGATTGTTTAACAGACTCAGGTTTCCCCCCACAGTTAAAAGACATCCTCCTTCATTCAGTAATTTTCTGAACCTGCTTAATCTTAATTAGGGTCACGGGGAGGCTGACTCCTGTATCAGCCGACTCTAGGCGAGGGTGGGTACACCCTGGACATCTCACCAGAGAATTGCAGAAAAGACATGACATACTCTAATTGGCTATTCAAATTATCCCCTGGCGTGTTTGAATGGTTGTGTGTTGCCCTATAATGGTCTGGCAACCAGTGTGGCATCAAGCAGCACACTGTGGCATCAAAGCAGCACAATGTGTGGCATCAAGCGACAGGCTGTGTGGCATCAAGCGGCAGGCTGTATGGCATCAAAGCAGCACACTGTGTGGCATCAAGTGGCAGGCTGTGTGGCATCAAAGCAGCCGCTGTGTGGCATCAAAGAAGCATGCTATGTGGCATCAAAGCAGCACGCTATGTGGCATCAAGCAGCACGCTGTGTGACATGAAGCAGCACACTGTGTGGCATCAAAGCAGCACACCGTATGGTATCAAAGCAGCACGCTGTGTGACATCAAGCAGCACACTCTGTGGCATCAAAGCAGCACACTATGTGGCATCAAAGCGGCACACTATATGGCATCAAAGCAGCACACCGTGTAGCATCAAAGCAGCACATTATTTGGCATCAAGCAGCACACTATGTGGCATCAAAGCAGCACATGATGTGGCATCAAGCAGCACATTATGTGGCATCAAAGCAGAAACGCTGTCTGATTGTTTATTATCTGAAAAATATTAGTTTGTGATTAAAAACAAAAAACAGGCCCATCATGAAGCATGAAAAAAGTACACATTAAACCAACCTTCGACTTATTTTTACTTGTTTTTCTACTTAACTTTTCAGCAGTCATTTAATTTTGTACTTTTACTTGAAAATAAGAAAAAGAAAATGAAAAGTTCAACATATATATACACGTATAAATCTCTGTGTGTTTATTATTAGATTTAATGAACTATTATGTCGTAATAAACAGCGGCTGACCAATCGCCACGCGTCACCCTTTAGCCACGCCCACCAGCAAACGCTTTTAAAAAAAAAAAAAAAAAAAAAAAAAAAAAAGTTGACTGGATCACAAGGAGCTTTGGCTTCTCTCCCTTCTGTGTGAAGACTCGATGCTAATCTGACAGTTGGTGAGCACGAGACCTCGGTTATGGCTTTGGCGGGGCAGAGTCTGCAGTCTTTCCCGGTGAGCGCGCGAGTGTCGGTTCTCCAGGCACGAGACCTCCCGATTAAAGGGAAGGACGGCACCAACGACGTGTACACGGTGCTGCAGGCGGGCCAGAAGACGTTCCGCACGCAGGTGTCGGAGAAGGGCGCGGAGCCGGTGTGGGCCAAGGACGATGCCGCCTTCATCTTCACGATGCCGTCCGAGCAGGGCGAGGTCCCAGTGCATGTGCGCGTGATGCACCGCGTCTCCCTCGGAGCGGACAAGTTGCTCGGGTTGACCGACATCAATATACGCGCACTCCAGCGGAACAGCGCGCGCGACAACCCACAGTAAGAGCGCCTTTTCTCCCGCGGAAACTGTTTAATTCAGATCGAAGCATTTATTTACAGTATGATCGATATGTATCGTGATATTTAAAACTAGTGATGAATCATCATGGGCTTAAGTTTGGAGGAAGTTCAGTGCCACTTGGCAATGCTTAAGTTTCCTGTGTGCGTGCGCGCGTGCGTGCGTGCGCGCGCGCGCGTGCCATGCTCTGTGATTGCTTGACCTTAAGATGAGTAAAACATTTCAACATACGCCATCACACAGGTCATGCATTCTCCAACCAGGACTATTGTTCAAACATCGACATCTGCACTCCGCACATCTGCATTTCATTCATTCATTCATTTTCTGTAACCGCTTCTTCTTAATTGGGGTCACAGGGAGGCTGGCCGGGCGAGGGCAGCGTACACCGTGGACGGCTCGCCAGGCCCATCAGTGTTTCTTCCCTGTGACGGCTTTGCAGCAACTCTTGACGAAAGCCAACAATGGTTCTTTTACATGATGAACCTCTCGCCATATACAGTGAGAGACATGGCCCGCCTTTGATAACCCAGTTAGCTACACTGGGGGGGGGGGACAGAGACAACCTGTTAGGAGTGGGACTCGAACCTCCAACTTTCAGTTCAGTTCATTTTCTGAAACTGATAATCCTAATTACGGTCACGGGGAGGCTGGCGCCCATCCCAGCCAACTTCGGGCGAGGGCAGAGTACACCCTGGACAGCTCGCCAGGCCATCGCAGGGCAGAAACACGCTGACAGCTTGACAGCCAACTCTTGTCGAAAGTCAGCAATGGTTCTTTTACATGCCTCACATCATAGACAGTGAGAGACATGGCCGGCCTTTGATAACCCAGTTAGCTGCACTGGGGGGGGACAGAGACAACCCGTTAGGAGTGGGACACGAACCCCCTACCTTCAGTTCAGTTAATTTTCTGTAAACGCTTAATCCTAATTAGGGTTGCGGGGAGGCTGGCGCCCATCCCAGCCAACTTTGGGCAAGGCAGAGTACACCCTGGACAGCTTGCCAGGCCATCGCAGGGCGGAAACACGCTGACGGCTTTGCAGCCTACTCTTGTCGAAAGTCAGCAATGGTTCAACCATAGACAGTGAGAGACATGGCCGGCCTTTGATAACCCAGTAAGCTGCACTGGGGGGGGGGTGACAGTGACAACCCGTTGGGAGTGGGACTCAAACCCCCAACCTTATGAATCTGCAATTCAAATTAAGATAGTTCTCGTGTATCTGCTTCACTGAAGCTTGAGGAACATGTGGGAGATCCAGCTATTTATTCATTATAGGAAAATAATGAAGTGTGCAGGAATGCCCTGCAATGGTCTAAAGTGGGTGTGTTCAGGTCGACTGAGATAGGCGACAGCAGCAGCTAATAGGATCAGTAGTTTGGAAAGTGACTGAGTGAGAAGTGCACGGTGCAATGATTAAACTCACAGCAAGAAGGTTCTGGGTTTGAGTTCCGGGCTTGGTGAGGGTGGGTTTTTTGTGTGGGGTTTGCATGACCCCCCCCCCCCATGCTTGCCTAGATTTCTTCTGGGTACTCTGGTTTTCTCCTTCAGTCATACACATTCGACTAATTGACTTTCAAATTGCCATTAGATGCGAGGTTGAATGGTTGTCTGTGCGTTTTGGTCCTGTGATGGACTGGCTAGCTGTATCTTGGCTTTAGGCCATCTGTCAGTCTGTCTGTCACCAGCATCATGCAGTCAATACAGTATTATGTTATATATAAAAGTTCATAGACAGCAATCTGTGTGACACTCGTCTCCTGAAAAGAGATCGTCAAGGGCAGTACAATATCTAAAAATGCGAATGAGGTATTTTGGCGGTTGGTACAGCTGTGTTTTTAAAAGAAAAAAAAAAAAAAAAACGCTCGTATGAAGGCTTGTCTAACAAGTGTCTGTAAATGGGATGACATGCATGAAGAGTTGAACAAGTTTGTGCTGCTGTGTTTATTTCTGCATGGGCAGCATATTATTATTGCTGGGCGATAGTCTCTAGTCAAGCAAGCTTGACAATAAGAAAAATTAGGCCACACCCTCTGACAGTTTCCAGATGTTTAGATAGGTTTTTATCACATTTCCATTGTAAGTGATGACCGCGAACGTGTTGGATAGTCGACTGTCTGTATGGCCGTATTGTCTGTATGGCCGTATTGTCTGTATGTCTGTTGCTGCCCTCCATTTTGATGATGCCCCAATCAGCCATAACAACAGCACAACCTGATGGGTCTGTAGTAAGGCAGCTGTATACACAGCAGCCTGCATTGTGAGTTCTGACTCTTCATGGTATCCAGCATTAGCAATTTCGACAGTTTGTGCTACAGTAGCGCTACAGTATTAGCATTTGCTGCCCATGAACACCGTTGTAACTCTGGTCAGTTCACTGGTTGTCCTTCATTTGACCACCTTCATTAGGTTCCCATCACTGAATAGAATGAACACCCCTGAAGACCTGCAATAGTCCCAGTCCGCGTCACAATGCAGATCTTGTCAAAGTCACCCCCATCCTTCTGCCTGCTCATTTTTTCCTGCTTCCAACACGTCAACTTCAGGATGGAGAGGAGAAGAGCCATCAAGAGGATCACTGAGGAAGCAGAGAAAGCCTCGAGATGGCTGTGGATTAGGAGAGGAGATCCATGGGAAAGCAAAAGCCACCTGAACACAAGTCGGGTCTGATCAACCATGGCTGGGTCGCCTGGGCGGGGGGGTGTCTGATGTTGAAAGAACTGAAACATCCGAGGACCTCAGGTTACATCACTGATGATGTGTTCAGGAGCATCCTAGAGATGTATCATAACAAAGGAAGTGTCTACTTTCTGTCTCAACACAGCCCATTTCTTGGAAAGTCCCAGTGTAAAATCATTATTGCTGATTGGTGTATTTGTGCTATGCTTTAGTGACATCGATCCAACATAACCAATGATCCGATGGTTGAATGGTTTATTTTTCAAGATGATCTCCCCTGCCGTCAACACACTCCTTCGATTGGCGTTCCAGTGATTAGATGCTCCTGGTATTGAGGTTCTCATCCCGATGGTGAGATGGATGACGATAGACCTTTTCGCCCACCCTCATATCGTAGATGTGTTTTTAATGCTCAAATTAAGAAGTCGGAGCCTATTTTGTTTGGCTCCGCCTTTCATGTGGACTGAATACATAGATGTTTCAACAGGAGATATGGTCTCAATTAAGCTCCAAAATTGGACTTCACTGTGTCACTGTTGGGGAAGATAACTTTTTTTACACCCAGCTTTATATCAAAGTGGGTCTCAGTAAAGAGAAAACTGAGATTGTTCTGAAAATTCTGATATGAAACGCATAGTTATCAAGTTGGTCAAGGTGCTTTTGAAGGAGAATGTAAGAAAGTATACACACTACGCGTAATTAATAAGAAAATACATCTTTGTGCGTAGGTTTCAAGGTGTAGGGAGACGTTTAATTAGCCTGGGTTTAAACCTGGTAGATTCCTGAGGGAACCCGAGCGAAGCCGGTGGATTCCTGGGGGGAACCCGGGCGAAGCCGGTGGATTCCTGGGGGGAACCCGGGCGAAGCCGGTGGATTCCTGGGGGGAACCCGGGCGAAGCCGGTGGATTCCTGGGGGGAACCCGGGCGAAGCCGGTGGATTCCTGGGGAACCCGGCGGCCGGATTCCTGGGGGAACCCGGGCGGCCGGTGGATTCCTGGGAACCCGGCGGCCGGTGGATTCCTGGGGGAACCCGGGCGGCCGTGGATTCCTGGGCAACCCGGCGGCCGGTGGATTCCTGGGGGAACCCGGCGAAGCCGTGGATTCCTGGGGAACCCGGCGGCCGGTGGATTCCTGGGGAACCCGGCGGCCGGTGGATTCCTGGGGCAACCCGGCGGCCGTGGATTCCTGGGGCAACCCGGGCGGCCGGTGGATTCCTGGGGCAACCCGGCGGCCGGTGGATTCCTGGGGAACCCGGCGGCCGTGGATTCCTGGGGAACCCGGCGGCCGTGGATTCCTGGGGGGAACCCGGGCGAAGCCGGTGGATTCCTGGGGGGAACCCGGGCGAAGCCGGTGGATTCGTCATGGTTGCACTGATTGATTATTACGATTTGAAGCCAATCGTGATAGCGGGAATCCTAGTAGAGTGCAGTAGATGTTAACAGACCTGAGCAGAACATCACAGACCTTGATGCACCATTGTAGGGATCTTGATGAATTGGAAACATTCAAGTTTCATCTCTTGGATGTCCTCTGCTTACATTTTATTCCCTTATCATGGTCGAGGACATCACGCTCTAACGAGGACATCACGGTCTAACCCCCGAGTTAGTCATCATAGAATGAGTCTCAAGTGTCGGTAAGTAGTTTTTCCGGATATAAACCCTGACGAATCAATTCTTTGATTTCTCCGGAACATGACACGTTTGATAAATGAACGATTGTTTATAACTGCTATTAGCTTCACATAGGACACAATCGCTTCTCCATTTCTCTGATTATTATTATTTCTCTTCCCCCCCCCCCCCGTCATGGCACCTAAAATAATTCAACGTTTCAGAAGAAATACTTCAGCCAGCACCATTTGTCCTTGTTCCAGGCTGAAGGTCCGTCTTCCTTTATGATCTTTTTATGCCTGTTCACTTGTGATGGTTCATGTGACCTCAACCCTGGGCGGGAGAACAAACAGCACATTACAGAATAAACTGGTTTGCTCCAACCCTACAAATCATCAGTTCAACTCCCCACTTCATATAAGTGTGTACATTTTATAACCGTCATGTTCATATAAACAGAATTTGTTGTCCTGGACCCATCTGGATTTCTGATACAATCATTCCTGATTTAAAACCTGAAAAATGGTATATAACTGGAATATTTCATGTCTAGTTATAATCGTTTAGAGAACATTTTTAAAGTCACATTGAGTAATTGAACGAGCATTGAGCCTTGGACTGAGTGACGTCACTGTTGCTCATGAATGCTAAACGGATTTGTTTCATGATCTTATCCCACTCCTGTCAACCCTTTAGAGCTTGATGTCTGCTTGGCTGCGTTTTGCTTTTTGCCTTGGCTCTTTTCATTCATTCACGCAGCAGACAACCCTCCAGAGAAACAGATAAGGCCATTAAGGTGAGATGCTATATCCAATAGACTGAGATGCGCAGAAACGCATCAATTTCAGTCATTTTTGTAGTATTTGTGTGGTTTTTAACCCAGACGTGCTTCCCTTTCACCATCTTAAGAGACGTGCTGCTTGTATATGAGCTCCAGTGATGTGTAAGATGAGCATTTGATTGAATAGGAGAAATCAAGTAAGCACTATTGATTTCAGCTTACCCAGATGCATTGTGGCAACCTGATGTGCTTTTAATATTTAAAAGTTTATTGACTTCCATTTAGGGCGGCACGGTGGCATGAACAAGTGGAGGAAAATCTAGAGAGGTGGAGGTATGCCCTGGAAAGGAGAGGAATGAAGGTTAGCCTCAGAAAATCAGAATACATGTGTGTGAATGAGAAGGACCCAGGAGGAACGGTGAGGTTACAGGGAGCAGAGATAACGAAGGTGGAGGATTTTAAGTACTTAGGCTCAACAATGCAGAACAATGTTGAGTGTGGAGAAGAGGTGAAGAAGCGTGTGCAGGCAGGCTGGAATGGTTGGAGAAAGGTGTCCGGTGTGATGTGCGATAGGAGAGAGTCCGCAAGAATGAAAGGAAAAGTGTAGAAGACGGTGGTGAGGCCAGCGACGTGTGGCGCTGAGGAAAAGACAGGAGGCAGAGCTGGAGGTCGCAGAGATGAAAATGTTGAGGTTCTCTTTGGGAGTAACGAGGACGGATAGGATCAGAAATGAGGACATCAGAGGGACAGCCCATGTAAGATGTTTTGGAGACAAAGTCAGAGAGGCTAGATTGAGATGGTTTGGACATGTACAGAGGAGGGATAATGAGTATATTGGTAGTAGGATGCTGAGGCTGGAACTACCAGGCAGAAGGCCCAGAGGAAGACCAAAGAAGAGATTTATGGATGTGGTGAAGGAAGACATGAAGGTCGTTGGAGTCAGAAAAGAAGATGCAGAGGACAGGGTGAGATGGAGGCGGATGATTTGCTGTGGCGACCCCTGAAGGGAAAAGCCGAAAGGAAAAGAAGAAGAAGAAGAAGGAGGTGGCATAGTGGTCAGCATGTCCACCTCACAGCAAAAGAGTCCTGGGTTTGAAATGTCCCAGGCTTGGGCATTTCTGTGTAGAGTTTGCATTTTCTTCCTGTTCTTGAGTGTGTTTTTCCTCCGGGTACTCTAGTTTCCTCCCACAATAAAAAACAAACAAACAAAAAAAATGCACAGTCGGCTAAATCCGAGTCACCTGTGGGTGTGCATGTGTGATATAGTCTGGAAAGCTGTATGGGGTGTATCACACGGTCATTGTGTTGGCTGAGATAAGCCCTAGGCTCTTAGTGAGCCCAGTAGGATTAAACATTTTTGCAAAATGAGTGACTGAGGAAGTCTGGACCCCCATTTAGTTCACAATCTTATACTTATTATATGATTAATAATTTTAGTAGTTAAAGGGGAATTTATTTATTTATTTATTTTCAGATTTATTGGTTTAAATTACACTTTTTTTTTTTTTTTTTTTTTTTTTCCCCCCTCCACGGATTTGATGATGGCTGTTGTCATGTTTTGGCCGACACCCTTTTCAGTACAGTTAAAACTGATTATACAGTAAGTAGAGATTTCAGTTCGGATTGTTTCATAACTGGAACTCTTGATTAACCTCGGAAACTTACACACTAACCCGAGCTCGTTCTAACCCTGCGAAAGTTGGACATTAAAAACAATCCAGTAGCTGAATGACTAATCACTGGAATATGTAGTGTGTGTCTTTGTAATGACGAACTCTGGACAGCTTCAGAAAAGTGAGACATTTTCATTAGCACGCATTTATAAACATTCCTTTAAAAATCACACAAAGGTGAACGCAGGTAAAGTTAGGATTCCCCGGGCATGAGCAGCACCATTATTAGGTCAGTAGTTCGGGAAATGTTATTCTATTCTGATGAAGTTCTCAGTTCGTTGGATGTCAGCCGACTCCCATTTCTTAACCTCAAATTGAAACCGATCTTCATTCCTGAAGCCTGGTTGAAGTTTGATCTCTCACTATGTGTAGGTGGGGGTGGGTGTGGGTGTGGGTGGGGGTGGGTGTGGGTGTGTAAATGGATGCCCTGGTGGATATTTTACATTTTAATGGCATGCTGAACTCTTCAGTAAACCTTGAAGCACACATTTTCATAAACCTCAATAATATATACCACACAGGTCCAGAGTGTTCTGATTTGTTCAATATCTGGGGATTAAAAAAGAACATTTTGAAATAATTCCATAATTTTGTTATGTATCACCAAATCAATTAAATAACACAAATCAAGAATAGACATTTCAGACAAGGACGCTTTCGAGCGAAAACACATTTCGACCAGTGGTGCACCTGTGGTCTATCAGGACCAGACCAACAAATGCTCCAGACAACCAGATACCTTCTTCCTTGAGCCTTTTGCACATGGTGCAAGCACTGATATGGTTGTGGCGAGTACCAGGAACCACAGCCGCCATCAGTGTTCCTGGACGGTCGTTCAGATGCATCATCCGGCTTCGACAGTCAGTCTTGTGCATGTATAGTGACACATGGTCAGCCAGGTCTTGAACGGTCTCGGGTGGCTCCTGTCTGTCTGTGGCATGTCTGAAGGCATGCAACAATTGAACAATGTACACCAAACTGTTCTGCTGCCTTTCCAGCGGTCATTCCGGCAGTCAGCATGTCCAGGGATTAGTTTCTGTTTGCTTGTGACAGTCGTGGCATCTTCACTTTTAAGAACCTTAAATTTTTTACCAGGCTTTTTATAGCCAGGGATGCCACTTGCCAACAAACACACGTTTTAATCTCACCCTCCACTGTGTGTGTGTGTGTGTGTGTGTGTGTGTGTGTGTGTTGCATGCAGAGCTCACCTGACTTACATCTGTCTGTCTTCCTTTCGGCTTTTTCCCTTTTACTCGGGAGTTGCCACAGCGAATCATCTGATTCGCACGTTCGATTTGGCAGAGGTTTTTACGTCGGATGCCCTTCCTGTCTCAACCCTTTTAGCAAGAGACAGAAACACGCTGACGACTTTGCAGCTACTCTTTACGAAAGTCAGCAATGGTTCTTTTACATGCCTCTCACCATAGACAGTGAGAGACATGGCCCGCTTTTGATAACCCAGTCAGCCGCACTGGGGGAGCTCACCTGACTTACAGCTGTAATTGTAAAAATAAACTATTAAATATACAGTGGTACCTCACCTTACGAAAGACCCAACAAACGAAAAATTCAAGTTATGAAACGCATTTACCCAAAAATTTCTGTCTCTGGATACGAAAAAAAATTCACGTTACGAAATGCATCATCTCAAAAATTCAAACAATGCGCGAGTTGCTTTCCCATTGGCTATCTCCCAACACACCGCCCGACTGGCCTCCCATTGGCTAGGAGGGAGCTGCATGTCATTGTTCGTCACGGAGATGCAGCTCCCTCCCATTAGCTATTATGGAGCTGAATCTCCATAATACCCATAATGCTTTTCGTGTGCCTTCGACCCATTGTTCGTCACAGAGTTCTAACACGCCTAAAGGAACGAGTTACTGTTTCGTGAGTTTTTCGAGTGTGCTCATTGCAACTTTATTTTTTTGGCTCAGGCTTTTAACCTTGCATAAACATTTTATAAGATTATAACTCTGCTAAGAAGACATGGTCAGCACACGCGTATACACACACCCACACACACACACACGTGCGCGTGTGATTCCCAATGCGAGTGAAAAGAAGCGGGCTCGTGGCATGCGGTTGAGTGATATCGCAAAGGCATATGGCCGAAATCCGTCAACCATCAGTATGATATTGAAGCAGAAGGAGGCCTTAAAAGGTATACTTTTATAATTTTTAATGGCTTCAGGGGGTAGTATTGGGGGCCTTGGAATGAATCAGGCTTTTTACATGTAAAATGCTACTCAACTTACGAAAAAAATCAGCTTACGAAACCACTTCTGGAACGGATTCATTTCGTAAGGTCAGGTGTGTGTATGTATATGTGGGGCCGGTGGCGTAGTGGCTGGGGTTCTGGGCTCATGATCAGTAGGTTGTGTGTTCGAATCCCAGTTAGACCCTCACTGTGCTAAGATCCCTGGGCAAGGTCTTAACCACATGTGTTCCTCTGTTCACCCAGCAACATAAATGGGTACCAGAAAAAATATACTGGGAAGGTAACCAGCGATGAACTAGCGTCCCATCCAGGAGGAGTGGAACTCCTGGTCGCTTCACGATATGCAAACCGGGGATAAGCACCGGCCTGATGAGCCTCTATGGCTCGGGGGTAAAAAGCCCGACAGACTTTGCCTTTTTATATATATATATATATATATATATATATATATATATATATATATAATATGTGTGTGTGTATTTTATATATTCACGTGTGTGTGTATATTATAATAAATAAAGATCCTGTGTATGTGGCATGGTTGTTTAGTGGTTAGCATTTAGGCCCCACAGCAAGAAGGTACTGGGTTTGATTGCTGGGCTCGGATGTTTCTGTGTGGAGTTTGCATGTTCTCCATGTCTCCGTGCTTGCATGAGATTCCTCCAGGAACTCCGATTGCTTCCTGCAGTTTATTGGCTGCTGCAAATCGACCCCAAGTGTGAGGTGTATTTGAAGACAGCTATGCGCTTCAGATTCTGTAAACTTTGCGGTCTGTCTCCGAGATGGTCTCTCTTCAGCAAAATCCACTGAGACTAGGGCACACAATTGTTAAATATGCTCGGAAATATTTCTATATATGTTCTGAGTAAAACAGTAGTGTCTCCAAAACAAATTTAATCAGACAATGTTTTTAGTAAGCCCCCATTTAATGTGTTCAATCCGTGCATTCAAACTCATTCTCTTTATTTACAAACATTTTAACCTCCTGTGTTTGAGAACTCAAACTCCAAGGGACAGCAAGTAGACTGGAACCAGGTTTGTTCGAGAACATTTACAACTGTCGGCAAAAATGATGAAGACAACAACAAACAAATTCAATATTAGCACCTTTCTACTCCTCCTTGGACCATAATTCTTTGAGGTGTGGACTTGTATAGATTAGTTCTGTAGGATGAAACCTCACATGGGCCATTTTATTATTTTCATCATGCATCAAATTTGCTGGCCATGTCAGTCTGAAATGAGCTTCCTTCGCCGGGGGAGGCGGGGCTCTCCATTAGAGATAAGGTGAGAAACTCTACCATCTGGGGAGAGCTCGGAGTAGAACCACCGCTCCTCCGCATTGAGAGGGGCCAGTTGATTTGGCTCGGGCATCTGCTCAGAATACCTCCTGAACACCTCCCTGGTGTGGGGTTTCGGGAATATCCATCCGGGAAGAGACCTCGGGGTCGACCTAGGACATGCTGGAGGGACTATGTCTCTCGGCTTGTCTGGACACGCTTCGGTGTCCCTCCGAAAGAGCTGGAGGAAGTGGCTGGGGAGAGAGACGTCTGGACCTCATTGCTTAGGTAGCTGCCCCTGTGACGCGACCCCGGAAGAAGCGGAAGATGATGATGATGATGGTCAGTGAGTTCATAGGCCTTTTCTGGAAAAAGCAGTAACAATGGGATATAATCATCAGTATATCTGCGCATCCATCTGTAATCAATTCAGGTCATGTCCCGATGACTGATCAGATGTAATATCATCCCAGAAATAAGTGACGTTCTTTTGACGGAATCAGGAAAATGTTCGAGATTATAATGTACATCAGCTTCTCATTAATCGTGAATCCCGCGTTCACCGAGTGTTGACCGAGATAGGCTCCAGTCTCCCAGAGACTCTACTACAATTAAGTGGTTCGATGTGTAAAAAAAAAGTAAAAATTTGCAGAGGTGCAAATTCCGTACAAGTAACTTCAACAGGTACCAAAAGCTTGACAGTCCAGCTTGATATAAGTACTGCACGCATCTGCAGCTGTAAAATCTACAGCAGGGGAATGCTAATAGCACTTCTGTATTAAGTGCTGTTGGTTTTCTTGTTGGATGCACTGAACCACAGACCGATTTATAAAATAAATTAGTTTGTGTAGGGCAAGTAATGACGCTTTTAGTCTAAAGGCCTTTGATTTGATTTGTGTTAGCTGAAATTCTTAGCCGCTGGGGCAGTGATGCAGACAGAGGGCTCTTCACTACTACAAACTCGAAGCCTGAACTGCAGGAGCCCAGTAAGTCCATTTCTATCATCGTGTGAGTGTGTGTATGTGAGTGTGTGTGTATGTGAGTGTGTATGTGAGTGTGTATGTGTGTGTGTGTGTGTGTGTGTGTGTGTGTGTATGCGCAAGAGAAGGGTCAAAGATCCTTTTGTCACACATGACCAATTACACTATACACAGAGTTTAAAAGCTATAACCCTTGGTGCTTACATTATGCATGACACAGTCTCTCCTGATGACAAAAATTGGACAGAAGCAGGAAATGATGTCCAGTTTACTATCTGTTCACCAAGTCAACAGATGAAGAAACTTCCTGAATGTTCAAATCAGACCTTTCACTATCTCTACTACTGCATATTTACCTTTTTTTTCCTCTTGTACTATGGCACCAATGTGTCTATTTTTCATAAATATGAAGGTATGGTAGATGTCTAAGTTTGAAGGAAGCCTGTCCATCCGTATTTGCTGAACAGCTTGATCCTACTAGGGTCACAGGATCTCGGCTGACTCTGGGTGAAGTTAGGGTGCACTGTGAACAGCTCATCAGTCCATCTGCCTGAGAAAATAACAGAACAAAATGCCAAAGGGAAGGAAAGCCGGCGTCTGAGGAGTCGTCTACATGTATCCGGAACACTTTGAACCTGTTTGTGTGAACTATAGGCTTATATAAATGTATGCTTTTTTTGCTAGCTATGCTAATGCTACAAACATTCAGATGAAGGGACAAGTATGATGATTGCGTATGTCCTGGTTATGAGCTTACTTACACACTCCTACTCATACATGTACTAAAGGAGTGGTCTGGTCGCAGGTACCTGACCAATTTTATTACAACCTGCGTATTTGAACATAGCGCTTATGTATAACAATTAATAAACGAACAAACATTCAAATTAACAAAGCCGACATTATGAACAAGAGGGGATTTTTTTTTTTTTTTTTTTTTTTTTTTTGGAGCGCAAAGCTCTGCAAAGCCCAACAAACACACATAATATGAAACAAAATGTCAAAAATTGGTCGGTCACACAATAGTAAAGAATCCTTAAAAAAATTCCTGGATGCAAAACCTATTAAGAAAATTTGATGCGCATTAAATAATGAAGTCTTCCTCGTCCAAAGTTTCACCTCAGGTAGATCTCATGAATCCTGCACATAACATTTTGTGTAAAACAAACAAACTGTGGATACATCATGATCTCCTTGGTGATGGTAACAATCTCTCAGAAACTAGAATGCATCTGTAGATCAGAATCAGAAAACCTTATTGATCCTGGAGGAAACTGTGTATGCTGGTAATGCTGGTTTTAGACGTAAAAACATTTAAAATTACATTTTGGGGAGAAGATCCAGTGAACAATATGTTTTAGAGTTCTTCCTCGTCTGTTGGTAGTAGTCATGTGATTGAGTTTGTAATTTGTGAACAAGCTGAAGAGTGTGATAAAATTCCAAGTGATTCCATGTGAATGGGAGGACCGTCGAAAACCTGTACATGACCTTATACAGAGTGACTTTTTTTTTTTTTTTTATATATATATATACAAGTGAGCAATTGAAGGTTAAGACCCTTGCTCAAGGACACAACCAGGGCAGTTTAGCTTTGTGCGTTAATATCAGAAATAGTTTGTATAATGTAAATGGCTCTCCTGATCATTTATCCTGCTATTGGCTGACTGTTAATGTCCCATTTTATTCATTTAATCACAAACTGTATACAGTGATACTCAGCAAACGAATTTAATTCGTTCTCAGGGCGAGCTTGTAAGCCGAACAGTTCGTTAGATGAAACAATTATCATAAGAAATAACAGAAAACCAATTAATTCCTCCCAAACTCGTATAACCTGCCACAAACACGTATATTTGACCTGATATATTAAAGATAAACATGTAAAAACAATAAATATTTCATAATGTTACATGTACATTAACAATAAATAAAACCAGAATAAACAGTGTTGACTAACCCTTCAGATCATCCACACTGTGGTGAAGATGTCACGTGGGCAGGCAGGAGGTGGTGGATAACAGAGGAGGAGGAGAATTTTGTGTGTGTGCACATTACGAATGGCAGTAAAGAAAGGCTTGTGGTGAGCTCCCACAAGGCCTGTGATTCTCAAATAGTTGGGGGGCATTGTGTGATGCCGGGGGGCGGCGCAGTATTTTTTGCCATACTCTACTAGAATTTAGTGTCATTGAGCATCCACTACAGTAGTTGGCAGTGGTGCGCTCATTGTCATGCTATGGTGGAGGGGGGAAAAAAGCACCGAGCAAACGGTATGAAGTGCAGTAAACACTGTGTTGGAGTGAAAATCTTTTTTTTTTTTTTTTTTTTTCTTTCTAGAGGGGGCGTCACAGAAAATAATTGAGAAGTACTGCACAATGAAGCATGGAGCGCTGAGGAATATACGCGAAAGACTATGAGGCTAATCCGCCCAGAAAAGCCATTTCGAGGCGAGCTCATAAAATGAAATTTTGTTCGTTGGATGGAGCAGATTTGTGGCGATTTTGAAGCTTGTATCATGGAAAACGTGTAGATGAGGTATCACTGTAATTGGGCTGTTCAGTGTAGTGTATAGCATGGTGTAGTTGTTGGTACGTCCGCCTCACAGTAAGAAGGCCACAGGCTCAGGAGTTTCTGCATGGCGTTTACATGGTCTTCCCATGCTTGCATGGGTTTCATCTGGGTACTCCGGTTTCTTCCCACAGTTCAAAGGCATGAATATTAGGCTCCAAATGTTGCAAATTGAGCCGAGGTGTGAGCGTGCATAGATTTGTACGTGTGTTTGCTGCCTTGCATTGGTCTGGTGAGCAGTGCCAGGGTACACCCCACCTTTTTGATCAGTGTCGGCTGAGATAGGTTCCAGCCTCCCCGCAACCCTAGTAGGATTAAATAGCAAATGAACGAATGACCTATAAAATTCAGTAACTCCAGTGAAACTGCTTGGAGGAAAATACAATATCACTGTTGTTGGATCCATCAACCTCAAAAGATCATAGGGGGAGGGGTTGTGCTGTATGTCTTTGGTCAGGTTGCTGCGGTGTTGGGTGTGGCTGAAGCGGCCAATACGGGATCTGCAGGTCCTGCCGCAGCCGCTGCAGATGAAGTCCTCGCAGTGTGGTGGGGGTACCGACAGTCTCTTCTCTCCCCAACGGGTGTCTCTTCTCTCCTCTGTTGTTCTGATTACATCCTTGGTGGTGGTCGGCTAGTTGGAGCGGTCAGAGGAGTTGAAGCCTCCAGCCTTGAGATCGCGCTTGCAGACATCCTTGAACCTGAGAGCTGGGTGTCCCTTTGACCTGGTTTCAGTAGCCAGCTCCCTGTACAGTAAGTCTTTGGGGAGGTGGCCGTCATCCATCATCGGGTGACGTGGCCAAGCCATTGCAAGCGTCTCAGAGTCAGGATGGCAAACACAATTGGGCATATCTGGTCTGGCCAGGACATTGATGTTGGAGACACAGTACTGCGAAGTGATGTCCAGTAGTCTGCGAAGGCAATGCTGGTGCAAGGCATTCAGCCGGCATTCCTGACAGGACTAGAGGGTCCATGTGTCACTGCCGTATAGGAGAGTACTCAGTATGTAGGTCTTGTAGACTCTTATCTTGATGTTGGTGGTTAGTATAGAGTTCCCAGACTCACTTTGCCATATGGGTCATCACTGACGAATTTCTTGCTGATACAGGCATTCAGTTCGATGTCTTGAGAGAGGTTGCTGGAGATGATCAACCCAAGGTAGGTGAACTTTTCCACCACCTCAAGGGTGTGGTCGCCAATGTTGATACTGAGAGCATGGCTCACATCCAGATCTCAGTCTTTTTACGGCTAATAATGAGGCTAAACTCGGAGCAGGCAGCAGCAAAGCAGTTGATGAGGGGCTGGAGCGCTTCCTCAGTATGAGCTACAAGACCAGCATCATCAGCAAAGAGCAGCTCCCTGATGAAAACGCTCCGCACCTTGGTCTTTGCTCTGAGGTGTGCCAGGTTTCAGAGGCCTCCGTTGCTCCTGGCATGGAGGAAGATGCTGGTTTCAGAGTCCCGGAAGGTGACCTTACTGGCTGGGGGCTTCTCAGCTAAAGGCGGGCGGTAGCTGGCCACTGAGACACGATGATCCCTCCCACCATGAGGAGACAGCCCTAGGCGCCCGAGCTTACACCAATTAGCCCTGGGCTTCGAACCAGTATCTGCGTCTCCCCATATTGAGATGCCACAGAAGGCAGCACTGAAGTGACCTCTCCAGGGCACAGGCCAGAGCGAAGTTGTGGAGGAACTGAGATTCCCAGTGGACAGATCCCCCTTCTCGGCCTTGCTGGTAGTGTCCAACGGAAGGGGCTAGCTGATACAGTTGGTACCAACTTGGCTACAGGAGTTGCCGGGAGGTACCAACCGCCCTCGGGGCTCCACTCTGGATTTTCTGTAGGGGGTGTCTCCTTTTAGTCTTTGTCACTCACATGATGTTCACAAGGCAGTTGTGCTATTTGCCCATAACTGGGGGTTGTGCGTCAGAGTTGTCCTCCTCTTAGCCTTTGTCTCAAGGGCTTTATCCACAAGGCAGCAAGTGGATGGTTGACTAGTGAGTACCAGGACATGTTCACACGCCGGTGGACCTGCAAACTACACTTCTGGCAGTGACAACCTTGTGGAGAGTGGGACTCGAACCCCTAACCTTAGGATCAGCAATCCAGCGCCCTAGACCACCACTGCCGCAGTCACCCCAAAATGCAATATTGGGTATAAATAGTAACTCAAAGTGACCTTTAGATAATCGTGCTGAATTTGCAGTCACATACATAATTTGTGCTGAACAACTCCTTGAAACCTTGACGTGTTGATGTTCTACCAGATTTTCCAGAATGTTCTGCATTTGTTTGTCTATTTAAGTGTTTTGGGAGTGACGGAATGTTTCTCTTTGCATTCCTAATGAGAACTAATGCAGCTGCCACGTGGATAATTGCTAATGATAACATGGACACCCTTCTCATGCTATGGAATTGTTTATTATTATTATTAGTATTACTATAAAGGTGTGATTTAAATAATAAGCCTGATGAATTGATTGCGCTGTTATGTTTATGTGGGGTGGGAAAAAATAAGTTGAATTACTAATGGAATCAGATAATACTAAATATATCTAATTAAGTTCACTAATTTGCATAGCTTGGTCAGGAAAGTCTTGTGGTCAGAGATTTGTTTTTTATCACGCTGTTTGTTTACGTTGTATTAAGTGCGTACGTAGCATGCATTTCTAATGACACACGTAGCCTCTGTGCTAAAAAAAAATAAAAATTGCATTTAAATCATGTATAAAGCCGCCCTTATGAGTGTGCAATACACACACCACCCATTCCAGTTTGGGCTTTTATGCCAGAAACAGGTTCTCTGGGTTTTTTTTTTTTTTTTTTTAAACACATGATTAGCTATTTATTTCATAGTGAAACACAATCAGGTTGCTCTTCTTCTAACATGGTGCAAGTTTATAGTTAAAATTGTGATTACAATCATGCTGACAACAGTGTCTTATTATCAGCAGGATGCCATGTTTCCTTTCCTTTTCAGTTCTTTCCAAATGATGCATCTGCTTTTTTTTTTTTTTTTTGGCCTGTTTTACAGTCAAACTAGTGGCATGGGGCTTTTAATGGGTAGCTACAAATGAAACTCAACACCTCATGTGTAGAATCTCTTCCTCGAACTGATTTATGGAGATGATTTAAAAAAAAACAACTGGACAAAGGTAGCACAGTGGTGCAGTGGTTAGCACGTCCAACTCGCAGCAAGAAGGTCCTGGGTTTGATTCCTCATCTTGGGCATTTCTATGTGGATGTTTCTATGTGCATGTTGCCCCCGTGCTTGTGTGAGCTTCCTCCGGGTCCAAAAACATACACAGTAGGATTTTGTCTGTTCGAAATTACCCGTGTGTGTGTGTGTGTGTGTGTGTGTGTGTGTTGGCCCTGCATTGCCTGGTGGACTGTTCCGAATGTACCTTTTCCTCGCCCAGATTTGGGCTGAGATGGATGCCAGTCCCACTGTGACCCTAAGTAGGAATAGGTGGCTTAGAAAACAAATAGTTAAAATATGGACAAAAATTTTTTTGAGAGTGAGAAAGTTTACTCAGAATTTTTGTGTATTCATATTTGTGGTCTGAAACTTTGGGGGTTCAAGCGCCAGTGCCACCAAGCTACCACTTGGGCCCTTACATTAAATGGAAATGTGTCGGGAAAATAGAGAGGTGGTTTATGGGTAAAGACCTGGCTTCCTACATGGTTAAGTGAGAACTGTGTCCAGAATTTCTCTGGTTATTCCTGGACCATTCTGTCAGATTCTGGAGGCAGTCAGTTACAGACATGCGGGTTGTGAATATATGAATCTGTGATACACACACACACACACACACACACACTGGTCCATGTACATTTTTACCTCCACAGGAATCTGGTACGCCGTGTTGGCCTTACAGATTTTTTTCGTGGTTTTAATAGCTGAACTGATTTTGCACTTGACCGTCGGTTAATTTCAACACAACCAAACATTTTTTTGAATGGAAACCGTGCCCTTCCTGGTTCTAATTGTCGCACTTTAGCGCTTACATATTCCAAAAGAAGTGAGGGGAACTCTTATCGGATAATGCAGTAAGGCAAGAAATCTTTGACTGTGCAGTAATATACACGGAGGCTGAAGCTTCAGCGCAGATGTACACGGGCTGACCTACAGGTAGTTTCCGACTTACGACCACATTCAGTTCTGACCAAGAGGTCGTAAGACGGTTCGGATCTGTACATGTATTACTACTAGTATGTACAGTATACTGGACCTTTCTACAAGTTCATGTCAAAAACCCAGTGATATTCCTGCCAAGCAGCAGAGTCAGTCTATCCCTAAACACTTTATAATATTTTTAAAGTAATAATATTCATAATAGCAATAATGATGATGATGGTGGTAATAATAAGAATGTTACTGTTTTTTTCCTTGTTGGAATTCTCTCTCTCCTCTTTCCGTACACCTGTTTGTATCTACACTCTCTCTCTCACACACACACACACACACACACACACTCTCTCTTCTGTACACTTTTTTTTTTTTTTTTTTTTTTTTTTGTCTCCCTCTAGTATTTTTCACTAATTCTGCATTAATATAATTTTATTTACTCTTTTGTATATAATGTGAACATTTGAGAACAACCTGCGAATAATAAGTTTTTAATCTATTTTAACGAATGTTTGAATCTCTCTAGTAGGGCCGGTGGTGTAGTGGTGAGTGCTGGGCTCATGATTGGGAGGTTGTGAGTTCAAATCCCACTGAGAGCCTCACTGTGCCAAGACCCCTGGGCAAGGTCTCAACCACAAGTGTGCCTCTGTTCGCCCAGCAGTATAAATGGGTACCAGTAAAAATATACTGGGAAGGTAACCTGCGATGGACTAGCATCCCATCCAGGAGGAGTTCAACTCCTGATCGCTTCACGCTACGGAAACCGGGGATAAGCACCGGCCTGATGAGCCACGAGGCTCGGGTGTAAAAAAAAAAAAAAAAAAAAAAAAAAATCCCAACAGACTTACCTTGAATCTCTTTCTCATTCATCTTTTTCTTATTAAATGCATGTACAGGTGTACCTCGAGTTAAGTCGTTCACGATTATTCGTCAGTTTTCAAAAAATATATGGAAAAAAGGCGCGGTCAGATACTCATGAATTTTGCAATAAAGGCTTTTTTTTCATAATATTTTTTAATTAGCACAGTGATTCTCAATTATTTTCTGTGATGCCCCCCTCTAGGAAGGAGAATAAATAAATAAATAAATAAAACAAAATGCACCCCACTCGTGATTATAAATAGTATTTGTCTATAAAATTATCAATGCATCTCTGCATAACATTGTATCTTTATTAACATTAAAAATAAAAAAAGCATTAAATAATAAAAAAACAAACACTTAATTCTAGTACAGTTTGTCTTCCTTTCAGCTTTTTCCCCTTTACTCGGGAGTCGCCACAGCGAATCATCTGATTCACATGTTTGATTTGGCAGAGGTTTTTACGTCGGATGCCCTTCCTGTCACAACCCTTTTAGCAAGGGACAGAAACATGCTGACGACTTTGCAGCTACTCTTTACGAAAGTCAGCAATGGTTCTTTTACATGAACCTCTCACCATAGACAGTGAGAGACATGGCCCGCCTTTGATAACCCAGTTAGCCGCACTGGGGGGGGGGGGGGGGGGGGACAACCTTGTGGAGAGTGGGACTCGAACCCCCAACCTTTTGTATCAGCAATCCAGCGCCCTATACCACTAGACCACCACTGCCCCTACTTAATTCTAGTACAGTATGGCAAAAAAAGCATGTTCCCCAGGGTCAGACGCACCCCACTATTTGAGAAGCACTGAATTGATGGCAGCACTGGCAAATTATACATCTGCATCATCACTGCATTAGTGGCACATGATTCAAACTTAGTCAATAGCTGAGAGCTTTTGTTTCTCCATCCTGCTGATTGGTTGCAGATGTGTTTTCTGTATATTATATATATTTACGATATACACAAGTAAATTTGGCATAGCCTAGCCTAGGCTAGCCGAGAGACAAGCTAATTCAATTTAAGTCATTTTCGCCTTACGTTGTTTCTCCTGGAACCAAATAATGGCGTAAGCCAAGGTATATTCATAAATAGGCCCGAATCAGTTTGGCGAGGCTGATGATATTCACATACATGATACTCAAGTTTTTTTTTTGTTGTTTTTTTTTTTTAAGTCATGGGTGGTCGTAATGCCAAAGAGTTGTAAATTGGCGACTTCCTGTATAACAGCGATTTGATTCTGATTGGTTGAGGTAGTGAATTGTGCCCAAGGTTGTGAATACTGATGTATCTTGAGAGAGAACTTGTGTGCAATTTTGTAAGATCATCTGTATAGTGACCTATTGCTTTTTATTTATTGCAGGTGGTTTAAGCTGTTAAATAAAGCCGGGAAAGTCGATAAGGACCGCGGTGAGATTCTGCTAGATATTGAATTCCTGAAGAGCAGCATAAGCGCCAGCATGACTGATCTCTCTGACAAATCACACTCGCGACTTGGAAAGTTCAAGGACAAACTGAGGAGCAAAAAGAAAGATGGGTTGAGCGACTCAGCCTCCGCCATTTTGTCTTCAGCCCATCAGGTGCTGACAGACAGTGAGGGAGAGCTGGACGGGGAGATGGAGGGAGAATCTACAAAAAAGAACAAACTAAAGTCACTTTTTGTTCCTAAACCCAACCTGAAGCGTAACTCTTTGTCTCACTCCACATCTTCCTTATCGTCAAATCCTGATAAAAACTCCGCCTCCGCCAATTTGCCTTCAGTCAGCCACATGCTGGTGGACAGTGAAGGCGAGATGGACAAAGAGACAGACGGAGACTCAACAAAAAAGAAAAACAAACTAAAATCTCTCTTTGTTCCTAAACCCAACCTGAAGCGTAACTCTTTGTCTCACTCCACATCTTCCTTATCGTCAAATCCTGATAAAAACTCCACCTCTGCCAATTTGCCTTCAGTCAGCCACATGCTGGTGGACAGTGAGGGCGAGATGGACAAAGAGACAGACGGAGACTCAACAAAAAAGAAAAACAAACTAAAATCTCTTTTTGTTCCTAAACCCAACCTGAAGCGTAACTCTTTGTCTCACTCCACATCTTCCTTATCGTCAAATCCTGATAAAAACTCCGCCTCCGCCAATTTGCCTTCGGTCAGCCCAACGCTGGTGGACAGTGAGGGAGAGATGGATGGAGAGACAGAAGGAGACTCAACAAAAAAGAAAAACAAACTAAAATCTCTCTTTGTTCCTAAACCCAACCTGAAGCGTAACTCTTTGTCTCACTCCACGTCTTCTTTAGGGAGAAATCCTGACAAAAACTCCGCCTCCATCAATTTGCCTTCGGTCAGCCCAACGCTGGTGGACAGTGAGGGAGAGATGGATGGAGAGACAGAAGGAGACTTGAAAAAAAAGAAAAACAAACTAAAATCACTTTTCATCCCCAAACCCATCCTGAAGCGTAACTCTTTGTCTCACTCCACATCTTCTTTAGGGCCATTTCCGGATAAAGCCTCTGCCGATTTGCCTTCAGTTAGCCCTGTGGTGACAGACAGTGAGGGAGAGATGGATGGAGAGACTGACGGAGACTCAACCAAAACGAAAAAGAAAAACAAACTAAAGTCTCTCTTTTTGCCTAAATCCAACCTGAAGCGTAACTCCTCTCAATCCACATCCTCCTTAGGGACACTTCCTGAGAAAAACTCGTCTATCAGCTTAAGTACTTCGTCAGGCCTCAATGTGGAGTCTTTAGAAGGTAAGAAATGTCTGATTGTATTATTTAAATTATTATTTATTCATTTTTTTAATTCTGTTTTTGTCATCTGAAGGGAAGAAAAAAAAGAAATTTACCTTTTTAACACACAAGCGGAACGGTAGCACAGACAGCAAGGCATCCACTCATAGTGACATCACCCTTGGCTTGACCAATCAGATTCCTGCATCACCAATTGATATTCGCATAACTGGCAGTGATGTTTACAGAAAAGAAACTCCAAGTGAGGACATGCATGAAATAAAAGTGGCTGAAGAGACAAGCTGGAGAAGACAGGAAGAGCAGGAACGACTGGAGGAAAAGAGAAGAATGGAAGCTGAAGAGGAGAGAGAGCGAAAAGAGCGAGAAGAGCAGTGGAGAAAGGCGGAGGAAGATCAAAGGATAAGAAAGGAGAGAGAACTCCTAGAACAAATGAGAGAGATTGAGGAGGATGAAAACAAAAGAATAAAGGAGAGAGACATTGAAGAAGAAAAGAGGAGAATGAAAGATGAAGAAAATGAAAAGATCAGAATGGAGGGAGAACAGGAAGAACAAATGAGACAGTTTGAACAGAAAGAAAATGACAGGATATGGATGCTTGACAAAGAGCAAGAAGGAATAAGAATGGAGAAGGCGTTTGAAGAACAAAGAAAGTTAGAGGACAAGGAAGACAGGATGTGGATGAAGGAGGAAGAACAAGAAGGAATAAGAATGGAGAAGGCATTTGAAGAACAAAGAAAGTTAGAGGACAAGGAAGACAGGATGTGGATGAAGGAGGAAGAACAAGAAGGAATAAGAATGGAGAAGGCATTTGAAGAACAAAGAAAGTTAGAGGACAAGGAAGACAGGATGTGGATGAAGGAGGAAGAACAAGAAGGAATAAGAATGGAGAAGGCATTTGAAGAACAAAGGTTAGAGGACAAAGACAGGATGTGGATGAAAGAGGAAGAACCGGGAGTAAGAATGGAGAGGGAGTTTGAAGAACAAAGGAGGTTAGAGGACAAAGAAGAAGACAGGATGTGGATGAAGGAGGAAGAACCGGGAGTAAGAATGGAGAGGGAGTTTGAAGAACAAAGGAGGTTAGAGGACAAAGAAGACAGGATGTGGCTGAAGGAGGAAGAACCAGGAGTAAGAATGGAGAGGGAGTTTGAAGAACAAGGGAGGTTAGAGGACAAAGAAGACAGGATGTGGATGAAGGGGGAAGAACCAGGAGTAAGAATGGAGAGGGAGTTTGAAGAACAAAGATGGTTAGAGGACAAAGACAGGATGTGGATGAAGGAGGAAGAACCAGGAGTAAGAATAGAGAGGGAGTTTGAAGAACAAAGATGGTTGGAGGAAAAAGACAGGATCTGGATGAAGGAAGAGGAACCCATGAAAACCATAGAAGAGGAAGAGGAAGAAGAGCAAAGCAGAAAGATGGAGGAGGAAAGGATTAATGAGGAGAAGAAAGAAGCCGAGAGACAACGAATTATGGAGGAGGAAGAGAAAAGGTTTGAAATTGAGAAAAAATTAAAGGAGGAAGAAGAGAGAAGAATAGCTGAAGAGATGGATAGGCAACATGAAGAAGAAGAACGAATGGGACAAGAGATGAAGAGAAAAGAAGAGCAGGAACGATGGAATAAAGAGATGGAGGAAAAGGAGATTCTGAGAAAAGAAGAATCCTTATTCGAAGAAATTCCCATATTCCAATCCACCGACTTCATTCGTTCAGCCAGAATCTCTAACGTGAAACCGAGGTAAGTGTCTCTGTTTGTACACTACACAGTATGGACTACAGAGGGCGCACTACCAATCCTATTAGTATATACAGTATTGTAATTATTAGTACCCATGTACTGTATTCGACTCCTATATATTTACTAGCAATAATCTTTCATTTATTCATTTTCTAAACCGCTTAAGCTTAACTAGGGTGGCAGGGATGCTGGCACCCATCTCAGCCGACTCTGGGAGAGGTACGCCATGGCAGCTCGACAGGCCATCGCAGGGCAACACACACACAACCAATCACACTCACACCTCGAGGTGATTTGAAACAGCCTACTGTACATGTTTTTGGACTGTGGGAGGAAACCGGAGTGCCCGGAGCAAACCCACACAAGGACGGGGAGAACATGCAAACTCCATACAGAAATACCTGAGACCAGGAATCGACCGATCAACAATTTTTGCCAGTAATTAGCACCACAACTGGAGTTTGTTTGTTTAGCACCCTATTTAGAATACAAGTATCCATGCAGTACCAGCTGTATACTGCTATACTGTATAAGTATATTATTATATACATTTCATGCAACAGTTGCACAAGTAGAGTATCCTCTGTTTCACAGGTAACCTATTCAAGGCCTGTTGTCCAAATATGGCCCGCTAACTCATTTAATATGGCTCATGAGGGTTTTTAAAGAATATCACTATAATGCATTCTTTGCGTCAGTCATGACCATGAAACAGAATTCATCAGTAGAGTCATTTGAGACATAGTCTTCAGCTGTGGTCAGTTACAGTACCCTGCCGCTCTTAAACTCAAACTAGAATATCTACCTACTAATGTAAAGCCATGTTCACACAAGAAGTGACGACGTTCACACCGCGACACACGATATCGCCTTGCAAGAGAACCGAACGGCTTCACCGCTTGGCTGTTGTTGTTTATGTAAACTCCCTGATGTTTCCCACATTAAAAGCTTTCCAGGTAAAACTGTGCAGCATCACACTTGTTCCCGTACAGCATGTTCGTGAGAGATTTTATCACTAGGCCACTCATTTTATATTACAGTGGTACCTCACCTTACGAAATTAATCCATTCCAGAGGCAGTTTCGTAACCTGGATTTTAGTAAGTGGAACCGCATTTTACATGTAAAATGCGTGATTCGTTCCAAGGCCCCCAATACTACCCCCTAAACCCTTAAAAAAATTATAAAAGCATACCTTTAACATACGTACTTTGTGTTGACCATGTCTTCTTAGCAGTTATAATCTTACAAATGTTTATGCAAGATTAAAAGCCTGAGCCAAAAAATAAAAAGTTGCAATGAGCACACTCGAAAAACTCATGAAACAACAGTAACGCTGTCCTTTACACAAAAAGCATTATGGGTATTATGGAGATACAGCTCCATAATAGCCAATGGGAGGGAGCTGCGTCATCCCTCCTAGCCAATGGGAGGCCAGCGGGGCGGGATGTTGGGAGATGGTCAATGGGAGAGCAACTCATGCATTGAGATGGTGCTTTCGTAACGTGAACTTGTTTCGTATCCAGAGACAAAAAATTTAGGAAAATGTTTTTCATAACCTGGATTTTTTTGTTTGCTGGGACTATCGTAAGGCGAGGCACCACTGTATCTGGTTGACGAATACGCTGAAGCACTGACAAAACTGCTGCTAAAAAATAATTTTTGACTTTTTCAATTTATTTTTTCCCCCACCGATCTCTGTATTATATGCCGATGTGAAAAAAATATCAAATCTTAATCAGACACAAAATCGTATCTTTTAATATTATGTATTAGTTTGTGTGTTCGCCTTCGAGATCGCACTTACATCTTTATATACAAATGAATTCTCTCATCAGGTGTCGTGAGTCGAGACTCCCAGAATGCTTTGCAAGCGACTCTAATGAACAGATAATGCACTGTATTGAGACATATATGTAATTTGCACACTATATTTGATTATATTCCCAGCACTTCTAGAGCCATCAACCATATAATACATGAAAAAAAATTAAGTGACGAAAACTTCCTGTGCTATTAGAGATTTCCTTTCAGCTTTTTCCCTTTATCAGGGGTCGCCACAGCGAATGATTCGCACGTTTGATTTGCATAGGTGCATAGGTTTTTACGTCGGATGCCCTTCCTGACAAACCTTTTAGCAAGGGACAGAAACACGCCAACGGCTTTGCAGCCTACTCTTTACAAAAGTCAGCAATGGTTCTTCTACATGCCTCTCACCATAGACGGTGAGAGACATGGCCGGCCTTTGATAACTGTTAGCTGCAATGGAGGGACAGTGACAACCTTGTGGAGAGTGGGACTCGAACCCCCAACCTTAGGATCAGCGATTTAGCGCCCTATACCACCACGCTACCACTGCCTGGCGTCCTGTGCTACTAATAGCAACAAAAAAAAATATATTTTTATGTATTTTATTTATATATATATATATAATATACACTTTTCCCTCTGACACTTTTTTTCAAAATTCTAATATCTTAAATCTAGTGGCCTTATTTTTTTTTCTTCCGACATCACTAAATTTGTGATGAAAAATCAGTCAACCATAAAATAAAAAATGAGTGGCCTTATCTCGTATTATTTTTTGCGTTTTGGAGAACTTTGTGTTTGACGACATCTGATATCTTTACGCTTATCTTTAAGCTCTGATTGGTAAGTGCTTGAATCGTGTCTCATGAAAGTTCAGCTCCGTTGAACTCCGCATTCACCCACTTCGTGTCACCTGAGAATATTTCACCTCTCATCGCATCTGATCACTGGCTGTACACTGGGTATAGTCTTTTGTTGCTCGTTGCTTCCTGGGTAAATGTGGTTTAAGTATAATTCTGGCTCATAAATACTTTTTCCATCCCCATTTATTACACATTTATACATGACTGTGATATATTTGGTGTATGTAAATGTATGTTTCTGGTTCATGCTTGAATTAATAAGTCAACCAAACAGGTGGAAAACAGGAAAGGAAAAAAAAAAAAATACTCACCGCTGTCCTGCGTTCAATAACTTTCTGCAAAAAATGCTGTTAAGCTCATTATTTACAGCTTACATCATCACAGCTTAGCATTGCATGTGCATGTGTATAACAATGCTTCATACCAAGGCTAAATCGCTTTGACATTATCGCACCTTTTTTAGTTCTGTGAATCAAACTCTGGAAGGATGGGGTGTCCAGGTAGGTGTGATCAGAGATTTTTACACATGTGTGGGGTTTAAAACCATTAAAACTGACTGCATGGAGTGACCAATGAATTAATCCCTTTTGTGAGTACTGTTCCAGTACCTTTTTTTTTTTTTTTTTTTTTTTCCCCCCGCACGCCCCTCCGCCAGCTAAGTTTTCTGTTATGGCGTGTGAAATCCAACAGTAAATAAGTTCTCTGGGTTTTGACTGTCAAAACCGACTGACTGAAGAGAAAGGCCCACTTTGTCTACTCCGTAAATCCCTGTGATTGTTCGTTTTTATTTCCACCTCTAGTAAGGTTCAGTGGATGGAAGCTACGAGTGTTACATGAGTGGTCCTTGACACAGGGTCTAACTGAAGTCTATTGCGGTTCAAAAAGGGGAGGGGCGTGTATCTCCTTCTTCTTCACCGTTTTTTTTTTCCTTTTCATTTTGCTACAGTGCTGGAAGTCTGTTAATTATATAAATCATAAATTGTATAAATGTGTATATCACATTTGATACTTTAACCAGTCACTTAATTTAGGCTCAGGATTACTTGGCTGAAGGTCAGGAGTTCAAGCCCCAGTACCACCCAAGTGTCCACTGTATGAGCCTTGAGCGAGGTCCTCAATCTTGATAAGTCACTCTGGATAAGGGTGTGTTCCAAATGCAATAACTGATTAAAAAAAACATTGGCTTGCGCCAACCAATTTAATTAATTTATTTATCTTTTAGTTTAATGGATCAAAACTGCTGCGTATTTATACTGCAGAATGTTATCAAGTTGTCACATGACTCTTGGTAATGCTATGTTACTGCATGCTGCCAGTTAGGTATTTGATCCTGCAAAGATTTCCTGGACAACTGGACCTGATCCAGAAACGGCCTTCGCTGTCGGAAACACAGCGTCATCGAATCCGTACAGTAGTGCTATATAACACCAATCCGCCATTAGCAGCTCATTAAAAACCCAGGAAGACCGTGTCCTAGGATGGTATTTTGCACCTTTATGAAATATTTAATAGGTCTTCAGTAGAGTTGGTGGACGTAACTGGAAGTATAAATGTTTTGGTTGATATAATTATTAAAACCTCAGGTTCAATAATGATTCATTTAGCTCCATTAAATTTGCTGCCATGTTAAAACTATCATAACATTCACTAACCCAATACAGCTTCGAATCACAATAAATTATTTCCACAGCCTGTGTTGTTGGTTTTTTTTTTTTCCTCTGGCATGTTTTCATTCTAACTGCTAATGCATTAGGTTTTGCTAACCCTCACAGTTTCCTTGTTGTGTATTACTTAGGGAATGATTTACAACAAAGTCTACCCACAGGAAATCTCTGCCTGGTCTAAAAAGCTGATCTGGTGATTCTAATCCTATGACTTGGGGAGGAGGAGGGGGGGGGGGGTTTACAAACCAGGATGCCTCATAAAATGCTGTAGGTTCTGACTTCAGGAAAGGGTGTGGAGGATTGTACGGAAAAATATGACCTCTTCGTTTTTAGCATTTTAGCAATGCGGAGTTTTTTCGTGAGAGGCTAAAATGACAGATGTTTGTGAATGTAGAAGTATTAAAATGAATCTGGTTTTGTTCGAGGTCTGTTTGGGACTCGGTTGTGTACATAGTATCCCAGTTCTTAGCTGGTTTCATCCCCCATGCTGCTTTCTCAACCTCATGCCTGATTAGGTAGTCTGTTGGGCTTTTTACACCCGAGCCTAGCGGCTCATCAGGCCGGTACTTCTCCCCGGTTTCCGTAGCGTGAAGTGACTAGGAGTTCAACTCCTCCTGGATGGGACGCTAGTCCATCGCAGTTTACCTTCCTAGTACAGTGGTACCTCACTTTACGAAATTAATCCATTCCAGAGCCTTTTTCGTAACCTGCATTTTTCGTAAATTGAACCGCATTTTACATGTAAAACGTGTGATTTGTTCCAAGACCCCCAATACTACCCCTAAACCCTTTTTAAAAATTATAAAAGCATACCTTTTTAAGACCTTCTGCTTCAATATCGTACCAATGGTAGACGGGTTTGGCCATATTCCTTTGTGATATCACTCGAGCCCATTTCTTTTTCTCACTCGCACTGGAAATCATGCACGCGTGTGTTGACCATGTCTTCTTATCAGAGTTATAATCTTACAAATGTTTATGAAAGGTTAAAAGCCTGAGTAAAGAAATAAAGCATAAAACGACACTAACTCTGTCCTTTACACGAAAAGCATCACGGTAGATTCAGCTCCATAGTAGACAATGGGAGGTAGCTGCGTCATTCCTCCTAGCCAATGGGATCCCTGCCCAAGATGGCGCTCGAGTGAAGGCAACATGAACGATGGCTCAGTTAGCCAATGGGAGGCCAGCGGGGTGGGATGTTTGAAAGTCATTGATGGGAGAGCAGCTCGTGCATTGTTTGAAGTTTGAATGGCGCGTTAGAATTTTTAAGATGGCGCTTTCATAACGTGAACTTGTTTCATATACCGAGACAAAAATTTTAGGAAAATGCATATCGTAACCTGCGTTTTTCGTTTGGTGAGACTTTCGTAAAGTGAGGTGCCACTGTATATGTTACTGGTATCTATTTATACTGCTGGGTGAAAACAGGCACACTTGTGGTTGAGACCTTGCCCAGAGGTCTTAGCACAGTTGGGGTCTAACTGGGATTTGAACACACAACCTCCTGATTATGAGCGCAGCACCCTAACCACTACACCACCTGCCGGATTAGTCCTGGTAAATATACCAAATAAAAAATTTGGGTTTTTTTTTTCTTCACACAGAGTTGGAATATCGCAATATAATCGCTTTATTACAAACTATAGACGTATGTTATATGAGACAGGGCTGAAAAGTCCCCAAGCTGACTGTTACATTAACGCTAGTATCCGAGTTATATACTATTTTTCAATTAGTGTCATCATCTGGCGAATACAAACACTCCTGGACTTGTTTGCTATATTTTATATTTTTTATTTTATTTTTTTTTCAAACTATACAGATCGTGTACTGCATGTCATGCTGACTCAGTATACAGATGGCTAAGTTACTTACTCTTTGTCTTTACCCGCATCCTACTCCCTCAGCATGTCTGTCTCTGCAACAGTCCCTCAACCATCAGTGGAGAACCTTGACGCCAACATTTCAGAAAACAGCAATGTTAAAGTAAGACCTGTTAAGAAAGGACACGCCCCTTTACCGCCACAATTCACAGGACCCGATCTTTCTTCTGTGGAGATTCCTAAACAGCCTTGCCATCTTAACAAGGTAACAAAACGTCCAGCGCCTCAACCACCAAGTACATTAAAGATGATCAGAGAAGTTGAAGAAAGCACAACTCAAACAGATCTTTGTCAAGGAGTGTCTAGATACCTTGAGATTCAACATGACAGCAAAGTCTTTTCAGCCTTACCAGATGACACGTACATTAATACTAATCCTTTTCTAACTGTTGAACCATTGGCTATAAAACACAACAAACTACCAGCACCAAAACAAGGAAATTGGACGTCTATGTACGGAAACGAGCCAAGAGATGGTGGCAAAAACCCAACAGAAGGTATGGTTCACCTTGAAGAAATAGAAAATTATTCTAATGGTAAAGGTAATCCACCAAACTGGAAACTGATGGTTTCAAATGGTATTACAGTTGAAGATGGCAAAAGTGGCTTGGCTGAAGATCTGGCCAGAAGAAATGCAGATCTGGAGGACATAGTTGGGCCTGAGTCCACAAAACCAAATACACCTATAGATGACACTTGCGATTTGAGTTCAGAACCTCTGGTTTGCAAAACTGCTGCATTTCCGAGCATAAAAAGACCCCAGAAGAAGTGTCAAGCCCCTCTTCCTCCAGCTAAACCCAAAAGAATTGGCGATCCAATCGTGCTTTACCAGCAGCCATCTCTCTTAAATGAGACTATCCTTGCACAAACACAAGAGAAACATAATAAGAATGACCAAATTAATGCATTGGGTTGTAGGGGTGAAATACCTGCAATGAGCACACCTTCATCCATAGTTTCTTCACCAACGTTCTCGCCACTCGATGAGAGATCAGAGATCATGAAGCTAAGTGCTGCTAAGTCGGTGGAGATGGGTTCTGGGACTAAAACTTTGCCATGGGCTAAAGTGGTACCCAATGATGCAGGTGAAGTAAGGGCAGAAGTTCCCACCTCAGTAATCAGGTGAGATTTCTCTATATAATCATAGCTCACTTCATAGAGGTAGCATTGATATGCTTCGATATTATTGATGTATCGTAATCTCGTAACCCAAGAGTAAGACAATAATCCATAAAGAATAATTATCAAAGGTGCCTGTTGTGTGCTGAAGATCTGAATGATGAGTGCAGAACATATCCATTGAAATAATGTTTTTATCTAAATACCAACATGATATCCTTGGAAAAGTAAATCAACCTGCATAGTTTGTCAGAACTGTTCAGTTTAATGAGGCTCTGTGATTGATTTTTTTTTTTTTTTTTTTTTTTTTTTTTTTTTTCTTTGTATGACCACCCTTCTGTCAAGAAAATTCCTAGTTTTGGAAAATAAACTTTCTTCTGTGAAACTGAACAAACGATAATTCTGAACTTTTTATTTTGTGAGTTAGACGACAACTCGCACACGGACACACACATCCCCCATCTATTGTTATGCATTGGTCACTTCTTGTAGTTGCTGTACTTCTTATGTACTTCCTAGACCCGATTTGACAATG
>CM045735.1:53689748-53884748 GCA_024760905.1 Plotosus lineatus | reverse complement strand
GTAAAAATATACTGAGAAGGTAACCTGCGATGAACTAGTGTCCTATCCAGGAGGAGTTGAACTCCTGGTTGCTTCATGCTATGGAAACCAGGGATAAGCACTGGCCTGATGAGCCACAAAAACCCAACAGACTTTACCTTACCTACCTTTCAGAGTGACTTGGAAGTGTTTTATTTTATTTTTAAATTTACATAACAGCACTTGAGGATTAAGGGCCTTTATCAAGGGCCCAGCATTAGCAGTTTGGGGATACAGAAGCTTAAAGCCCTGACCTTCTGATTTAATTAACTTGATTTGAGTCAGTTGATTGGTTGATTGGCAGTTGATTGGTCAATCTTTGTGCTCGGTCGAGAGGCTGACCAATCAATTGCCTGAAGAGTCAGATCACGTGATTAAATGAGCCAAGTCAGGTGTACTGCTGGTTGAAACAAAATCCTGCAGCCATATGGCCCTTTGTGGCATGAGTTTGACACCCTGACTTAAATTATTTCTCTGTCTCTGTAGTGCTCCCGATAGGTAATTTATTGCAATATTAAGTTAAATGAGCACATTTTTTAATGTATGTGGTTGCTTGGCTGTGTGTATTGCGTCGTTTTATGGCATGTTTAATCTGTATGTGTCGTTTTGTTTTCTTTGTTAATAAAATAAATTATATTCAGCTCTTCAAGTCGAGAAAAATGTATTTTTAGCCAGGCAAACTATGGACACCTACAGGGGTCCTCAAGGACGGTACGGGGAGGCTTTTAATGTGAAGTAAATTATACCTAACTAAAATATCTTTTAAAAATCTTCTCACTTTCCTTGATTTAATTACCTTACACTATTCAATAGAATTTAACAGTTTTATACATACGTAATTTGTGGATACATAGTAAACCGCCGTGAAGTTTAACTCGTATTAAACTGGCGCCCTCTAATGGGTGCATTACGTGTTGCAGTAATAATTGTAATAGCCGGAAGTTGGCTCCTGCCGGTTACTTAGTAGTACAGTACTGGATCACTATACTGTATCGGCGGCGTTGCTGCTTGGTGTGGTGTGTTCGTGTTGATACAGTTCTTGAGCTCTGAAATACCTGGGCAAGTAGGTTTAGCTTAATTTTGAGATGTTTGTCTACGTGTTTCTTTGCAGCTACTTTACTCTGTGCTAGGATAATGACTTTTTAAACCTTGTTAGCTGATATCTGTTTTGACATCTCACGGTATACCGTGTGCGAATTGATATCGCGATATTATGGAACGCTTAGATCAGTAATTAAATGTATTGGGCAAGTAGTTTTGGTCAGCCTTTATTTGTACTCACCATATAAGGTTATTGTCAACACACATACTGTGTGTGTGTGTGTGTGTATATATATATATATATATATATATATATATATATATATATATATGTGTTTGTGTATATATATATATATATATATATATATATATATATATATATATATTAGTGGTACCTCACTTTACGAAATTAATCTGTTCCAGAGCCTTTATCTTAACCTGGATTTTTTCATAATTTGAACCACATTTTACATGTAAAACGTGTGATTCGTTCCAAGGCCCCCAATACTACCCCTTAACCCTTTAAAAATTATAAAAGCATACCTTTTAAGACCTCCTTCTGCTTCAATATTGTACCGATGGTAGACTGATTTGGCCATATTCCTTTGCGATATCACTCAACCGCTTGCCACGAGCCCGCTTGTTCTTTTCACTCGCACCGGAAATAACACACATGCCATGGAGGGTTAAAAGCAATGAGCACACTCAAAAAACTCATGAAACAGCAGTAACTCTGTCCTTTACATGAAAAACATTATGGGAGATGCAGCTCCAGAATAGCCAATGGGAGGGAGCTGTGTCATCCCTCCTAGCCAATGGGAGGCCAGTGGGGCGGGATGTTGGGATGATCCCTCCTAGCTTAAATTACATGTATCATTATGCCAGGTGCACATTGTGCCGTAATGAACTGTGGGAACGGCATTTATCATCTCGAGCGTTGGAAAAAGGAAATTTGCAGTATACATGCCTGCAAATTTGGGACTAACACGTGTACATGTCCCATACCATTCACATTATTTACCTTCCCTACCAAGCTGAAGAATCCAGAGGGACGCAAACATTGGTTTAAAGCAGTAAGTTTATTATTAAAGTGTTCTTTATTCGAATTCACAGACCCTATAGACTATATTAACTTTTATTTACCTGTTAAATTACCATAAAAATCGGCTATGCCGCAATCATTAAATATCGTAGACTTAGATCTTGAAAATTACTGTTATGTTGATTTGTAAAATACACAGTCGTCAAACTTGTATTTACCTTATTTGTAGTCATTACGAAGTCACGCTAGTAGGGATGACTGGTCCTTCATTAACAAAAATTCTGGTATGTCAGCGTACATACACAGGGGCCACTTCGATAAGGCGTCATTTTCTGTCTCCCAGCCATCTTCGAGTCCCAAGGGGTCGGGAATTGTCATGCTTTCCTCATCCACTTCAAATGTCAACAAGCTGGCATAGTCATGTTGGATTTGTTTAGATTCCTTTTGTAACATCGCCACAAATGCAAGCGCAACAAGTTCGTCTTTATGCTTACGGGAACAACCGGGAAGACCCCTAAGTATACAATACGCTCAAAGGTTGGCAAGTTTCCATAAATGAAACGTATCGATAGTGCAGTTCTCATCCAGATCAAGGTTTACTTCCGCCACGTTTGGTAGTCGAGATCCCATGATGCCGTGCGCGAGCCGAGATGCGAATTTAGTCTATTAAGTGTACTTGCACTTCCACTCCAGCAGGTGGCAGTGGTGTTGTCATTGACACATGATTGTGTAGTGGTTTTTCGCACGAGCAAATGATATTAAGTGCAATAAACAACACGGAAATTTTTTTAACAGCAACGAATGGAAAGGTGAAGAGAGATGGAGATATTAAGATATAAATAAGTTAAATGAGTTTAAATAAGAATGTATTTTTTTTATTTCAGGCACATCGGTGCACTTTAAATCTTTTCTGTTACAGATTAAAAAAAACAATGTTAATGAAGTTTTTCTTATTGTAAGTTGAACTATATTTCTTTCTTTTTTGTTTATAATGTTAATAAAGATAATAGGTGGGGGAAAAAAAACGTAAAACGGATGAACGTAAGTCGGGGAGCACCTGTATTTTTCATCCGATTCTCTTGCTCACTAACTTCATAAATTTAAACACATTCCTGGCCATGCGCTTTTGTTTATGCTAGTGTTGATTGGTTCAACGTGCCATGTGCTAAAGTTGAGATTTGTGTTGATCAGCTCGATTTTACTTCGGTAAAATGTTTAAAGGAAATGTTTAAAGGGAGGGAAAAGTAAGGGGTCTTTTTAAAAAAAAAAAAAAAAATTATGCTGTTTTCTGTTTATTTTCAGCTTTCATGTAATTAGTTTGGTTGATACCACAAAATGAATAACACAAATACCAGTAAAATTCTTTTATTGTTCTGTTATTATTAATGTTTTCCACCTCAGTGGTAATAAGCACTTCCCGTTCCACTCTGCTGGTAAACATTTTAATAAGTGCCCACCCACTCAAATTTTTTTTTATCATGTCGCATACGGTGTGTATGTGTGTGTGTGTGTGTGTGTATATATATATATATATATATATATATATATATATATATATATATATAATAAAATCAGATGTTTCTCTTTGTGATTTGATCTTTATTGAATTTAGATTCTAACTCTGCATTATTTGTTATTTATTTGTTCTGTCTGTGTGTTGTGCAGCGATGCCACGTTTGTGCTCTCACTGCGGTTCAAATACCGTGGTGGAGGAGGAGTTGTATAATCAGACACAGTGGGTGTGTCAGAATTGTGGCTCCGTCATCGCAGAGGAGACCTTCACCACCACGCTGAGTGAGGAACAACACTCAAAAGGTCAGATACCACCCATCTGACATGCTGCTGTGTTGCTGCCTGTTTAATTTGTGTCCTTCTGTCAGGTTGTGGTCAGTCTGTCTGTCCAGCTTCCACCTGGCATGCTGCTGTTTGCCTGTGTCTGTTTACGGAGTGTCTTCTGGTTGTCAGGCTATGGTCTGTGAGTCTGTCTGACTACCATTTCGAGGTTGTGCCAGGATAAACCAGGGCTATTTCAAGGCTACCAGGGGTTTCTTGCCTGCGGCTTAAAGCCCTGAGCCAAAAACCTATTTGTGTTTCTATTATAAGGTTAAAGCCCAGCAGTGACCCGGCCTATAACCTGCTGAGGTGCACATCATCTACCCCATTTCTATGAAATACTCAACGCCGCAAACAAGAAGTTAGTCACAGAAGAAATAATTAATTATTTCCGTTATATTTATTATCTGCATCTGAACGATCTTTATTTTTGAAAAATCTTTTATTTTGAAAAATGACCGGATTCTCTCGGTTACATGTCGGTCATTTGAGCGCTAAACTGTAACCCACAAGGGGACGGCACATGAACAGAGGCGAGTTAGATATGTTTTAAACAATAGCGGGGATTTTGGGTGAGACTGAGCCTGAGCCTTCATTCTCCCAGCTGTTGCACCATCACCTGTGTTTTTGTTTTTTTTTGTCTTTTTTTAAAGAAAAGTTCAAGCCGTACTTCCCAACCAACTTTATTTCAGCTGTTGAAAAATAACATTCATGGAGTGCTTATTATTATTATTATTATTACTAATATTGTTGATGCTGTTAGTATTAATGATGATGATGATGATAATAATAATAATAATAGTAATAATAATATTTTATATAAATAAATCACATTTACAATATAAACAATCTATGACACACACACACACACACACACACACACACACACCCGCACCCGGTTCGCAGTAAAATTGTCAAGAGTTGAACGGTCTGCGGTGATAAAAAGGTTGGAGACCCCTGTTTTAATTATCAGTTCATTTTCTGTAACCGCTTAATCCTCATTTGGGTCGCAGGGAGGCTGGTGCCCATCCCAGCCAACTTTGGGCTCGGGCAGAGTACACCCTGGACAGCTCGCTAGGCAATCGCAGGGCGGAAACACGCCGACGGTTTTGCAGCCTACTCTTTACGAAAGTCAGCAATGGTTCTTTTACATGCCTCTCACCATAGACAGTGGGAGACACGGCCCGCCTTTGATAACCCAGTTAGTTGCACTGGGGGCCCCTGCTTTAATGTTTAAGGAAACTCAAATATGTGAAATTGTGTCCATATGCCAGTTGGGCTTATCTGGCCTATAGGTGAGCACTGGGCACAATTCCCTGGGCTTCCAGCCTCAAAGTAGCTCTGAGGATGCACGATTGAGCCTTGTAGGTGACAGTAGAAATGGTAATGGTGTTAATTCGAGTTAGCTCAATACTGCATTCATGGCTTGTGTCTGTGTGTGGCTGAGAAGATAAAGGTAGAAGGTACATAGTTTGAAACAAATAATGATATCATGACTGTGTTTATGTATTTCCTTATCTTGTGCCCTCTTGTAACTCCTCTGGGATATTTACCAGGGGGAAAAAATGCTAATGCCTCTCTAGTGTGGTGTTTCTAGTACTGTATGTCCATCCGGGAAGCAATCCTGGGGTCGACCCAGAACACGCTGGAGGGACTTTGCCTCCCCCAAAAAAAAAAAAAAAAAAAAGAGAAGAATCCGGAAGAAGTGTCTGGGGAGAGGACTATCTGGATGTCACTGCTTAGGCTCCTGCCCCCTCGAGCCAACCTCGGATGAAGTGGATGATGATGATGAAAAATGTTGAACCATTTGTATGAAAGATAAGTGTAGGAGAGAGTCTTTTTTCAAAGTCATTAATTGTACATCGGTTCATCCCTCAACAGCTGTGCCTTATCACACCACCACAGAGGTGACGAAGCAGCCATGTCCCAACATGATCAAAGGTAACCGCTTTCCTTCTGACTGACTGGTCTAGGTTTTACACGCCTTTAATATCCATACAGACGCTTCCCGACTTACGTTTTTAATTGGTTCTGGACGGCCGAACATAAGTTGAAAGTGAACGCAAGTTGTTACAGTGACGTATGATGTGTGACGTATGACGCTCATACTGTACTATACATCCATAAATACCATTACTGTATCTCATAAAACACCCCTAAATCAATTATTATAAACATAACATTGTAAAATAATATCAAATAATATCAACATTATTTTCAAATAAGTCACTTATTTATACCGAATCACTTTACATGAAGCTTAAAACAGCCAATCAACGCTTACAATATGTGAAGCGCTCAATACCAAAAGTAGTGTACTTGCTGTGGGATATACGGACTTCCGGTCTTTCAAGTGCGCAAGGGTGCCGTTGAATTTGTTTAGAACACAGCCTGCACTGATGTGGAGCCAGCAGAGCGGAGAGCTCTTTCCTGGATTCGGATTTTCATTCATTTTACAACTCTTTTTGCTTAAACTGAGCATGCATGGTAGATCGCCCCGATCTGAGCAGATAGTTAATTAATCTCTGTGTATGAGACTATATATACTAGTATATATAACTGAACTGGGAAGAAGGAGGGGCATGTTCAGTCTCGTTTGTAAACAATGGATGCAGCATCATTACGTCATTACGTTAGTGTACTACGTAGGTACGACTAAACTCAAATTTGAATTTTTTGGAGGGGAAAAAAAAAACGTAAAACGGATGATCGTAAGTCAGGGTGCGTCTGTATATATATTTCAAATGTTTTCTACCAGAATGAGCTTTGACTTCCTTCTCCATCTCCGAAGGTTATTCAGCTTGACAGGTATTGACTGTTTTTGTCTGTTTTATCGCTCACCCAGATTGTGTTGATTTTGGCAGCATGTCTACACCTACAGGCAAAATGATCATGTGACAGCACACAACATGGAAGTTTACCAAACTTTAGCTTTTGAAGTTTCAGAGTCACACTGGGTTGCTGCCTGTTTGATCTGGTCTGTTGTGACTCCCTTTTTATTATACTACTGTGTATAAAAACTGTGTGTGTGTATACGTGCAGGTTTGGCTCGTGTCCGCGCTCTGTGCCGTATCCTCAGGCTATCCAAAAGTATGGAGTCGTCAGTGCTAAGCATGTTCGAGCAGGCCTATAGGCATCCCCATTTTCTGAATGGGTTTCTGGTGAAGAAGGAGCTGTTGGGGGGCTCCTGCGTGCTGCTCGTCTGCAGACAGAACAACTGGCCTGTTGCCATGGGAACCATCAGCACGTTGTTAGACGCCGACCCATCCAAGTTAAGAGCTGTCTATAATGAAATGATTAAAACCTTGGACATTCAAAACACATCCACAGGCAGCTTCGCGGAGATGCTGGAGAGCCACTGTCATGAGTGAGTTTAAATCCACAACAATAAGCCAACTAGGAAAATTTGATATGTATGGGAGGTGTGGCAGGAAAAAGGGAGGTCTTATCCAGAAAATAAACATTAGCACAGTTTGTCGGGGGTTGTATATTTTTTTAAAAAGTCGTTTTAAAAATAATGTTTTATGGATGGATGAATTGAAGAAAGTTGTTTGGCTACGGTTACAGTCCACATCTAAACAGGAGAAGAACCTCATACAGACTCTGAAACGTTTCAGGAATGTTATGGTTTTGGGTTGTTTTACTGCATCAGGGACTGGGCCGATTGCAGACGTTTATTCAGCTGTGAGTTCTGCATCTTATGAAGGAGTAACTGGATCGGATCAGTAAGAAAACCTTGGAACCATCTTGTGACTGAAGGAGTTGTGGTCAAAACTTTCAGCAAGCTGATCATTGAGATTGGTTGGCAATTTTGCAACGCACCAAAGAGATTTTATTGGGCAATACTAGTTTTTGAGGCCAAGGGTTTACTGACTTCAACAAATTAATATCGATTGATCTTTTTGTTGGTGTGTGTTACAGAGTGCGTGAGATGTCCTGTATATTCTCACGCACTTTATTTGTGCACACTCAAGTAAAAAATCTGCACCAGTCATGGATTTTCCAGAAGTGGTGCAATCCAATATTTCAGGGATGGTTCCTGTAGTTATTATTATGGATGCTTGTATAGCGCATTATTCA
The DNA here is from genome assembly GCA_024760905.1 of Plotosus lineatus. Taxonomy (NCBI): domain Eukaryota; kingdom Metazoa; phylum Chordata; class Actinopteri; order Siluriformes; family Plotosidae; genus Plotosus; species Plotosus lineatus. The sequence continues at coordinate 53,876,734 of CM045735.1, read as the reverse complement.
TACACGCGTATGCGCAATGCGCAGGAGAATATTGCGTTGTTCTATCCTTTTGATGCTGAGCGCCAAGCAGGAAGCAACAACTCCCAAATTTTAACAACGCGGCCGGATTCGAACTCCGACCTTCCAGAGGATAAAGCGGACGCTCTACCTGAGCTAAAATTAACTGAGCTAAATCCCCGGTGTAGTTATGATTGAATGGCGTGTGGCAGGGTCGTGCACATGCATCAGGAGTGAGCAGTAACTGTTATGAGTCTGTACGCTGCAGAATGTTACAAGTCAGTTCCTCGTTGTAATGATTGTGGTTCTAAAATACAGGCTGTTGTTGCTGCAGATTTTCAAAATAATTGTGATGCATGTTACAATAACACACTTTTTTTCTTTTGTCTTTTTTTTTTCGTGGAGAACTGCAGTAAAATTGTAAAATAGTTATGCATGTCTACAAAGGATGTCAAAGGGTGACGCGTATCCCTCGATCCTAATTAGGATTAAGCAGCTTTGAAAATGAATGTAATTAGTAATAATAAATGATGCATTTTTATTAACAACTTAAAAAGAAATGAAATTAAAAGCAGAGAAAGAAAGATATAATAAAGGTATGTTGCATGATTAGAATGAAGTACCGTATTTTCCGAACTATACGTCGCTCCGGAGTACAAGTCGCATTGACCAAAAAATGCATAATAAAGAAGTAAAAAACATATATAAGTCACACTGAAGTATAAGTCGCAAACTCATGGAAACTGTCTACCTAGGCTTGGAAATCTGCTGGCAGTTTTTGTGACGTTGTGGTCCTCACTCTGATAGAGAGGCGGTTGAGTTGCATGAAGCGGTAACACAATGAAAGTCCTCACCAAAGTCAATTATATTAATCTCCTTGACAACTACTTTGACATGGAGATGCAACTGCACTGCTGACAAGCGCCTCCCTGAGGCACATTGCTCAACACAAATGTGCAAGTTCGTTCCTCAAGCTGTGGCCATCTAGATTTTAGCCCGCGATTAGCTTTTTTGTTTTCTTCATTGCAATAATAATAATCTCTGCTTTTCTGCCCGCTTGTTGACTTCTGGCAGTTGTAAGTGTAAAAATAAACATGTGAAATGATGTTCGTTATTATTATAATGAACAGAATTGCATGTAATAATTTCACTACCTGGGCGTGGAGACGCAGCTGCACTGTTGACAAACCCCTCCCTGCATCCGTTCCTCTAGCTGTGGCCATCTTGCTTTTAGCCCACGATTAGCTGCTTTTTTGTTGTTTTTTTGTTTGTTTTTTTTTTTGTTTGTTTGTTTTTTTGTTTTCGTCATTGCAGTAATGGTAATCTCCGCTTTTCTACAGTCCCTCACAAGCTTCTCGTTCACTCCAAATTTACTTTCTGGTACTCTATTACCATTTCTGCTGCATACAGTATTTCACTACTTGCAGCTTGTAATCCAGAGAATGGAATTTTCTTTTTGGGGACATTTCTTCAGTGGTGGATGAGCAGGTACTGGTACCCAAGCCTAGCGTGCCCTCTTGTGGTTGAGTGTAAAAACAACAAACATGTGAAATTATGTTTGTTATTATGATGACGAACAAAATTATATGGAATTTCACATATAAGTCGCTCTGGAGCATAAGTTGCACCTTCAGCCAAAGTATGAAAAAAGGTGCGACTTATAGTCCGGAAAATATGGTAAGTAGAAAAAATGAAAAGGCTTGTGAGGAAACATGGATATAACTTGAACATTTGTGTTCATTAATGCGTATCAGCGGAAGTCACATGTGTTTGCGTCGGTGTTTAGGTGTAAACTGAGTCCCAGTGATGTGCCTGATGTCTGTGTGGAAAATGTACAACAGCTAGTGCAGAGGAGCACTGCACTGTTGGAGCTGGCAGGTGATGTGTGGTTAACCACTGGACGCCACCCACTGCCCCTCTTCACTGCGTGTGTGTATATAGCCTGGCAGTCCCTCAAACCCATGGTGAGTATAAACACACACACCAGTATCTGGGGTGTTTCTGGTATTTAGTGTTAAATTCATGCCAAACACAGTCCAAAGAATGACAGCCAATGATCTAGAACAAGTGCCATGGGTGCCCGGGGCTCGCTGATGAACGAGTGAGTGAGGGTTTGTAGTATGTCTGGTCTGATCCCACAGAAGAGCTCCTGGGGCACAAATCATTAGAACTGCTAATGCTGGTTATGATAGAAAGGAGTCAGTGCGTTGCAGGTTCTGTGTACGGGGGCTGTCTCACCTCACTGCAGGCGATGTTTATTCCTTTGCTTGAATCAACACTTTGAAATTCTGCAAGCAAAAACAAATCCATAAGTAAAGATAAACAAGACATTCACAATCATAATGTACAGTTTCTTCTCTCTCTCTCTCTCTCTCTCTCTTCAATGTTTATCTTTAATCACTGTGTGTGCACGACAGGGCCGTATGAAGTACACGTTAAATAAGTTCTGCGAAATGGCACGTCTGCCAAAGTCAAAGCAGACTGGCACTGAGCGGCGGGACACAGTGTTGCGGCGGGTCCGTGAGATCAGGGAGGAGCTGTGTAAGCTGGGCCGTGTTCTTCCATGGCTCAGGGGAGACACCGTTGAACCAGCCTCCATATGCATACATGTCGATGATATCCTCTCACACCGAAAAGTTCTGATGCTGCAGGCAGTGAGGGAGTTTGAGATCGAAGAGGAGGCTAAGAAACAGAGTTCAGATTCCTCTGAAGAAGTGCACTGGGGTAAAAGGCACCTGTTCCTGCCTCCTTCAGCAAAGAACGCAAAGCATCCGAGATTCGACTCACCCAAGCCAGACATCACCGGAGACGAGAATATATCGGACACCGAGATAGAATCATACATTCGCACACCGTCAGAAGTGAAGCTCTATGTGGAGGCACAGAACAAACTGACCCAGGATGAAAAGTGAAGGATTTAAATTGAAGAATTTACCACCACATCTCGTGCTAGTGTGTCCCATGGCCGATGCACTGTGATGTCCCACAGTGTGATGCAGACCCACTTAGGACTTCCCACCAGCCCGGCTTTACAAACCACAGTACTTCTGCTTTTTCACTCTTCTGCAATTACATCTCGTCATATTGAGCAGTGCATTGTGGGAGGCTTTCAGTGCTCACACATGTTATGCTTTCTAGTAAAGCCTTAAGTACACTGTATTTCCTCAGCTACTGAAACTCCAATTAAAATTAAATGCTTAAAACATTTTACCCAGAAGTCATTGCTGTATCCTCATTTATAAGGATTTAAAGTATCACTATGCTCAGTGTGGGAGTTGCTTTATTGTCTTATTGTTTGTGCTCTTTTAATTTTCTTGCCCGATTTCTAAATCACCAAGCGTTCGTTCTCTGAGTTTTTTTGTTTTGTTTTTATTAAAACTAACTTTTGAACCACACATTATTTTCTGTTTGTATTCTGTTCTTTCGTCCATGAGTTGAACAAGTGCTTTTCCCAAAGCTTATGCAGAAGCACCTTACACTTTACAGATTTGTTTCTAGACCAGTGCTAATTTTATTTCATGCTTCAGTCAATATATTGGTACAATTCAGAAACTATTGGAGTCTGGAATATTCTAACGTTTTTATAGCGTAGCCCCATAGGTGTGGAATGTGGGGCTGGTGGCATAGTGGTGAGGATGCTGGGCTCATGAAAGGGAGGTTGTGTGTTGAAATCCCAGTTAGACCCTCACTGCTAAAACCCCTGGGCAAGGTCTTAACCACAAGTGTGCCTCTGTTCACCCAGCAGTATAAATGGGTACCAGTAAAAATATACTGGGAAGGTAACCTGCAATGGACTAGCGTCAGTATGGAACATTCCTTGGATAGTTTAATTTTGTGTGTGTGTGTGTGTGTATGTGTGTAATGCAGCAGGTCCCAAGCCCAGATAAATGCAGAGGGTTGTGACAGGAAGGGCATCCGTCGTAAAACTTGTGCCAAGATAAACATGGGAATGATTAAAATGAATTTCATGCTGGATCGGTCGAGGCTCGGGTTAACAACGACTGCCATCAGTGCTGTTAACCAACAGGGTACTGGTGGAAATTGGACTACTGTTGGTCGAAGAAGGAGAGGCAGGAATCGTGTGTGTAGGCGAACAGAGAAGAGGAAAGGCATGAGTCTAGGACTGAGAGTAGGGACTTTTAATTTTGCAACTATGACAGGAAAAGGTAGAGAGCTGGCTGACATGATGCAGGGGAGGAAGGTGGACATACTGTGTGTGTTCAGGAGACCAGGTGGAAAGGTAGCAAGGCTAGAAGCTTAGGAGCAGGGTTTAAGCTGTTTCATCATGATGTGGATGGGAAGAGAAATGGAGTAGGAGTCATCTTGAAGGAGGGGTTTGTCAGGAATTTTCTAGAACTGAAAAGAGTGTCAGACAGAGTGATGAGTCCCAAGTTAGAAATTGAAGGTGTGATGTTCAATGTTGTTCGTGCTTATGCCCCATAGGCAGGATGTGAGCCAGAAGAGAAGGAGAGATTCTGGAGTGAGTTAGATGAAGTGATCCAGAGGTGAAAGAGTGGTCATTGGTGCAGACTTCAATGGACATATTGGTGTAGGCAACAGAGGGGATGAGGAAGTGATGGGCAGGTTTGGTATCCAGGACAGGAACACAGAAGGACAGATGATAGTATTTGCCACAGCCATTTCCATCCTTTTTGCAAAATCTTTCTTCCAGAAGAGACAGAAGTTTAGGGTGACTTATAAAAGCGGCGGTAGGAGCACACAGGTAGACTACATCTTGTGTAGGCGATGTAATTTGAAGGAGGTCAGTGACTGCAAAGTAGTACTGGAGAGTGTTGCCAAACAGCATAGGATGGTGGTGTGTAGGATGACACTGATGGTAAGGAAGGCAAAGGCAGAGCAGAATACAAAGTGGTGGAAGCTGAATAAGGAAGTGATGTGTTGTCTTCAAGGAGGAGTTGAAACAGGCTTTGGATGGTCAGGAAGTGCTTCCAGATGACTGGACAACTACAGCTAATGTGATCAGGGAGACAGGTAGGAGAGTACTTGGTGTGTCCTCTGGAAGGAAAGTAGATAAGGAGACTTGGTGGTGGAATGAGGAAGTGCAGGAGTGTGTACAAAGGAAGAGGTTAGCTAAAAAGAAGTGGGACATAGAGAGGACCGAAGAGAGTAAACAGGAGTACAGGGAGACACAGCGTAAGGCAAAGGTAGCGGGGTCAAAGGACAAACACAGGGCGTATGATGACTTGTTTGATAGGTTGGACAGTAAGAAGAGAGAAAATTATTTATACAGGTTGACACAGCACAGAGGGGAAGGATGTGCAGCAAGTTAGAGTGATTTAAGGACCGAGTGGGAAATGTATTGACTGATGACAGAAGTGTGCTGGGAAGATGGAAAGAGTACTTTAAAGAGCTGATGAATGAGGAAAATGAGAGAGAAAAAAGAGTAGAAGAGGTGACCATTGAGGACCAGGAAGTAGCAAAGATTAGAAAGGGTGAAGTGAGTGAAAAGTAGGTCAAGGTCACTCATATACTGTACAAACTTATCCTAGCATTCATAATATTGTGCCAATATTTAATTTTTAAAAGCTTCAGTGCACTGCAAGTCGTCTTTTCCTTTCGGCTGTTCCCTTTTTCTCAGGGGTCGCCACAGCGAATCATCTGCCTCCATCTTCATGGAAGTAATATTAATGATTCACATATTTCATTTGGCATAGGTTTTTGTTTTTTTTTGTTTTTTTTTGTCGGATGCCCTTCCTGACGCAACACTTTTAGCAAGGGGCAGAAAGACCTTGACGGCTATGCAGCATACTCTTTACGAAAGTCAACAATGGTTCTTTATCATGAACCTCTCACCATAGACAGTGAGAGACATGGCCGGCCTTTGAAAACCCAGGTAGCTGCACTGGGGGGACGGTGACAACCTTGTGAAGAGTAGGACTCAAACCCCCAACCTTAGGATCAGTAATCCAGCACCTTTTACCACCAGGCCACCACTGCCCCCTTCAGTGCACTGCAAGTAAATGTCCAAAAACTAAAGTGTGACAGATGGACACCATCACTCCAACACACACAGAATTAAAACAACTCCGTGTAACCCAGGCAGGTAGAGTTTCACAGAGCAAAATACAGTGGTACCTCACCTTACAAAAGTGCCAACAAATGAAAAATCCAGGTTACGAAACACATTTACCTAAAATTTCTGTCTCTGAATACAAAACAAATTCACGTTATGAAAGTGCCATCTCAAAAATTCAAACAATGCGTGAGTTGCTCTTCCATTGGCTATCTCCCAACATCCCGCCCTGCTGTCCTCCCATTGGTATCTCCATAATACCCATGACGCAGCTTCCTCCCATTGGCTATTATGGAGCTGCATCTCCAAAATACCCATGATGCTTTTCGACCCATTGTTCTTTCACGGCGTTCTGTTGTTTCGTGAGTTTTTCGAGTGTGCTCATTGCAACGGGCTCACGCTTTTAACCTTGCATAAACATTTGTAAGATTATAACTTTGCTAAAAAGACATGGCCAACACACATGCATGTGCGTGTGTAATTCCTGGTGCGAGTGGAAAGAAGAAGCAGGCTCGTGGCATGTGGTTGAGTGGTATTGCAAAGAAATATGGCCAAACCTGGCTACCATTGGTATGATATTGAAGCATAAGGAGGCCTTAAACGGTATGCTTTTATAATTTTCAAAAGGTTTAGAGGTAGTATTGGGGGCCTTGGAACGAATCAAGCCTTTTACATGTAAAATGCGGTTCAACTTACAAAAAGATCAGGTTACGAAACCACTTCTGGAACGGATTAATTTCGTAAGGTGAGGTATCACTGTCTGTCTTCCTTTCGGCTTTTTCCCTTTTACTCAGGAGTCGCCACAGCGAATAATCTGATTCGCACGTATGATTTGACAGAGGTTTTTACGTCGGATGCCCTTCCTGTCACAACCCTTTTAGCAAGTGACAGGAACACGCTGACGCCTTTGCAGCTACTCTTTACGAAAGTCAGCAATGGTTTTTTACATGCCTCTCACCATAGACCGTGAGAGACATGGCCCGCCTTTGATAACCCAGTTAGCTGCACTGGGGGGACAGTGACAACCTTGTGGAGAGTGGGACTCAAACCCCCAACCTTTGGATCAGCGATCCAGCGCCCCATACCACTAGACCACCACTGCCCATGGCGCGGTACCACTGTTACACCAAATATTAAGAGGAGCACAGTGCATGAACTCATTAAACAAATACTGTAATTCAACTTCTATGACAGGTGATACAAGTGAATTTGAGAATCGGTTGGTGAGGTAAAACCCCTGTTCACCTTTCCTGCTTTCACTTCAGACCATGAAACACGTAAACAGGTCCTTCCCCCATCAAACCATAACTGATCGTGGCATTGTAAAGATACTGGCCTTTTTTTTTTTGGGGGGGGGGGGGGGTTGATTTGCTGAATCGACTAAGATAACGACAATAACTCTAACAGATGAAAATAATAATATATAAACATGTTAATCTTCTTGGCTTTGTGCGAGGGTTGCTGACGGTGTGTGCACTTCTGCCCTGCCCGTCTGCTATGGGTTGTGGTGTCTCCTGCTGGAATGCAAAATTCCATCAACCTTACTGACCTTGGGGTTTCACAGCACTGTTCTAAACTTGACTTTATGCTCTATAAAGGCACCATCAATCAAAAAAAACCCACACGGATTGCTATTTGCTGTGTGTTCATGTTCTAAACGGATGCTATTGGTTATTTTCAAACACAGTAGATTTCAAGCTACAGTAGAGATTTCTTATAGTTTTCTGATCAACAATGTTCTTCGTTTTAAAAAAAAAGCCATGGGAATGAAGGATGTTAGTGAGTTTGGTATAATGTGCACTTACAATGCTCCCAGAGACAGGTTATAATGAGATGCGCCATCTGTAGGCATACACCAGCCTCTGAGTCTCCTCAGGGAAGGAATTTCACTCAGATGTCAGGACTTCCTCCTCGGAGAGCATGTGTGCGACGGCTGGCTGAAACAACCAGCAGACAGAACCTGCACTCATGACATCTTTCCTCACAGGACGCAAGCTCACGTAGTACCTGTGATGGAGAGAATGAAGTGAACTGTAATATTCTGGAATTTTCTTTTCCAATTTCAAAAATATTTACATCAACCTGGGGTGGTGCAGATTAGTACGTTCCCCTCACAACAAGAAGCTTCTGGGTTCGCAATCCGGCATTGGTTGTTCCTCTGTGGAGTTTCAATGCTCTCGCCATGCTTGTGTGGGTTTCCTCCATGCACTCCAGTTTCCTTCAACAGTCCAGAAACATGCACATTAGGACAACTGGAAGTTTCAAATTGCCCCAAGTGTGAATGTTTTGTGTGTTTGCCCTTCAGTGATCTGGCAAGCTGCTCAGGGTGTACCTGGCCTCTGTCCTGTGTTGACTGTGGTAGGCACCAACCTCCCTGTGACCCTAGTCGGATTAAATGGTTCGGCAAATGAAAGAGTGATTTGAGATTGAACGACATCAGCACGTTGTTGCACAAATACATTGCAGGTGATCAAGTCATAATGAGATCTACAGAGGATGTTAACCCTATTATTTCATTAATTTATTCATTTTTTTATATTTTACGTTATGTCAAAAGAGGAAATGAATGATGGATCACATACACGTGTTCACGAATCTCTCATGTGGTACCAACTAGCATGCATGATGTCACATCCTTGTTGTTATATAATAAGATATAACATCACATTGACTGAGAAATTTAAAAACTTGCTTCTTCCGAGTACAATTTCCATAAGTTCTAAAGTGTCAAGTAATTATAACATGATATCAATAGCTCATGTGAAAGGTAATGACTTACTGGGACTTAGCGGACAGATAAAAATACCCACAATTTCCGGTGGAAGGAGAATACCGGTAGGTGTGTTACAGTACCTTCCGCATTGCTCACAGAAAAGCTCAGCACAGATATGACAGAAAACATTTTTTTTCAAGTTAAACATTCTGGCTTTGTGAAACTCTGAACACATCAAATGGAATTATTTTAATTCTTGAGAAACATGTAATTTCCAGACCTAAAGACCATTGACAGCCACAGAATTTGAACTCGGAACCATATAGCTGCAAGGTAATGCATCACGGTGTCACATAGCTTGTTTATAATAACACTAAAATTTGAAACACAGACTATTGGTAACCAGTAGCATCTTTTGTCACACTCAGTGTGGGATTTCCTTCTTGAAAGACACTTATAATCATTTACATTGTTCATGTTGGAAGCTCTGTTGTTAATCTTATAAAGTATTTCCTTTTAGTTTGCCAAGTCCATCAGCTCCTATCTGTAAACAACTTTATCTGCAGACTTGCATTTTTAGATTTGTGCTGGTTTTAAAAATGTACAGTAAATTACAAGGTGGTTCCATTTTTTTTTTTTTTTTTTTTTTCCGAACACCAAGTGATTCCAAATATCTTTCCTCACATCATCTGAAAAAAACTATATCTGACGTTAATTAAGTAAATGTAATTTATTTTTTGCTGTATGTTTCACTGAGTCGGAATGTTGACCAAACTTTAAGTATAAGCATAGTTTGGCTCAGTTTGGCTTGTGTTTTGCACATGATGTGTGTTATCACATTACAGCACTCCATCTTTGCGGCCAGTGCTTCTGAGTTCCAGTCCTATATTCACCATAAACAGGACAAACAGTTTCGGATTGTGGGAAAACAAACAAGTTGAGTTGGCGAGACAGTAAACAGAGAGTGCATAACACTGCTGCCGATATCAGACATCAGACGGTGCTGTTATTAAACACAGAGGATGAATATTCTGTTATCATGAAAGGATTAAGCTCCTCAAGGACACAATGAGAGGACTTCATGCTCTTAATCTGATCTCTGGTGGTGTGTCAGGTAACACAGCTAAGACTTTAATCCAAACTAACTCATACGTATTCATAGAGATGGAGGGCCATTTTCACTTATGTATGCTCTCTCTCTCTCTCTCTCTCTCACACAAGTGTAGGTATGTCTGCATCGAAGATAGTGATGCCCATTTGATACAATAAAAACAACAGCAAGCATCGAGCAATATACTTGAGACTCAGACATGTGATATTCAATCCTGATGGGGTTGTACTGATGCTATGTGGAAAAGGAAGTAAAGATAGTGAGTGGTTCCTGTGGTGCCTGGGGATCTGTAGCTTGCCAACCTGAGTACAGAATGTGCAGGGAGGGGGGGTTTCAGCACATCCAGTCTCTGGAGGTAATGGCATTAGCTGTAGCTAAGGACTTTTGTCAGTCTTAGGTGGCACATCTCCAGTTAGAATTCAGAATTACTGGCATCTTTTATATTTGATAATTTCAGCACAAAGACTCAAACGTTATACAGGCATCATAATAATAATAATAATAAATGAATTATTTATAATACTGTAATAGGATTTGGGGAGACTGGCACCCATCTCAGTTGACTCTGAACAGCTCACCAGGTCATTGCAGTGCAATAAAAATCGTATTATTAATAATAATAATAATAATAATATAATTTTGACCAGAGTTTTTTGAGTGTAAACAAAAATATATCTTCTTCTTTTCCTTTCGGCTGTTCCCTTCAGGGGTCGCCACAGCAAATGATCTGCCTCCATCTCTCCCTATCCTCTGCATCTTCTACTCTTACTCCAACGACCTTCATGTCCGCCTTCACCGCATCCATAAATCTTCTCTTTGGTCTTCCTCTGGGCCTTTTGCCTGGTAGTTCCAACCTCAGCATCCTACGACCAATATACTCACTATCCCTCCTATGTACATGTCCAAACCATCTCAATCTAGCCTCTCTGACTTTGTCTCCAAAACATCTAACATGTGCTGTCCCTCTGATGTACTCATTTCTGATCCTATCCATCCTCGTTACTCCCAAAGAGAACCTCAACATTTTCATCTCTGCTACCTCCAACTCTGACTCCTGTCTTTTCCCCAGGCTCACTGTCTCTAAACCATACAACATCGCTGGCCTCATCACCGTCTTGTACACTTTTCCCTTCATTCTTGCCGATACCCTCCTATCACACATCACACCGGACACTTTTCTCCATCCATTCCAACCTGCCTGCACGCGCTTCTTCACCTCTTTCCACACTCTCCATTGCTCTGGATTGTTGAGCCTAAGTACTTAAAATCCTCCACCTTCTTTATCCCTGCCCCCTGTAACCTCAAAGTTCCTCTTGGGTCCTTGTCGTTCACACACATGTATTCTGTCTTACTGAGGCTAACCTTCAATCCCCTCCTTTCCAGGGCATACCTCCACCTCTCTAGATTTTCCTCCACTCGGTCTCTGCTCTCACTACAGATCACTATGTCATCTGCAAACATCATAGTCCATGGAGATTCTTGTCTAACCTCATCTGTTAGCCTGTCCATCACCATAGCAAACAAGAAGTTATAAGAAGAAGAACAAAAATATATGTATAAACATAATATATATGCACACACAAAAAAGGTAAGTCTGTTGGGTTTTTACACCCGAGCCTAGTGGCTTAGCCTCGTGGCTCATCAGGCCGGTGCTTATCCCCGGTTTCCGTAGCGTGAAGCGACCAGGAGTTCAACTCCCCCTGGATGGGACGCTAGTCCATCGCAGGTTACCTTCCCAGTATATTTTACTGGTACCCATTTATACTGCTGGGTGAACAGAGGCACACTTGTAGTTGAGACCTTGCCCAGGGGTCTTAGCACAGTGAGGGTCTCAGTGGGATTCGAACTCACAACCTCCCGATCATGAGCCCAGCACCCTAACCACAACGCCAAAATCCCCACTTTTACTTACTTTTACACACACACACACACACACACACACACACACACACACACACACACACACACACACACACACACACACACACACACACACACACACACCACAAATATATAAATGCTTTGATTATAATAAAGGGTGTGGTGAATAGCTGGAGTGTTGACTGCTTATAGATGACTGTGAGCTACACTTTTTCTGTGGGGTTCAATTAAAATTGCCATCAGATATACTGAACGAGATGTGAGATAATTCCCTCCATGAAATGAATCTACATTAAGATGAATTGCCCTTGTGTGCATTTGTGTGTGAGAGAGAGATTTTGGTTTTATTTTCTCCTGTAGAATAAAGTAGTGTGAGCCCCTATTTTCAGCCAGTTTGATTCATTTGTCCCAACCCAGCTTGTTAGGAACCTGGGTGGTCGCTATTCACATTGAAATGGCCAAACTCTTGTTCAAGTAACCTTGAATATGTCACAAAGCCGAACTGAACAACACAGGCTGACGCTTTCAATCACAAAATCAGTGCAGTGTGGGTATAACCTTAGGTGGGCCTCAGTTTGAAAAGGGTTTATTGGGCTTTCATAGGGTTGAATTTGAGGAATTTTTAGTTGCTATCTTAAGTCAAGTGTAATATTTTTCTCCAATTAAAATGTATTATAACCAGATGCAGATAACAAGATGACTACCTACTCATGAACATAACAACAAATTCGAACCAAATTTGCTGCCAGCATCAAGTCAAAGGGAGTGATACTAGCAAGGCGGTCCTGGGTTTCGTGTCCCGTGCTCAGAAAGGCGTTTCTGGGTGAAGTTTGCATGCTCTTCCTGTGCTTGCATGGGTTTCTTCCAGGTTCTCCAGTTTCCTCTCACAGGCCAAAGACGTGCAATGGTCTGGCAAGCAGTTCAGGGTGTACTTGACCTTGCTTGTAGTTGGCTGAAATAGGTTCCAACCTTCATGCAACCCTAAGATTAACCGATTTGACGAATTAATAAATTAATGACCAAACACATCACTAATATCCTAATATACATACTAGTATTTATTGTTTTTAAGGTTAAAATGTTTCTTTTAACTTATTTGACTGATCAAAACTTGATTAATGTTTTCATTTGAGACACAAAAATCAAGTAAAATGTCATTATTTCTCACGTCGTTACATTAAAACCCCTTTTCGTATTTTATTTCACAGCAGAAACAACAATAAACAAAAAAAAAAAAACCCCAAAGAATTTCGAGCCGGTTTGAGTAGCACCCTGCGTCATCACCTGTATGTCTCGGTTCACGCGCACAGCTAATCCCCGCCCTACGAATTCGATTGGCTGCTGCAGGGAGCAGCTGTTACAGCCACACCGTGATTGGTGGATTCTTCCTAAACCATGACGTTATGCTTTGTGCTGCACACTGGGAGAGAGTGAGAGAGAGAGACGACGTAATGGATTAATTCCGCTGCAATGATCGTCATTTTTATTACATTTCACCAATTCTGCAGCGTGGAGTTGCAATGAAGGTAAGCTATTTGATTCTTTTGGTCGTTTAAAAGGAAACGTTTACTTACATTTTTGTTTACTTCAGATTAAAGATGCCTTTTGGGATGATGATGATGATGATGATGATGATGTTAATATGTCAGCAAGAACAGTATCATCTGCTGAGTTTTGAATCAATAAGACTGCAAGTGGTCACACAAGCCGGCTGCTTCTCATTATTAATTATATTACTGCATAGTCAGTCATAAGGATAATAATAATAATAATAATCAGGATTATGAATAATCATAGTAATAAAGGAGGATGAGTGCATAGTCGTGGGAATATTGTGATCGTTTGTTCTAAATCCTAAGGAATTATTTATTTTTTTGGAGAGTAATAAGTCCTTGCATTGAGAAATGACCTGTCAGCTTTAAAGGAGTGTAATGTAAAATAAACTCAATTATAATAATACAGATGTTTGTAATGCATAATGCAGTCAGAAAATCTTTAGCTTTCATATATATACATACACACACACACACACACACACACACACATATATATATATATATATGTGTGTGTGTGTGTGTGTGTGTGTGTATATATATATATATATATATATATATATATATACACACACACACCCACATATATATATATATATATATATATATATATATATATATGTGTGTGTGTGTATCTATATATATATATATATATATATATATATATATATATATACACACACACACATATATATATATATATATATATATATATATATATATATATACTCCACACACACACATATATATATATGTGTGTGTGTGTGTGTGTGTGTGTATATATATATAGATATACATACATACATACATAAATACATACACTGTTTACACACACACATGCATATGAGTATTGTGCTTCCTTCATCACATTTTTGCAGAACAGAAGTTGTAAGCAGTCAATTACATCATGTTTGTACAAACCTCAGAAACATGTCTATCTGTGTACATGTTATATTTGAATTATTTTCATTAACAATCCATATATCATGATGTAGATTAACCTCACAAAGGGTAAAAGTCATCGTTTCTGCAGGAAGACACAATCTGCTTTGCCATGCAGTAGTTTCATCCAGTATTCTTAAATAAAGCAGCTTTTCAGCCCAAACACACGCAGCTCTATGCGCTTTACCCAGCATGCAGTGCGGGATGTAAACAGGAAGCTCATTGTCTCAGAGCTAATTTGCCTTGTAACCAGGCTGTTGTAATCCTATTAAGTATGTATATTACAGGTGTAACTTCAGAGAATTCATAGAGTTAGGTCAATATTCACATTTATATAAAACGCAGAAGCATGTTCCAGTCCATTTTAGAGAAATATGGATCTACAGGTTTGCCCACAATGTAAGTTATAAATATACAGTAAATCTCAGTTGGTGTTATTTACTCTAGCCACTATGAAATTAAAGACTGGTAAGAATCTATTGTGTTTAAACATATAAAAGTTGATCAAATATAATGCAATGGTTTGTTGTACATGAATGTTCTGCATAGGGTGTGAAATAGGGAACAATTGGTACAGTATACTGTATGCAGTAGCAGAATGTCTGGGGCATAAAAATAGTAGACACGTCACCACCAGCATTTAATACTTAATATGAGCCATCAGGGCTTTATTTCTCATCATCCAGTCTAAATTATATTGCATGAAGCTTTCTGCAATCTAGGGTCCATATATATTATATTCATCAGTTTGTTTCCAACCCCTGGCTGTTCATACCACTGCATTACATGTGGTTTGTAATAATACTTTCTACATTCTGTGTAGGAGACTGTATGGATCTAAAAGGCAGCCAATTTCAATTTAGCTCATTACTCCTTGTGTTTGTGCCTCTAAAATCAATCAATAATTTCTACACCCTGTGTAATGCACTATATGTGCAACAGGGAGTTATTTGGGATTCACCTCTACATTTGACAAAGTATTAAATCATGGCTTGTACACTATATGCGATGAACTAATTGATCAAGAGATCAATTTAGCTCTTAAGTCACTGTAATAGAGCACTTCATATGATCTGAAACAATCACTTTCTCACTCTCTCTGTGTCTCCCTCTGGTTGTCTGTCTTTTTCTCCTCTATCTCAATTTATCTCAGGCGTCTATGTGGGCTTCGTGTTGTGGTTTATTGAACGATCTGATCGGTTCAGGGGCGGTTCGAAGCCATCAGGCTGGGTTCGGAAGTGGAGCCGGACCATTCAGGTTTGCTCCTGGCGCTGGCTATTCTGCCTACCCTTCAACAAGCTCCACTCAATCACCGTCCAGCCCTGCCCCCTCAAATGGAGCAGTGTGCAAAGCCTGCGGCCTTGCCTTTTCCGTCTTCAGAAGAAAGGTAGGCATCCCTGCATATGAATGTCTGAATATTACAGTCTGCATGTTTGCATGTAAATAGAAGTATGCTCATATAAAACTGTTACAAAAGTCAAAGTATTGCATTGTATGTCCAGCACGTGTGCTCAGACTGTGGGAGGAGCTTCTGTGCACTCTGTAGTGTACTACAAGAGAACCTGCGGCGCTGCTGCGTGTGCCATGCCCTGTGGGCGACAGCGTTCGAACGGGCACAGCTTATGCGGCTGCGGGTACGAGACCTGCGCCGCTATCTCATGCTGCGTGACATTAGCACGGATGCCTGCACAGAGAAGGAGGAACTCGTCGAGCTTGTACTACAACACATGGGGGTGGATCTTCAGGAGGAAGAAGAAGAAGAAGAAGAGGAGGAGGAGGAGGAGGAGGAATTGGAGAATGAGGAAGCCAATATTGAAGCCCCATCTTCTGCTTTAGTCCTGCCTGTTGATGCTGCACTTCCCACCCTTCAGCAGCCTGCACTGTCTGTCTCTGCCCCTCAGGAAGAACCACCCAGCACTAATATCAGCTCAGGGACCAGTCAGGTATGCACAGAAGGAAACGTCACACAAACACACTTATGCCTGAGAATGGTATTGATAATATGATGATTTCTGTGCTGATATACAGATATATCAGTATACAGTACTGTATTTATGTCTCTTCTTCCCCTGGGTAACCGTTATTACCTCCATCACGGGGTTGCATTTTACTTTTGGATTGTTTGTTTGAAAGCAGGATTACCCCCACAAAAAAATACAGATTTTCATGAAATTTATACCAGAGGTGGGGCTTTGGACAAGGAGGACTACATTAGATTTTGGAGATGGTTTGGATACAATTTTCAGGCCAGGAAGTTTTTGAAGGATTCTTTAATGTTGTAAGATATGATCTTTTTTTTTTTTTGGAAGTGTGGTATTACAGCAGACCCAGCAGGGGGTGCTGTGTACTTTCTGTTATTTGAAAAAAGTTGGGTGCATATTTCTACTTGAGGTGGAATTTTTGACACAGATGATTCTATAAGATTTTGTATATGATCCAGATCAAATTCTGAAGCCATGAATTTTTAAGGATTTATTTTACATTTGTAATACAATAAACATTTTTTGGAAGTGTTCTATTGCAGCAGGTCCAGCGTTGTGTACGTTCTTTTTGTGGGGTGGGGTCAGTGTTCTGTGGTCTCTGGATGCTTTTGTTAACAATTGAAGTGCAGTCGGCCCCCTACTTACGAAATTAATCCGTTCCAGAGCCGTTTTCGTAACGTAAGAGTTTCATAAGTAGGGGCACATTTTACATGTAAAACACCCAAGGCTCCCAAGACTACCACATAAACTCTTTAAAAATGATAAAAGTACACCAATTTTGGATGAAATATGTGTTAAAAGTAAAAGAAAATTATTTATTAAACCATTTAAACATTTTATTAACATATTAAACCATTTTATTAACATATATATTAATTAAACCATTATTCAACATTTTTTATTAACACACACACACACACACACACACACACACACACCTGTCTCTCTCTATCTCTCTCCCACACACACACACACACAATACAGTACAGATTAAATGTGTATTGTATACACATTAAATGTTTATTGTGGCGCTGCGGGCCACACCCACAAGCAGGACGCTGGCGCATTTTAACACGTGGAATTCAAAGCGCATTCCCTGCTTGACAGATCAGAGGTCCAAACTCAACTTTAACTTGATTCCTTGAGGGATCGGCGGTCCAGATGAGCCACGTTTTGCTCACATGCGCCACATTTATTAAACATTTACTGAATTAAACAACTTAAAAAACTAAACTAAAAACTAAAGAGTTAAGCCTCCTTTTCGTAAGTAGGGGGCCGACTGTATAACTAAATTCCATTTAGTTTGCAGAGCCAGTTCTCCGATGGTTTAACAGGTCCGAGGGACTGAATGACATGACAAATACTGACCACTTTAGAAGGAATATTTTCCCCCTTAATCATGTAAATAACTTATTTGATGATGTCAGCAGTGCATAAAATCATTTCTGCTCACCACGTTGTAAAGAGTGTTTTCCTGAGATACTGTAGCGTTCTTTTAAGTTTAAAGCAGTCTGGCCGTTCTCTTCTGCCCTCTCATATTTCCACCCACAGACCTGACTACTCTGCCATCCCTCTTAATGATTATTTCAGCACCTGTTGTGCTACTGATTACACTTTTGGCTGTTTGGTTAAGAAGAAGGGGGGCGGGGGTGATTTTCCTGCTGGGTTATTTGAGCTGGCCATAAAAACAAGGTTTTTGACTACTTTTTTATTTTTGAGCACAATAATATTTCACAGCATGGTCTTCTGATTAGCTGGTCTTCCCCTACTGCAATCTGCCTTCCCATGCATTGTAGTCTGTTCATCATGGTTTGCATCGCATCCCACTAAGCATGAAACTTTTTAAGTGACCAGTCAGAACATCGTAGGTACAATGTGGAAATGGGAGGAGGAAGCCAAACAGGATGGAAGCCCAACATGTACACTCAAAATTAGCATTTCAGGAAAGAATAGGAAAGCAGTATCTTGGGAAACTCTGGAATTTTTTTGGATTCAAAATCATACTCTGGTGCTCCACTGGTGTCTGAAATTAAAGATAAAGGTCTGAAAATGGTATAATATCTGACCTTTAATGGTAGTGCATAGGACTTTATATTAAAGTGAATGTGCCTGCTACATGATACTGTTTACATGAATTAACTTAACCAGAGTTTCTAATCTGTCATTGAGTAACTGATGTTATGTGTTTAATGAATTATGAACATATTCTGTTAAGAGAATGACTAAACATTGACTTGTTGCTCTTCTCACTTGGCTGTGTGTGTGTGTGTGTGTGTGTGTGTGTAAACAGTCCAGTCCGGTGACTCAGAGGCGGGCCCGGGCCTCTATCTCTGATCTCTCTAGTGAGAACGACATCGAGTTATTAACTGTTCGGCAGCTGAAGGAAATTCTGGCAAGGAACTTTGTGAATTTCTCTGGTTGCTGTGAGAA
Source organism: Plotosus lineatus (assembly GCA_024760905.1). Lineage (NCBI taxonomy): Eukaryota > Metazoa > Chordata > Actinopteri > Siluriformes > Plotosidae > Plotosus > Plotosus lineatus. The sequence goes on along the minus strand of CM045735.1, from coordinate 53,858,091 downwards.
GTGGGAGCTGGTGGAGCGCGTGCGGCGTTTATACAGAGAGCACCAACACAATCGCACCTCCTGTGAGTCATTTTTTTCAGTCTGCACGGGACTAAGCCAAAATGGAAATCCTAAACATATAAACATGCACCCGATACCTGTCAGAGCAAAATGCACCCGAAACCTGTCAGAGCAAAATGCACCCGAAACCTGTCAGAGAAAAATGTTCCCTCTTGTCTGATGTGCAAAGCATTCTTAAACATGTAGAGAAGACATGTACCAAGAGAATCAAAAAGTTCTCAACTGTAGCTGAGTTTAATGCTGTTCGCATTGTGCATACGGTATATAGAGGTGTACTGTGTACTGAAATGTACTTTATCTCGCCTCAGGTGTAAATGTAGTACGTGTTAGATAGAGAGGGCGTCAGGTGAGACGTACACTCAGTAATTCGTAACAGAAAAAGTAAGTTTTAACACTCTGAGATACTGGTATCTTGTTCAGAAACATAACAGATTCCATTTTATAGGAAGAAATTTTACTTCACAAGAAAAAAAAAATCACAGATCCAAAATGGTGAATGTTCTGCTTATATAGTATCAGGAGGAATTACTAAAAGTCTTGGCTACAGGAGAAAACATTCTGTGGGTGCCTGACTATCACACACATACATCATGTAGTGGTTCTTCTTTTCCTTTCGGCTTTTTTCCTTTATCGGGGTCGCCATAGCATCTGATTTGGCAGAGGTTTTTACATCGGATACCCTTCCTGACACAACCCTTTAGCAAGGGGCAGAAACACGCTGACGGCTATGCAGCTCCTCTTTACGAAAGTCAGCAATCGTTCTTTTACATGTCTCTCACCATAGACAGTGAGAGAAATGGCTGGCCTTTGATAACCCAGTTAGATGCACTGGGGCGATAGTGACAACCTTGTGGAGAGTGGGACTTGAACCCCCAACTTTAGGATCAGCGATCCAGCGCCCTATAGCACCAGGCCACCACTGCCCTACATACAATACAATATATGGTTATTAAGCAAAATACAGCGGTTCCTTGACTTACGAAATTGATATGTTCCGAGGGTGAGCTCGTAAGTCAAAATGTTCGTTAGATAAAACAAAAATTCTCATGGGAAATAACAGAAAACCAGTTAATCCGTTCCAACCCCTTCCAAACTCATATAACCTGACACAAACACATATATGTGACCTAATATATTAAAGATAAACATTTAAAAACAATAAATATTTCATAATAATAATAGTACATGTACATTAACATTAATAATAAATAATAATAAAAAAACAAGAATAAACAATAAGTCAACTCGCCATTCCAATCACCGACTTCAACGAAGGTGTCAAGTGGGCAGGCAGGCAGGAGGTGGTGCATAACAGAGGAGCAGGAGAATTTTGTGCATGTGCATGCTACGAATGCCAGCGAGGAAAGACTCATGGTGAGCTCCCACAAGGCCAGTGCATCTCAAATAGTGGGGCCATTGACCGTGTGATGTCGGGGGGGGGGGGGAGAAGACATGATTTTTTTGCCATACTGTGCTAGAATTAAGTGTAATTGCACATCCACTACAGCAGGTGACAGTGGCACTTTCACTGTGTTTTCTATGGTGTAGGGAACACAGTGAGAGTTCCACTGCCACCTCCTGTAGAGGATGCACAATTACACTAGATGTCGTAAATCAAAATTTTGCTCGTTTGGTGGGCAGATTTTTGGTGGGATTGAAGTTGTATCATGAAAAATTTGTTCTAAAAGACACTTGTAAGTGAAGGTACCACTGTATTATCATTAAGATTGGAATCATCACTCTCTTTTCTGCATATCTGAGGTTGGGTCAGAGATGCAACAGGTTTAGGAGGGAAACCTGGCATCCCTCTCCCCAGAAACATTATCTATCTTTTCTGAGTGATCCTAAGGTGTTTCCATGCCATACATGATAGATAAACCATCCCGTGACTTCTGCTTCTGCCTCCCAGGAGAATTTAGGTGCCTCTGAAGATGGTGATCAGGATGCATGCTAATCAGATGCCCGAAACACCTCAACTGACCCCTTTTGGTGCGGTGGAGCATCAGCCCTACCCAAGTTCCACTCAAATATTTGAGTTCTTCAACCTCTCTTTAAGGTTGTACATATTAGCAAATCTTGTTCTTTTGGTCACTACCCAAATCTGAGCTCCCTCTTCAGCTCATAAGTTGGAAACGCATAATTACATAATAAGTCTTTTGTATGCTGTAGCTTTACAGTTCCCCTTCAGTGCACTAAGAGACCCTGACCTGTTCCGGCATGGCACTGTCCCTGTGTACAATGAAAATTCCATGAAGACATCATCTGCCAAAGTTGGAGCGGATGAACATTGCGTATTCAGAACCCTGACCTCAACCACACTGAACACCTTTGGGATAAACTGGAAACACAGCACAACGATCTTTATCTAAGATCAGTGCCTGACCTCACTAATGCTCTAATGGGCAAATCCCCACAGCCACACTTGAAAATCTAATGGAAAGTCTTTCTAAAAGAGTGGAGGCTATTATAAGAGGGGGAAAAAAGGACTAAATCTGGAAAGGGATGTTGAACAAGAATAAATGGGTGTGATGGTTGGGCGTGCAAAAACTTGAGTGTATTATTGCCGTATATTCACTCAACTGTTATAAACATTATTCAAGATGATTCAAGAGCTACGACGCTATGTGAAATATATATTAAAATATTTTGCTGAATCTCTATTTTAAAGGAGCTCAATCAATTACCAGGCATATTAAATAAACATACAATACATACAGTGTTATCTATCTCATGGAAATAAAATCAAGTTGGCTCTGATGTCTTTCCAAAATATTTGCTAACTCCTGTATGCAAGTGTCAATGTCTCCTGCACCGGGTGCAATGATAGTCATAAACATCAATACCTTGAAGCAAACGAGACTGCAGAGCAATTGATCACAGACAGCCAGAATGGTATTGCAGGGAAACCTTTGCGTTAAGTCAAAGTTAACTGGTAATGGAAAATAAAACACATAAGGTATATTCGCTCTAACGATCTGAAGGTTGGGGGTTCAAGCCCCAGTGCCATCACCCCTAGTGCAGCTAACTGGGTTATCAAAGGCCGGCGTGTCTCTCGCTGTCGCTGGTGAGAGGTTCATGTAAAAAGAACCATTACTGACTTTCATAAAGAGTAGCTGCATAGCCGTCAGTGTTTTCCTGCCTTGCAATGGCCTGGCGAGCTGTCCAGGGTGTACTGTGCCCTTGCCCAGAGTCGCTGAGATGGGCGCCAGCCTCTCCGCTACCCTAATTAAAATAAAATGAATGGTTTTTAATTAGAGATATCCAGGATTACTATTTATATACTAGTATAAAACACATGAAAAATCTCACCACAAACGTCCACGAGGTTTCAGTACAAAGGGGAAAGTTGCTGTAGCGATATTAATGGGTCTGTTTTTGGTGCACACTGATGATCTCATGAATTCTTCTACAACCTCAAAACTTCAGAAAAGAATTGGAAATGAAATAGAATTAAAAAAGAAAAAATCAGTAAGGAACATTTTTAATTGCATTATAGAACTGCAGCAACCGCATCCTTTTCTTCTGCACTCATAGTTTCCATTTTGTTGAAACAAACCATGCATTGTCTTGTTGAAATATGCATGGGCGTCCATGAAAAAGATGTTGCTCCAAAGTCTCAGTATATTAATTCTTTTGTATTACTGCTGGCACCACAAAAGCACAACCTACCTTTCCTAAGGCCATTGGCAGCAGCCCATTACCATGACTTTGGCTTTTGGACAGCCTGGATGGTTCTTTCTGTCTTTTTGGTCTGCAGCACATGATGTCTATTTCCAAAAAAAAAAAAAAAAAAAAAAAAGACCTGGAATATCGATTCGTCAGATAACAATATGGTAAAGAGATAGATTATTTTATTATTCCCGTTAAGGAAATTTAATTGTCATAGCAGCAAAGTAAACGTATAGGGCGTAATTTAAAAAAGCAATATTTAGGAGCGATAGCGATATAGTGGGGCTGTGGTGGTGTAGTGGTCGTGATCAAGAATACGTGGGTTTGAATCCCTGTTAGACTCCCACCATGCCTTTGTTCACCCAGCAGTATAAAGAGATACCAGTACAAATAATGGGACGATAACATGCAATGGATCAGCGTCCTATCCAGGAAAAGTTGAACTTCTAGTTGCTTCATGCTAAGAAAACCAGGGATAAGCTCTGGCCTGATGAGCCAATAGGCTCATGTTTTTTAACCTGCATCTAAACAAAAACACTGAGGTAGTATAAGTGGCAGAGGTCGAGAACAAATTCCAAGATGGTAACAGAAGTGAAGTACCAATCAATCAGTCAATCAGTCATTTCATTTCTGGAAACACTTAATCCTAATTAGGGTCGCGGGAAGGCTGGCGCTCATCCCAGCCAACTCCGGGTGAGGGCAGAGTACACCCTGGACAGCTCGCCAGGCCATCACAGGGCGGAAACACGCTGACGGTTTTGCAGCCTACTCTTGTCGAAAATCAGCAATGGTTCTTTTACATGCCTCACACCATAGACAGTGAGAGACATGGCCGGCCTTTGAGAACCCAGTTAGCTGCACTGGGGGGGACAGTGGCAACCTTGTGGAGAGTGGGACTTGAACCCCCAACCTTAGGATCAGCGATCCAGCTCCCTATACCACCAGGCCACCACTGCCCGAATCAATCAATCAATAGAGTATATTTAGTAACCTAAACTATTATAAGTAATAAAAATAATGTAGGATGGTGTAGTAAGACAGTGTTACCATGTCTAACGAATTTAATCCGTTCCGAGGGCAAGCACACAAACTGAAATTTCGTTAGATGAAACAATTATTCCCATACGAAATAACAGAATACCAATTAATTCATTCCAACCCCCTCCCAAACTCACATAACCTGCCACAAACACATATATTTGACCTAATATAATAAAGATAAACATGTAGAAACAATAAATATTTCATAATAATACATGTACATTAACATTAATAATAATTAATAATAAATAATAATAAAACAAGAATAAACAATAAGTCAACTAACCCTTCTGATCATCGACTGCGGCAAAGATGTCACGTGGGCAGGCACGAGGTGGTGTGTAACAGAGAAGGAGGAGGAGGAGAATGAGAATTTTGTGCTTGTGCACACTAGGAATGCCAGCAAGGAAAGGCTCGTGGTGAGCTCCGACAAGGCCAGTGCTTCTCAAATAGTGGGGCATGCCCCCTTGGGCCGTGGTGTGATGCCGGGGGGGGGGGGGGGGTGGGGGGGCATATGCCCCTGGGGAACATGCTTTTTTTCCAGAGGGTGCTAAACTTAAGTGTAATTGCGCATCCAGTACAGTAGGTGGCAGTGGCGCTCTCATTGTTGCACTATGGTGTAGGGGAAAAGCACCGAGCAAACAATATGAAGTGCATTAAACATTATTTATAGTCGAGCGCGGGGCGCTTGAGGGCATGAAATGTTTTTTTTTTCTTCCTAGAGGGGGTGTCACAAAAAATAATTGAGAAGCAATGCACAAGGCGTTCTCGGAGCATGGAGGAATACACGCAGAAGAATACGAGGCTTATCAGCCTGGAAAAGCCATTTCGAGCAGAGCTCGGAAAGTGATTTTTTTGCTCGTTGGATGAGGCAGATTTTTTTGTGGGTTTGAAGCTTGTATCATGGAAAAATCATTATAAGGGACATTCGTTAGACGAGGTATCACTGTAATAAAATAAAATACAGTAGTTATGAATATGTACTGTATGCAAAAGAATATGAAATTAAATAAAACAAATTAGTGTATATACCTCGAAGTAATAAGCGCTCTGCTCCAATAACCTCCACCCCCAGTGTGCTTGCTCTTACGTCTAATAACCACCCATGTGTACTGGGAGCAAAATTGTAGATCAAACTTGCCAATTTTGTTCGATCAGTCTCTAACGGTAAAATGAGGCATTCACTGTATTTCAAGACCCCCTGCCACTGGGGAATGTCTATAATGTTCATCAGTAACAACACATTTGATTGTTCCGCCATGCTTTAAAAAACAGGAAAATATTTTGCTGTGTTCTCTTGGTAAATGTCCAACAACCGATGAACCATTAGAAACTGCTACAGCAAAACTATTGGATGCTCTGAATAAATGGAGCGATAGGCCAGATATGGATCTATCAGAAAGCGATGGATTCTCCTGCTCACTATCTTTATAAATTTAAAGACATGTGCTTGTTTGTGTTGATTGGTTCAATGTGCCATGTGCTAAGTGTTGATTGGTTCAACGTGCCATGTGCCAAGGTTGATATTCATGTTGATTGGCTCGATTTTACATCTGGGGGAAAATATTTAAAGGAACAGCACCAGGAGGGAAAATTAAAGGCTCTTTTTTTTTTTAATTACGCTGTTTTCTGTTTATTTTCAACTTTCATGTAAGTAATTTGGTTGATACCACAAAATGAATAACACAAATACCAGTAAAACTCTTTTATTGTTCTGTTATTATTCATGTATTCCACCTCTATGGTAATAAGCACTTACCGTTCCACTCCGCTGGTAACATTTTAATAAGCACCCACCCACTCCAATTTTTAAGCGCCCTGGGCACTTAACAATTCGAATACAGTACTTATATAATATAACATAATATATAATGTTATGTGATTAAATAGTAAAATTAGGTCTGTTATTTAAGTGTAGATTGATGTGCAAGTGGGTATTGGATGTCGAGGACATCAGCCGGTAGCCTGGTACAAGCAGCTGGTGATCGCTGTGAGTAGTATAGTTTTCCCAAAGCCCAAAGAAGTTGATGGTGCTTCTGGACACAGCCAAAATTAAGTTGTTCATAAAAAAACATAAAATATCTTGAGTTACTACCACCTATAATAAAATCGAAGTCAAAGTCAATTTACAAATAACTCCCTTCTGTTTTATTTTTATTGGAGGTAATATCCCAGCCTTTTTCCTGATTCGGGTTTGTGAGTGCCTGAATAATGGTTCCTTGGTTGTTGGAAAACAGGCAGTAATAAAGTTGTCTTCTTCTTTTCCTTTCGGCTGTTCCCTTCAGGGGTCGCCATAGCAAATCATCTGTCTCCGTCTCACCCTATCCTCTGCAACTTCTCTTACACCAATTACCTTCATGTCCTCCTTCACCACATCCATAAATCTTCTCTTTGGTCTTCCTCTCGGCCTTCTCGACCTCAGCATTCTACTACCAATATACTCATTATCCCTCCTCTGTACATATCCAAACCATCCCAATCTAGCCTCTCTGACTTTGTCTCCAAAACCTCTTACATGTGCTGTCCTTCTGATGAACTCATTTACGATCCTATAATCCATCCTCGTTACTCCCAAAGAGAACCTCAACATTTTCATCTCTGCTACCTCCAGCTCTGCTTCTTATCTTTTTTCCCCAGGGCCACTGTTTCTAAACCATACAACATCCCTGGCCTCATCACCGTCTTGTACACATTTTCTTTCATTCTTGCTGATACCTTCCTATCACACATCACACCGGATACTTTTCTCCAACCACTGCAACCTGTCTGCACACACTTCTTCACCTCTTTTCCACACTCTCCATTGCTCTGGATTGTTGAGCCTAAGTACTTAAAATTCTCCACCTTCTTTATCTTTGCTCCCTGTAACTTTACCGTTCCTCTTGGGTCCTTGTCGTTCACACACATGCATTTTGTCTTATTAAGGCTAACCTTCATTCCTCTCCTTTCCAGGGCATACCTCCACCTCTCTAGATTTCCCTGCACTTGTTCTCTGCTCTCACTATAGATCACAATGTCATCTGCAAACATCATAGTCCATGGGGAATCTTATCTAACTTCGTCTGTCAGCCTGTCCATCACCATAGCAAACAAGAAGGGGCTCAGAGCTGACCCTTCTTGCAGTCCCACCTCCACCTTGAACTCTTGTGTCACACCGACAGCACACCTCACCACTGTCTTACATCTCTCATACATGTCCTGCACCACTCTAACATACTTTTCTGCCACTCCAGACTTCCTCATGCAATGCCACAGTTCCTCTCTCGGCACCCTGGCATATGCTTTCTCCAGATCCACAAAGGCACAATACAGCTCCCTCTGACCTTCTCTGTACTTCTCTATTAACATCCTCAAAGCAAACACTGCATCTGTGGTGCTCTTTCTCGGCATGAAACCAAACTGTTGTTCACAAATGCTGACCTCTGCCCTTAGTCTAGCATCCAGTATTCTTTCCCATAACTTAATCGTATAGGCAGTAATTAAGTGAGCAATGTTAATTAAGAATTACAGTGGTATGTTGCCTAACGAGTGTCCCTTATAACGATTTTTCTGTGACACGAACTTCGAACCTACCAAAAACATGCTCCATCCAACGAGCAAAAATTCACTTTACGAGCTCTCCTCGAAATGGCTTTTCCAGGCCGATAAGCCTCGTATTCCACGTGTATTCCTCTGTGCTCCGAGAATGCCTTGAGTAGTGCTTCTCAATTATTTTCTGGAACGGCCGGCCCCTCTAGGACAAAAAAAAACATTTCACGACAGCCTCCCCCCACCAGCACCCCGCACGCAACTATAAATAGTGTTTACTGCACTTTATATTGTTTGCTCGGTGCTTTTTCCCTACACCATAGCACAACAATGAGAGCGCCACTGCAAACTACTGTAGCGGATGCGCAATTACGCTTAATTCTAGTACAGTATGGCAAAAAAGCATGTTCCCCAGGGTCATATGTGCCCCCCTTCCAGCATCGTACCACACCCCTCAAGGGGGCATGCCCCACTATTTGAGAAGCACTGGCCTTGTGGGAGCTCACCACAAGCCTTTCCTCGCTTGCATTCGTAGCGTGCTCATGCACAAAATTCTCCTGCTCCTCCTCCTTCTCTGTTACACACCACCTCCTGCCTGCCCACATGACATCTTCCCCAGAATTGATGATCGGAAGGGGTAGTTGACTTATTGTTTAGTCTTGTTTTTTTATTATTAATTATTATTAATGTTAATGTACATGTATTACTATTATGAAATATTTCTTGTTTTTACATGTTTATCATTAATATGTTATGTCAAATATACGTGTTTATGACAGGTTATATGCATTTGGGAGTGAGTTGGAATTGATTAATTGCTTTTCTGTTATTTCTTATAGGAATAATTGTTTCATCTAACGATCTTTTTGGCTTATGAGCTCGCCCTCAGAACAAATTAAATTTGTTAGACAAGGTACCACTGTATTCCAGAAGGTCTTGTTGATCCCTAAAGCCAGAACGAACTGTTCCTGAATTGTAACACTACAGATGACACTTACTGCTTTTGGAGTACATTATGTTTTCTGCTTTAGTGTTCAACTGAAATAAGTTTTATGTTTTCGTTCCGTCTAATGTTAGAGGCAACGTAAACTTGAAAGTTTAAAAAAAAAAAAAAAAGAAAGAGAGAAGTTTTATCAGAATGTTTTATTGTCCGCACTTAAGTGACTCCTCTCTTTTCTCTTTTCTTCACAGTGGAAACCAGGAGCAACAGCATCACTGCAGGTAACCTAAAGTCTTAAAACGTAGAATTAGTGTGAAATGCAGTCGATCTTTTTAACGTTGTTCAATTCAATTTAGTATTTACTTGTATAACAATTTTTACGGTTGACAGTGTCACAAAGCAGCTTTACATAGTAAAAACTAATTTGATAAACAAGCCTGATACACATCCTCAATGAACAAGCCCACGCCGACAGTGTCCCTCAGATGACCCGAGGAAGAAACCATGAGAGGAATCAGACTCCGCATGAAACCCATCCTCATTTGATTGAAAGCAGATACAAATACAAACCATGTACCAGAAACGTCACGATAGTTTAACATGCTGATTATCTTATAACTGTAATGATCATTACTAAATAATTTCACTAAAACAGTTTATATCACCAGCAGTAAAAAGTCTTCATTCATTCCTCTTCTGAACTACTTAATCCTAATTAGAGATACACCCTGGACAGCTCACCAGGTCATCGTAGGGCTGAAACATGCTGACAGCAATCCAATAGCCTACGCCTACTCTTGACAAATGTCTTTTTACATGCCTCCCACCACAGACAGTGAGAGACATGGCTGGCCTTAGGTAACCCAGTCAGCTGCACGGGGGGGACAGTAGTGACAGTTTATTGATAGTGGGATTTGAACCCCAACTTTCATTACTGATCTCAGTAATAAAGGACCTACCTCCGGGCCACTACTGGCCTAGTGAAAAGTCTTCTTCACCTTTTCTGAGTGTATATTTTGGTCCATATGGATCATTGTCATCATCAGCCGGCGCAAGAGCAAAACGCTTCTAAGAAGAGAACACCAAGCAGTATTAGCACACCAGGATAGACCACATGATTTTTATATTCATCCAGGTCACGTTCACTGAATTAGAAGCTTATGATTCATACACAGGGATTAATCAGGTCGTTTACATTTGCAGAATTTAAAATAAGTGCATCATAGTTCGTATTAGAAATGGCATGCTTGTTGTTGAAGAGGTCAGGGACTAAGAATTGACATCAAACTAAAATTAAATTGGAGGGGTTTAGTGGAGTATTGAAGAAGACAAAAAACAAAGTATTTTTTATATAGTAAAAGCATCGACTCCAGTGCTCAGTGAATCAATTAGGTGTGTAGTCTTTGTTTGAAAACAGACAGTGACTCAGCTGTTCAGAAGTTCATTCCACCTCCTTGTAGCTTTGGTCAAATTCTAATCCTGCTCTGCTCCCGTGTTAACCATGCAGTCGTGGCGTATCCTCCTTCTATATGTGACGAAGATGTTGGAGGTAAGAATGTCAGCATGAATTAGTGAAACATAATCCATGCTATTTCCCCCCTGCATGATACACCTGTGTTTCACACTGCGTTTGTATTTGTAAGTAAAACATCTTGTCAAAAGCACCATCATACTCATATGTGGTTTGCTGAACATCCAGATCCAGATTACTTGATCTTTACACTTGAAATAACCTCCACGTTTCTGGGAAGGCTCTCCATTAAAGTTTGTGGTGTAGCTGAGGGGATTCGTGATCATTAGGTCACAAAAGCAGTAGGTTAGGTGTGGAATGTTTAGGTGTGGTAGTCAGTGTTTCAATTCATCCCAGACGTTGAAGTCAGGGTCTGTCCATTCAAAGATGTTGATACAGTACATTGATTCACAAATAAACATGGACAGAAAAATATTTATTCAGATTTGAAGTTGGGTAGTTGGAAAATGTGCCAGTTTCATGATAAACCATGTATGTATGTGTGTGTGTGTGTGTGTGTGTGTGTGTGTGTGTGTGTGTATATATATATATATATATATATATATATATATATATATATATATACACACACACACAGTGATCCCTCACTACTTCATGCTTCACTTTCTGCGGCTTCGGTGCATCATGGGTTTTTCAAAAATATTCATTGGAAAATTAAAAAATAAGGAAATTAGGGGAAAGTTAAGGAAAATGCCGCAAAACAAGGCCAGTTATGCAAAAAAACAAAAGAACAACCCAACAAAACTACTTACATTTTTATGTTAGGTGCATATCTGAGTGCGTGCACCTGCATCTGTGTGTGTGTGCGTGCGCGCATCTGTATATGTGTGTGTGTGTGTGTGTGTGTATGTTTATATTTTATTTCCATCTTATGCATTATTTTTGATTGTTTAATTGTTATTATAAGCATTTATAGCGTTGAAGATGCATTGATTGATATCATATACACATATTCATATATGTATACCTCAGTCAGGGGGGTCGATCCTACTTCGCGGATTAAGAAGATTATATGGATGAAGAAGATTATAGAGATGTCTCAATCTGGGAAAGGATATCAAGTCATTGGTAAATCTTTGGTACTCCAGCAGAGCACAGTCAGAGCTATGATCCATAAATGGTGAAGGCATGGCATAGTGATGACCCTTCCCAGGAATGGCCAACCTACCAAAATTACTTCAAGAGCACGGTGAAGACTAACTGGAGAAGCCGCAAAGGATCCAAAAACTACTTCTAAACAACTTCAAGCCTGTCTTGCCTCAGTTAATGTCAATGTTCATGACTCCACCATCAGAAAGACACGAGGCAAAAATGGCATCCATGGAAGAGTTTCGAGGCGAAACCCACTGTTGACAAAAAAAGAATATCAAGGCATGACTCACTTTTGCAAAGAATCATCTTGATCATCCCCAAAGCTTTTGGGAAATTGTCCTCTGGACTGATGAAACTAAAGTTGAACTTTTTGGGAGAAATGCATCCCGTTACATCTGGCGCAAAAGCAACACTGCATTTGATAAAAAGAACATTGTGCCAGCAGTGAAACATGGTGGTGGAAGTGTGATGATCTGGGCCTGTTTTGCTGCTTCAGGACCTGGGCGACTTGTCACGATTAGTGGAACCATGAATTCTGCTTGCCACCAAGAAATTCTAGCGAAAAATGTTCGTCCATCAGTTCGAGACCTCAAGCTAAAGCGTACCTGGGTTCTGCAGCAAGACAATGATCTGAAGCACACCAGCAAGTTCACTTCTGAATGGCTAAAAAAGAACAAGATGAGGGTTTCGGAGCGGCCTAGTCAAAGTCCCGACCTGAACCCTACTGAGATGCTGTGGAATGACCATAAAAAGGCTGTTCATGCCTGAAAACCATCCAATCTGGTTGATCTTAAACAATTCTGCAGAGAAGAGTGGGCCAAAATCCCATCACAGGATGTGAAAGTCTCATCGCCTCTTATCGCAAACGCTTGACTGCAGTTGTTGCTGCAAAAGGTGGTTCAACCAGCTATTAGGTTTACGGGAGCAATTACTTATTCACACGAGCCCTTGTAGGTTCAGATAGGGTTTTTTCCCCTTAATAAATGTAATTGGCATTGAAAACTGCATTTTGTGTTTATTTGTGCTTTATCTTTGTATAATATTTAGGTTTGCTTGATCTGAAATTGAGAACCGTGACAAAAAAGTGCAAAAAATATCAGAAATTGGTCAGAGGGCAAAGGCTTTTGCACAGCACTATATAAATTATGTACTTATGTATGATAGAGAGGCATATCAATTTATGATGTGTCTGTTTGCATGGATAGACATGTACATGTCGTTGTATTTGTTTATTCACGATTGTTCAGTCTTTGTAGTTTATACAGACTCTGTTGTAGCAAAAAGTGAGGTAACATACCGTAGGCAGCTAACTAACTAATGGTTGGCCAGTAGGTCTTCATTACCCAGCTAAGTGTAACTATGGAAATGACTTCTGACTCTTTCAGCATCGACCCAGAGAAGAAAATATTTGCTGTGAGACACATATTTAATATTTAATTTGTAAATTTTCCTACTGTTTAAATTATCCTCACAGTAAACAGAATTGTGGGACTGACTTTCATATTTTCTGTTTGTACTTTTTTATGTTATTATAACTGTTTGCCTTGCCCTATTGTAAAGTGACCCTGGGACCTGCGAAATGAATTCTATATTTATCTGTACATAAAAAGGACCCTTATGGATACTCTCGCATGTGAGATCTTCCTACTGATCGTAACAATATTTTTTTAAAAAGTCCAAAATAACATTGTTATTTAAGATGAATATTATGGTAGATGAGAAGAAAATGCCTGGTCTTTAGTGTGATGTCTGTCTGTCTGTGTCTGTGTCTGTGTGTGTGTACATGCATGCGGGTCTGTGTGTACAGGTTTGCTTGTCCTGGCTGACCTTCCCCCCCAACCCCCCGCCGCCCCCCCCCAAACTCATTTAAATGGTCGTAACTGCATAACTGCAATGTACCTTTTTCAAAAGCAGCTGTGTGTGTGTGTGTGTGTGTGTGTGTGTGTGTGTGTGTGTGTGTGTGTGTTGTAAACTGGTAATTTTGATTGAGTAGAACTATTAATAAGCACTAATGGAGACAGACATCTGCACACAGCTCCTCAAATGAGTAGACTCTGAAGACATATCGATATATACACAGAAATAATAGATAGAAAATGTGTGCTAGTAAAAGCATAGAATGCAGGAAGTGTTAAGCGTCTTTATACCACAGTGCTGTTGAATTCTCAAATCTGAGTGTATGTGTGTGTATGTGTATGTATATGGGACATTCTCTGAAACTTGGTCGAATTTAATGATTTACAAGCGCAATCCCAGCCAAAACAGACCACATGGACACATTCAACATGTCAGACAAACTTTGGATACATCCAGCAAAAAAAAAAAAAAAAAAAAAATTGTAAAAACTAACCTTTTTGTTCCTCATGTTTCATGCCATGCTGTTCCTGAAGTATGAACTCAAAGTGCAAATAAATCCATGCGATATGAAGTAAAGATCTTGCATTCAAATTTATATCCAAACTAGGGAACCGACCCATTTTCCCTGTGAACGGTGAGTTCAATTGAGTACAATTAAGTCCCTCATAAGGAATATTTACACTGGTACCTCACCTTGTGAAATTAATCCGTTCCGGTGCCTTTCTCGTAACCTGCATTTTTCGTAAGTTGAACCGCATTTTACATGTAAAACGCATGATTCGTTCCAAGTTTCCCAAAACTACCCCATAAACCATTTCAAAATTATAAAAGTACGCCAATTTTGTATGAAATATGTGTTAAAAGTAAGAGAAAATTATTTAGCGTTTTTTTTTAAATCTCTCAAACAACCCATGCGACGCTTTAAAGTCCGGGGGTTGCTGGTCTGAAGAACCCCCACCTCACCCTCCTTCACTAGATCCTTAAATATAGCGGTTGCTTTTTCCGAAATAATCACCTCTGTCACTGTATCTCCGCTTTTAAAGCCTCCTTCTGCTTCAATATCGTCCCGATTGTAGAGGGGTTTTGGCCATACCGAATCCCACTTTCATTTTTTTTATCATCTCCTGTTTTACTTTTATTGATAACGGAGCCTGCTTCTTCTTTTCAGTCTCACCAAGAATCACTTTTTTGGGGCTCATGATTAATAACGAAAAATAACGCTGCAATAAGCACACTCAAAAAAACTCACGAAACTTAAGAACAAACAGTACAACTCTCCTTCACGCATGTGTGTCGAACAATGGGTCGATGGCACACGAAAAGCATTATGGGTACAGTACTGTATTATGGAGATTCAGCTCCCTCCTAGCCAATGGGAGGCCAGCGGGGCAGGGTGTTGGGAGACAACCAATGGGAAAGCAACTCACGTATTGTTTGAATGTTTGAATGGCGCGTTTGAATTTTTAAGATGGCGCATTCGTAACGTGAACTTGTTTCGTATCCAGAGACAAAAATTTTAGGAAAATTTGTTTCGTAACCTGAATTTTTCGTTTGGTGAGACTTTTCGTAAAGTGAGGTACCACTGTATTTCGAACGGAATGAAGCAGTAAATACTTTATTCACCAAAAATAAATTGTGATGAATTCCGTGTCCATAAGTGAATGAATTTGTATATGAATTTCACTTTCCATATGGATTTGTTCCTGTTTGTTACTAATAAAAGTACAGTTATGTGCATGAAGTAGTTCTCTCACCGTCTTTGTAATAATGCTTCATGAATTTATGGTCAATATAAAGTGAAATAAACAACATCGAAATTTGGGGATTGTGAATGTTACACGTTATTTTACCAGTTTCAAAGAATGAGATTAAACAAACAGATTAAACGTACGTGTCGTTCTTTAATAAATAAACATTTTATTCATTGAACAGATTTTCTTGTTTCTGATTGGTGGAAAGACGTCAAATAATTCTTGGTATTGCATCATTGCCATAGTACAACTGAAATAAATATTGCATGAATGGCACATGCAGCTTAGTAACATGAATGTCTACTTTACCTATATTTTGAAAAAAATGAAAGAATTAGTCTTTATGGAGATAGGGAGAATTATTCAATCTCAGAGGGTGTTATCAGTTCCATCACTGACGACGTGTTTCTTAATCCTTGCTGAAACTGTTGTACGTTTGTGTACAGGTGTGGCTCCTCTTAGTACCTTGGATGAAAACGTGTGTCGTATCTGTATGGACGCTGTGATCGACTGTGTCCTGCTCGAGTGTGGTCACATGATCACCTGCACTCAATGCGGCAAGAAAATGAACGAGTGTCCCATCTGCAGGCAGTATGTGGTACGAGCTGTACATGTCTTTAAGTCTTAAACACACAAACACCCACATGCACTCAGATAGTTGTCATCTTTCTGACTGATCAGCTACTAAAGTCATTGAAGGTTACATCCGACTACACCCTGAATTCCTCAACAAGGCAACAACTTTCGGACTGGCTTGGGTTTGAATTGGAATACAGAGGCTCCGTTTAATAACAAATGCCTTTGAATGCACACTTGTTGATTTCTCCTGAGTGTGCATGAGCTGCATAAAGGGGAAGACTCTCGCCATGCAGTTTATAAATTAGTGTCCTATGCACCTCGCTTACAAAATTGCATCCAGAAAAAAAACCTGTAATGTGTGTAATCCGATTAGCTGTCATGAACAGATGGAGACAATCAAATGTTGACGAGACGTGAAATGTCAAGCTCCTCTTTACACTTATAAACAGCTTTCTCTGCCATTTTGAAAAGGCAACCGTGCGCGAGTTCAGCAATACCTTCTGCTAAAAGTTGTCCCGCGGACATCAAAAGTAACAGAGACTCAACCTTTGATTTAACATCTATTGGCCAACATTCATCTAACTACACTTGAACTGTTAATTAAAGTAAACAACACTAAGGGACAAGGAGAAGACATTTACAAAGCAAGCGCGCATTAAAAACAGTATTGGAATTCAGCACCCTGCGTCTATCCATGTGTATCGTATGTGTTAAGTGTGTTTTGGTGTGTGTCGGACGTATAAGATGAAAAACGTGAAATGTGCTGGTCCTCCTTGCTGTAGCAGAACTGACGCCAGCAGTGATTAGAGGTGCCAAATGTGCTCCAACCAGTGATTATCGACTGTGTTTATTATTAAACCCCCCACCGCCTACTTCATATTAGAATATTTACGAATTAAGAATAAAAAAAAAAAAAATTCAAATGCAACACTAGATTACTCTAACTGGAGCTTTACCAACAAATTTCATCTTTTTATTACTAAATGAATCATAAGATGCAAGCATACTTTCTTTCAATGGACCACCAAGACTAGTACTACTAGTATTAATTTTATATCTCATTCTCAGCTTCAGCAGTTTAACCACTGACGGCGCTTTTTTGTTGTACGTTATTTAATCGCTGATAATTAGCATCTATCCTTAGCAATGCTAATATTATTTTGCTAACATACTTCACTTTCATTTTTCCTATTCAACAGCTAGCACTTC
Organism: Plotosus lineatus; assembly: GCA_024760905.1. Lineage (NCBI taxonomy): Eukaryota > Metazoa > Chordata > Actinopteri > Siluriformes > Plotosidae > Plotosus > Plotosus lineatus. The sequence continues at coordinate 53,840,834 of CM045735.1, read as the reverse complement.
CATTCTTTGTTTTGTGACACTGTATTCGCAAGCTAGCAACTTATGATTAGCTAAACGATGTATAAAATACGTCTGACAGTCTGTGTTGTAATTCTCACCAGCCTGATAGATTTGATATTTTAAAGTATTAGATAAAATATTTTTTGACTGATGAAACAAGCTAGCTATTTTGGTACATATTTGTTTATGTTTAGCCACTTTTGCGACAGCCCTATGGGGTGTCAATAGCTAGTCTTTCCTGTTTGTTCATCCCTACTATCATTACTATTGATTATTATTGTTTTGGTTAATCTTGTACTCTGAATTTGAGCAATTTTCTTTTGGGCAAATTTTTTTTTTTTTTCATATAAATCTTGTACACACTCAGAGTTATATTTGTGTCTCTGCAACATTGTGAAATTTGAAACAAGATTTTCTTAACTAATTTTGTTACTACAGTTTAACCCTTTAAGACCCAAAATATTTTTTGCACTAAAAAATAATATATATATATATATTACTAGTTTTTCCTCATCAAAAAGGCCTGAGGGAAGGGGCAGTGGTGGTGGTCTAGTGGATAGAGCACAGGATCGCTGATCTTAAGGTTGGGGGTTCGAGTCCCCACAGGGTTATCACTGTCCCCCAGTGCAGCTGACTGGGTTATCAAAGGCGGGCCATGTCTGTCACTGTCTATGGTGTGAGGCATGTAAAAGAACCATTGCTGACTTTCGTAAAGAGTAGCTGCAAAGCCGTCAGCGTGTTTCTGTCCCTTGCTAAAAAGGGTTGTGACAGGAAGGGCATCCGACATAAAAACCTCTGCCAAATCAAACGTGCGAATCAGATGATTCGCTGTAGCGACTCCCGAGAACGGCAAAAAACCGAAAGAAAGAAAGGGAGGAAAAAAAGGCCTGAGGGAACACACCGAACACATTTATTTCAACAAAATTATAATAACATTAATAAATAATAACATTCTCATAAATTCGTGAACAACACAATCCTGCATACTCAAGGTCGTCTCACAGCTGACTGAGGCACGTGGGACCAAGTTGTGTTGCATTTGGCGACACCACAAAAAGTATAGAACACGTTCTGAACGGCAGCAGCTGGGAGTACAATTTCGTCTAGTAGTTAGCATTTTTGAAAGAGGACCATATGGTCCTGTTGGGCGTTAAAGGGTTAAACTACTCAAAGGGTGTGTGTGTGTGTGTGTGTGTGTGCGCGTGATGCCTCCTTATTTCTTTTAAAACTTTATTTTACTTCATAATTGATAGTTAGTGACTAAGTTTTGCTAATCTGCAGACCCTTTTTTGGTGTAGCATGATTTTTATGGAAGTGTTAGCTAGCATACTTCACTCGCTTCAATACTTTATGTAACACTATTAGTTAGCTAAATATTTTTGTTTAGCTGACATGTTCCTGACAGGGCCTATCCGGTGACAGGCCTATGGATAGCTGGTTATTTTAGTTTGATTCCTACTTTTTTCCCCTCTGAATAATATTTTACTACAAATGTTTGTTACTTTTGTCACAGTATTGTTTTCCTGTAAATCACACACATACATATCGCCAACCTTGCATCTGCACAGATGTTATAGAATTTAAATTCACCAGGTGGTCAACTGCTTTTCAAAAAATATCTCTACACACGTAGATTCCAATAAAAACTGCGTTCTGCGTCTCCGTCCCAATTCCCTCCTCGCTAAAAGTCGCAAAGTGCATTATGGGTATGCTCTACCAGGGACGTGATTGATAGTGTTTCGTTTCTGTCGAGACAGTTAAACTATAGATTTTTTTTTTAAATAGAAACTCCCTCATGTTTAATTAAACTTATATTTATAAAACCAGGAAAGGTTCCAGGTGGAAAGTAATCGTTATGAACGCCTACATGTATGTTTTGAAAGAAAGTGTGTTGTGCATGATACGTTTTCTGCATTTATAATCCTACTAATAATTTAAAGATTCTGCCACGAAAATTACAGATGATCCATTTAATAATTTTTCATATTTTTATTTTAAATCTGTAAAACTGTAACAAACTATATTAAATACCAAGAAAAGATTATATGTTACAAATATACACACTGTTGCCTGTACAATAGATCATTTTTGGATAAAAATATGAAAATGCAATTATAATTTTGTTTGTGAGGAATTGAATCATGCTCATCTCTTTTATTGCTTGTGAGTTTAATGTGCAATTTCTAAAAAAAACCAAACAACAGAAAAGTGTCACTTGTAGGAGCAGAGCAGACACACACTATAGATCTTATGTCAGAAATGAAACACTTTTGAGGGTTGTTATATTTTGAAACTTTTTATTTTGGTAATATTAAAGATGATTTAATGAATTTAATAAAATACCAAACCTTGAATTAATACAAGAGTTTTCCTATTTTGTTATTGCTGTGAGTTGTAATTATTTACGCATGACATACTTTAATAAACTTGAACATGAACTGAGAGTGATTTGAATTAAAAAAAAATAATTAATATTTATTTGCCTTAAAATGTACCAAGTTTTTATTTACTTTAATTATGTTTTGGCTGACCGATGAATACAGCCAAGGTTTATAAAATTAAGGTAACATTTTGGGGTTTTTCGGACTAAAGCAAATCATCTTCAAGTATATAAATTAAAATAAAAACAAAAAACAAAAAAGAAGAAACAATATTATTCAAAAAGAAAAAACATCCTTTATTTTTTTTTTTTTGTCAAAGATTTGTTTTTCATACATTTGTGTAATAAATAGTCAGGGAACGATGCAGTATCATCATCCTCCCTCCATCACACACGGCACACTGCTTTCATAGAATTTACAAACTGAAAAAACAATAAAAAATAAAGCTTGACACAAGCTGAAATCCTGCACGCGCTCTCTGTGTGGCGCCAATCAAGCCCTCACCTCCAATATATATATTTTATACATATATACATACACACACACACACACACATACATGTGTGCATATATATATATATATATATATATATATATATATATATATATATATATATATATATATACACACACACACACATACACACATACACACACTATATATATATATATATATATATATATATATATATATATATATATATACACACATATATATATATATACACATATGTGTATATATATATATATATATAGTGTGTGTGTATGTATATATATATACACACATACACACATACATATATATATATATATATATATATACACACATACATACATACACACACACACACATACGTACATATACACTTATTTATTTATATATTCACAGTCTGAGTATTTACACTGAAGGAAAGCAGGCTTAAAAAGACGTTTCTACAAGAAACAATCTTCAAAGAGAGAACCTGACATGTTGGTTCTCCCAAAAATATCTTCTCAATTTAGTTCTGCTGGTTAAAAAAAGATGCACCGATACTCGATATCTCACTGTAGTATCACAATAAAAAGTCCCCGATCCTTCGTACAAACGCTTCGCCTGTACAATATGGATATGAATAGAGAGACAGAGAGAGAGAGAGAGAGAGATGCCAACCCTGATGAATGTATGAGAGGAAGCAAGTGAGAGGGAAGTACTAGTGTTACAAACGGAACACACACACACACACACACACACACACACACTCTCTCTCTCTCCCCCCCTCTCCCTCTCCCAGAGGAAACACAGCAGGGCAGAATCCAGCCTGTGCTGCCTAGCATGTACCCAAGGAGAGATTTTGGCACCAAGTTATAAATTACCTCCCGTGCTTAGCATTTAGCAAATAAGCATAATGCTATGTTACTTCACTGAGCATGAGGATACATAATACAGCTCAAAAGACAATACTATACAGGTGGAGCAAGTGACGATTGTGCAGTGTGTGGAAAAAAAGCAGTAATATATGGGCGCAAACAAGCACTAGAGGAAATATCAGAATGATGAAGTTCTTAGTCAGGATCTACATGCTAGGAGATGTTGGATTAATACATTGTGTGTGTGTGTGTGTGTGAGTGGTTAATACTCAGTATTAGCGATCAAGCATTCATCTTAAACCTGTGTAATGAAAGCAGCTTTTTGGATACAGAATAAATGAGGAGATGATCTCTAAATGCAGCCTTCAGAAATACCAACTTCTCTACGATAGCTAATCCATTGTATGTTCAATACAATTCATATGGCAGCCAGTTCAGTCTTGTATGGTCCAGTATTTTGGTGTTCTTCATAAGTGCTTCATCTTTCATCAGTTTATTTGACAGACAGGACTGTCACACTATGCTGATACTATTAAATTGTACTTAATTCCATATTATCACTATGTGATAGTTAAATACACAGGTCGAACAAAAAAAAAATGCCGTCTGGTCAACTCTTTCCCTCTCTGTCTGTCTATCAATCTTTGTGCAAATTGTTCCAAAAAAAAAAAAAAAAAAAAAAAAAGAAAAATCCTTATTATAATTGTCTATGCTGGAAATTACAATAGACAGCCAGAAGGGGGCAGCACACAGCAAAACACAGCATTATCAAAGCATCACACTCAGACTCAAAATGGGGGGGGCATTAAATAAGCAAATGGGAGGGGAAAATAAAACACTGTTGAAAACTTGCAGACAACGGACCTGTGGTGTGTATGAGCGAGCCTGAAGTCTGAGTAGTGTGTCTGAATTGATGTGTATGTAGTTGCTGACAAGCTTGTGCCCATGTGGATCCACCTGACTGACTGTGCAGTATAGAAATGAAGTCTGTAAAGAGACGAAAGAAGCAAGTGGATGGGTGAAGACCCGCTGAAAAAAAAAACAAAAAACAAAAAAAAAACCGAGAAGTTGTGTGTAGACGTTGGAAAGGGAAGGGTGACTCGGGTGGCCTTTCTTCTCTCTCAGTGGAAGAGTGGTAGAAAATTCATGTTGTGGTCTAAAGAGCACCGGTGTGTAAATCGTAAACAATCATTGGATGGATTTATTTGTATAAAAAGCCCTACACTCGTAGCTGCTCTAACTGCAGAGTGGAGGGCAGAGGGTGTGTGTATACGTTACTCCTCCCCTCACAATCTCGCCGTTCCTTGCTGTTCCCCGCAGCGTTAGTTGAGTGTTCCCCTGCAGTTCTCGGCTCCACACAGACAAGGGATCTTCTCATCCTCGATGGGGAACTTGTAGTCGTAGGTAATCTCCTCGTTGACATTAATCGGCTGGCGTGAGTAGATTACAATCTTCTTCTGAGACTCCACTGTGATCACCTTGGCGTAGCAGTTCGGCTGTGGAACACACAAATACAAAACAAAAACATTGATACTACTGCAGATAAAATTTGTACACTATTCTGGATGCACAAGCCTAAACGCCCATTGATGACTATAAAAAATAAATTAAAAATAATAATAATAATAAAAAACATGATGTTTTGGTGGGACCGAATGGCGCAACAGAAAAAGCGTTTGCCCAATTCTTAGAAGATTCCAAGTTCAAATCCGAACAATTTCACAACCATCCATAGCTGAGAGTAAAGACAGAAAATTTTGCCATGCTTCTCTTATTAGAAGGAATGGCATATCCTGCCTTTCTTGTCCATCACAGTGGCTCTAGCCAATCAGAGGATTCTGTGAGCTCAGCAAGTTTTTCAAAGTGTGACGCTGTAGTTCAAAAACAAGCGTTTGACTGAAGTCACATGTCTTCAACAAAGCAGGTTAGTCTTCTTACATGCTCTATGCATATACTGTATCTCCAGGAGCACAAGCTGAGCTTATATACATTCTCAAGTTGTAATCAGCTCATCTGCATAGCGACAAATTTAAACTTACGAAACCTCCTGGGTACGAAAATTCTGGGTTACGATAAACATTTTCCTAAGTTTTCATCCCCGAGATACGAAAACAACCTCCTCTTACGAAATGCGCCATTCAAAATTCAAACGCACCAATCAAAATTTCTCACAATGCGCGAGTTGCTCTCTGATTGGTTGTCTCCCAACATCCCGTCCTGCTGGCCTCCCATTGGCTAGGAGGGATGACAGCTGAACTTCTTGTACACATACTTCCTATTTGGGGACATTGATCATGCAGTGTTGTCTTTCGTTATCACCGAAACCCCTCTACAATCGGGACGATATTGAACCAGAAGGAGACCTTAAAGCGGAAATACAGTGACGGAGGCGATTATTTCGGCACGATATTAAAACAGAGTGCTCCGTGGGGGAAGACCTCCGATCTCGCAAGGAAGCAAGTTAATATTAAATGAGGACCTCTGATCTTTCAAACAGGTACTGTAATTCCGCTTTAAATAAAACATCCCGTCCATTTAAACATTTAAATAGAATTGTTCTGTCAGCTGTTGCGTGTGTGTGTGTGTGTGTGAGAGAGAGAGGAGAGAGTATCAGTATCGGTACAGAGAACACAGATTGACCAATCAACTGCGTGAACACTCAGATCAGTTGTTGTAATGAGCAAAGTCAAATCAAACCTGCAGCCACATGTTCCTTTGTGGCACGAGTCTGACACCCCTGATATATAGCTAGTCTCTCAAACATACGTAACGATGCTTTGTGTTACAATGGTTGGACTTGGTTGGTCAGTATGGGAACCATAATAATACAGAAAAATAAATAAACAAATAAAAAAAAAACCTTCGAGCACACACAGGAATAGGGGCATCAAGACTGAATTCAGGAACCGGCGGGAACACACAGCTTCAGTGTGGCAGAAGCTGGCTGAGTGATGCTTCGTTGATGGCCCAGCAAACAGCTCTACAACTTTCAACCTTCATCCCTCACATTAACCAATCAAAAATAGGAACAAACTCTGTGATTGATCAGACACCATGAAATACTCAGTCGAGGGCACTAAGCATTTCTGTACACAACGAGCTTTTCAATTAAACTGTTGAACCACATGTGCAACATGGGAAATCATCAGACTGGATGCAAAAAAAAAAATAAATAAATAAAAACCTATGATGGGAACCTGACTCGAAATGTTGCAGAACTCTGGGCGGCACCCAAACCAATACACAGTGGTGATGATATTACTGTATATACAACATAATCATCTGATCTATTAAACAACATTATCAGCCTATGACCTCAAGAAGGTTTTAAGATACCAAATGTGACCCTAAAATTCACGGATTATTCATTACTGATCCACCCACAATAATCAGCTACATACTAACTACATCAGTATGAGATTACTTTTCAGTTAAAGATTATGATCATAAGATAGATGCCACAATTGATCTCACACACACACACACACACACACAAACAAAAATGAGTCAACCACTGCAAGTTACCATAGTTACCAAAGGTTAGATATTTCATGGTCAAAGGGAATGACACGTTTGAAACATGCAGATGTTTTTCAATGAATGCAGAATTCATAATATGAGACATAAAAGGGTTCTTGAACTGCTACATCATTGAGAGAGAGAGAGAGAGAGAGAGAGAGAGAGACTCACGTTGCAGCTATGGTTGATGAAGCGAGCGAAGTTTCCACACTTTGTAGCATCGATGATGGTGTCGTGATCAACACGGAACATGTAGCTGCTGCCAATGCCTTCCTCTTCGTAACGCTTCTCCCTCATGTCCGCGATCACCTACACGCAAGCACATACACTTGTACTTCCATCTTTGTGGGGACAAAACACATTCCACAGCCTCTCGCCCAAATCTCAATCATCGTTACTAAATGCTTAACCCAGACCCTAATCCTGAACCTAATCCTAATCTGAACCATAAAACCAAGTCTTAACGCTCAATCAGTCCTTTTAAAGCCTCACTCCCCATGTAATGTCCTCAGGCTGCTGTAACAACATGTACCACAGCAAAACACACACTTCTAATCATCTCATCCTTACACCTGAACCCTAATCCTAAACCAAATTCCCAACATCAGATCTTGTACAAAAATTAAAAAACATTTAACTTTATATAATTATTACAACTGTGTATCATGTACAGTAGTACCTTGACTTACAAGTGTCCCTTATAACTAATTTTCCATGATACCAGCTTCGATCCCACCTAAAATCTGTCCCATCCAACAAGCAAAATTTTGATTTACGAGCTCTGCTGGGGTAATGGCTTTTCCGGGCCGATTAGCCTCGTATTCTTCGGCGTGTGTTCCTCCGCGCTCCGAGAACGCCTTGTGCAGTGCTTCTCAATTATTTTCTGTGACATCACCTCTAGCGGGGGGGGGGGGGGGGTTTCCACCCCCCCCCCCTCTTCCCGCGACTATAGTGTTTACTGCACTTCCTATCGTTTGCTCGGTGCTTTTTCCCTACACCATAGCATGACAATGAGCTGCCACCTACTGTAGAGCAAGCACAATTACACTTAATTCTAGGACAGTATGGCAAAAAAGCATGTTCCCCTGGGTCATACACACCCACTCCTGCATCACACCACGCCCTCCACTATTTGAGAAGCACTGGCCTCGTGGGAGCTCACCACGAGCCTTTCCTCACTGGCATCTGTAGTGTGCACATGCACAACATTCTCCTCCTTCTGTTACGTGCCTGCCCATGTGACATCTTCGCGCCCATGTGACATCTTTGCCGCAGTCGATGATCGGAAGGGTTAGTTGACGAATAAACAATAAGTCAACTAACCCTTCGACTCATCATCATTCATCATCGACTGCGGCAAAGATTGTTTTTACATGTTTATCTTCAATATATTAAGTCAAATATATGTGTTTGTATCAGGTTACATGAGTTTGGGAGGGGATCGTAACAGATTTATTGGTTTTCTATTAATTTTTTTTACGGGAATAATTGTTTCATCCAATGAACTTTTTGGCTTCCTAGCTCTCCCTCGGAACGGATTAAATTCGTAAGTCAAGGCACCACTGTATTATAATTACATACTGATAACACGCCCTGCCTGAGTACAACCATTTCTGAAAGGATCCAAAATACTGAAGTTGGGACATTTCTCAGCTTTTACCTGTCTGATGTTCTGTCCAACGTACTCGATAACCATTTCGTCAGCAGCGATGGGTTCCATGGCAAACAGGCCCCAGTCATGGATGTGACTCTTACAGAACCGAATCTTTTTCTTACGGAACTGAGAAGGAATTGTGCAAAACAAATAAATTAATTTATTAAATTAAATTATTGACGTGAAGAAGCACGGAAACACACGTGTGACTGAATTGCGTGTACATGCATTTGGGAGTTTTTTTTTTTTTTTTTTTTGGTCAGTGTGGACTTTCACCTTGAGCTGGTTGAATTTGAGCAGGTCACTGTCACAGCTAAATGAAGACAGCAGGCGGCGCTGTTCCGACCGTCTCTCTGAGCCTGCACGGGTAGAGGCGTGTGGCTGAGCTGGGATCATCCGGCCCTGGGCAATAGGAAACGTTAAAAGTAATTTCAGTATCATAGAGACGTTCAACAAATTTTGAAAACATTCAATGAGGTGAACATGTTAATTCACCTGCATGTCTTTATCCGGCTCGTCCGACTGTAACCTTGTGCTGTCCAGGTATTTCATTTTGTCTTTTTTGTCGATTTTGTAGTAGCCCTCACTACGTCCACAACCAGTCACATGATCACGCATACCGTCATCTCGTCGCTTTTTCTTGACCCCAGGACTTTTGCCACTGTTAGTCGGTGCAGGAATGAAGTCAAGGAAATGACTACAGATACAGGAAATGTGATAAAACAAATAAACGTATAGGCGGCATGTTCCTGTGTGGCGTTTGCATGTTCTCCCCGTGCTTGCGTGGGTTTCCTCCGGGTAGTCCGGTTTCTTCCGACAGTCCAAAAACATGCACAGTGGACTATTTGGCTGTTCCAAATCACCCATAGATGTGGGAATGAGTGTGAATGGTTGTTTGTGTTGGCCCTTCAATGGCCTGGTGAGGGGTATACCCCACTCTCGCCCCGAGTCGGCCGAGATAGGCACCAGCATCCCCAGGACCCTCATTAGCGGCTTGCAAAATGAATGAATGGATTCAATAAAATTAGGATTAGGATTACACACAGACACTTTACACTACAGGTTAGCGTTGTTAGCATGCTAAAATGTTTCACAGTAAAGGATATGAGGATGAGGAACCCAGAGGGTGTCGTTGAGCCAGTCATGGGCCGTATCCTGCTGCAACATTTTTTCATAAGTGATTTTGAGATAGCGTACGTCTTCCTCGTCAATGCCTTCGTTCCAGATATCATACAGGATGGTCATCTCCTCAAACTCAGACCGAGGCAGGAAGGAGCGCCGCGGTGGAGACTTCATGGCGGGGTGCATGGAGAGGAGGAGCTCTTCCCAGCTCCGCCTTTGACCCCGTGTTTTCTGTAGCGGCTCTTCAAAGAGAACCGTTTGATCCAAATTGTCCGTTTCCTCCTTTATTTCCTTTTTTATGTCCATATGTTTCTCTTCTGCTTTTTTCTCCTTCTCCTTCTGAGGCAATGCTGGGGATACATCGGCTCCTCGAAGCACTCCTGGTAAAGCGTCACATTCAGGTAAGAGCCCCTTCACCGGGAGGTCTGAAGTAAACAGCATCACTACCTCAGGAGGTTCTTGGGCATCCTCAGGTTCAACAACGGCGGGTTTCCTGGGTCGGCCCGGTTTCTTCTTTACAGCAGCAGAATCGTCGGGCACAGAAAGTTCTATGAGTGGAACGTGCTGATTCGTTGGCACTGTAGCAGCATCTAAACAGGAAATTGGAACAATAGGAAGTGGCGAAGAGGAACAGGAAGTGGCACTGCCAGGTTCTTTAAACAGTAGCTTATCGGATGAGTTTTTCCTTTGAAGGGGAAGGGCAGAAGGGGACTCTGGGAAAACCGGTGTAAAGTTCAGATCCCGGCCAGGCGTGGGAGGGATGCCTGCACTGAGCATTGGGTAAGGGAATGGGCTACTGAGTGATAAGCTGCTCCCTGTGGGCGGGGCATCACTGGGAGTGCTGGGTGTGGCAGGTATGGTAGGTGTACTTGGAACCGTGTCACTGCTCTGTGACGTGCTTAAACGATGAGGAAGGTCCCGACCCGGTGTACGAGGAATGTCCTCATCACTCAAGAGACGCGAAGGCGGGATGACAGAATGAGTAGAGGGAAGGGGTAGGTGAATGGTGGGTGTCTCCACCTCTGAAGGGGCAGGGACTTCACGACCTGGAGTTCGAGGCACTTCCTCTTCATCTGTATGGGGCGGGGTTGGAGGTTTCAGAATGCCCACACCCTCGAGGCGGAGTTCCGTCTTTCTTGCTCCCAGATCAATGTCCAAGTCTTCAGCTGGAATTTTGGAAAAAATAAATAAATTAGATATTGATAAAGAAATAAGATGGAGTTTAAACTTGTGTAGGTGAAGCAAAACATGGCCTAGCTTGTGGGCATTAAATGTATGTAAGGTGTTTGGGTCAAGGCAGACTCCATTAGATTTTGGAGATGATCGGGATCAAATTCTGGCCCCAAGTATTTATTAAAGGATTCTTTAACATTGCGTAATAGGATGATTTCTAGAAGTGTAGGATTACAGCAGGGGAAATTTTGTATTATCTTGTCTTTATTTGACTTGTGTATTGCACTCCTCGAGTCCTCCGGAAATTATTATTACAATTATTATTAATCCCAAGACCTTTCAGCTTTGAGTAAATGTACAGATAATATACGTAATAATAACCTTTGACTCCTTTAGGTGACAGCTGCTTCAGATCGTCCTGAGCAGAGCTGGCGGCGCTCACTGCCTGGTCTACCTCAAGCGGTGTCACTTCACTGTCTTCCTCCACTGGACCAACAGGTGTGCCGGGAGCCTTTATCTCCGCCTCCTCTTCTTCCTCCTCCTCAGGGGATGAAGAAGCGGAGGATGAGGACGACGATGACGAAGATGCTACTTCCTTATCTTCGTCTTCTGTGTCCATTAAAACTTCGTGTGCTTTCTTCTCTTCGTCTTCATCCTCATCTGAGCTCGACTCGTAATCCGTGGAGCTGTCACTGTCAGAGGAGTCAGAGTCGGACTGAAAAGACGACGAGCTGGCAGGATCTGATCAGAAACCGGGGGTTGGGGTGGGGGTTGGGGTGTGTCCACCATATGACCGCAAAATAACAATAATTAGGAACCCTTACTGGAATATTTTGTGATTCTGAATATTTTGTACTGGTAAATACACAAGTACATATTCATGAACACTGCACCGTACCTTCATCAGACGAGTCAGAAGAACTACTTTCACTCTCAGACCCGCTCTTGGATTCTTCCTCATCATCCTCCTCATCCTTTTCCGCCTCCTGCAAACAGCAAACAAGCAGATTAGCCACTGAGAAAAAAACCAAAACAAAAAAAAACACAGGTACAAGGCGTGTCCCATTCCACATGGTCCAGTACTAAATACTGTCATTGCCGGTCCAATACTTTTGGACAGGGCTATACACGAAATGGCTCCATGACCGGATGTATTATTCCAGGTGTATTAAGACTCCGAACAGACCTCTGATTAAAGGTTTTCACCTTGATCGTGGATAGTCTCTCGGGCACACCCACGCCGGCCTCATCTTCTCTCTCAGACACAGATGACTCCTCCCTGCCAGTCTCCTCCTCTTCCTCCTCCTCCTCCTCCTCCTCTCCCTCACTGTCCAGCTCTACAGGACGAGAATGCCTTCGCTTGGTGGAAGATGTGTCGTCCACCCGGGTGCCGTCTGTGGGGGCATCTGTTCTCTCTGCTTATGAAAAGTACACACTTGGTCATCATGCGAGAAGGTGAAGTAGACGGAGACACTCTTGTGCTTCAGGCCGTGCCCAAGACTCTTAGCACGATGGGGGTGTAACAGGGATTCAAACTCACCGCTCGATCATGAGCCCGGTACCCTAACTACGACACCCTGATTCCACATTAAACACTTCTGTTATTATTAGCACTTAAATATTTAACGGTGGCATATCATCAGTGATCCCGTGCCCCTCTGTAGTCTCAGACATCAACAACATATTTCTGTCTATACAGTCGCTGGCTGTCACACCTTTCTGTGTAAACTCTGAATACAGCATTATTGTATTATGCGGGTAAAGTGGCTCATGTGGGAGTAGCAGCAAGTGTACGATAAGGTTAATAAGAATATGAAGATAACGTGAACATAGTGATATTACACACCAGACAGCTGTTCAAGCAGATTGCCAGACTGCATGCACACACACACACACACACACACACACACACACACAAACACACACTTGCTGTGGTTTCAATGACTCCAGTGATCCCAATCTTACCTTCATCCTCCAGTTCATCGTCTACAGGCGTGGATGGACGAGCTCTCTTACTTTCTCCTGTGGAGACGGGGTCTGGAGGCTCTTTCCTCTTCACCTGTAACACACACACACACACACACACACACACAGGATATACAAACAGGGTTTTGATCTAAAGCAGCTGAACACTTTTCAAAAAATTTTTTTTAACTATTCCCGTCCTTTCACTTTATTCTCCATATTACATCACGTTCATGTGAGACACAGAAACCGGATGGTCCGTACCTTGAAGGACGGAAGGCGGATGGCACCTCGCAGGCCGAACCCCAGGCCCATACCCTCATAACCGAGACCCTCGCCTTTACCCCACGTCTCCAAAAGACTGGACGACAGGGTCTCTTTCGGTTTCACTCGCTCCTTATCGTCCTCCTTACTCTCGCCTGTCTTCACTGGGGTGGATGTTGCCTGAGACGTAATAATTCATGAAATAATTAGCAAAAAAAGAGTGAAAAAGAATAGTGAGCAACCATTCATACAATCTCAAGCAAAAAAAAAAAAATAGATTAGACTGGTGACCAACAGAAATTCAAATAGCTCGTTTGTTTATAAATTAGCATCATTTCAAAGTTGCCATGCACAGATTACAGATTGTGAATTCCTCAATTCACTACTTCCACCAAGGTTGCATGGAATTCGTCCTGGGTGCAGAAATCACCCAGAATGCGCAAGGAGAAAAAAAATACAAAACTTAAAATTGATTGCAGGAAAAGGCCACAAGGAGGCACCATGATTCTATACTATATACTATCCCATAACCCATGTAAATACCAAATTGCACTACCTTGGTGGAGGTATGTACTCTCTGAGCACATCTCTACTTGTTTATGCATTAGTTCTTTACCGCTGATAAAGTTTTGTGTTACTTCCTGGCTAATAAATGCCACACAACAGACCGCACTGCTCACACAAAAACAAAAGAGGTGTGAAGTGTCATAGGGGAAATCAAACCACCTGTGGAAGTGCATTACTTACAGTTAAACAGATGGTGCGACATGTGTTAATCCACGTAAACCTTAACAATATGCCAACATAAGCTCCCAAGTGACGCATCGATGAGGTTTGCGACTATTAACCTACAGATCACAAGTTCGAATCCAGTTTTAATGTCACTACCGTCCATAGCCAGGAACTCTCATGTGAGGGAGGGACGGCACGCGTGTTCCCTGACACTCAAAGCGATTGCCAGCCAAATCATGGGTGTCTGTGAGCTCAATAGTACGAGGGAGCCGAGAGCACTTTCCCTCCGAGTGTGTTGGACCATCCCCAAATATGTGTGATGCCGCAGTTCAAGAAGAAGCAGGTGGCCAGCACTGTATGTCACGGATGGGGTGTCTGCATGCTTTCGCCCTCCCTGGTGGTTGTGTGACAGGGAAGGCAATAGCTGATAGGTGCGAATTGGATACGACTAAAAATTCGGATGAAAATATCAAAACAAAAACTTATTCTTCACCCAAGCCTTTTAACCCTTAACTGCTCCATCATGTGAAATAAATAAAAATATAATCTGCTCTGAATAGATCAGAAGACTAATATCAGCAAATATTCACCAGTTGCAGATAAATAAATATCAGCGTTTATTTTATAATGACTATTAAGTGACAATAAAAAAAAAAAAAAAAAAAAAAGAAACAGGGAGACAGGATAGATCCATCAGCTGTTCTCAGTGTTGAAGTTGCATAGTGTAGCCATCAGAGGGCACAATGTAACTCCACTACTAGAAACAGACTCCACATACACAGATTTCTTGTTTTGTTTTTGTTTGTTTGTTTGTTTGTTTTTTTTTTTGGGGGGGGGGCTGTTGTTTTTGGGTTTTTTTGGTGTTTTACATTTTTTATTATTTAATCTCTTTCCACCGATCTTCCATAACAATACGTATATATACACTGTATGTACTACAGACGCTCCCCGACTTGCGTTTTTAATTGGTTCTGGACGGCCGAACGCAAGTTGTTACAGTGACGTATGATGCTCATACTGCACTATATATCCATATATGCCATTACCGTATCTCATAAAACACCCCTAAATAAATTATTATAAACATAACATTGTAAAATATCAAATATATCAAATAAATTAAATTCAAGCAGAAAAAACTCAAATAGATAAATTTTAATCAAATTCACTCATCAAATATCAAATACAGTATCAAATATAACCTTTAACATTCTTTATGATGCGATCTTTCTGCTTGTAAATAATTCCGATGGTCGACGGATGGTCACTTTACATGAAGCTGAGCCGAGTCACATTACATGAAACTGAGCCGAGTCACTTTACATGAAGCTTAAAACAGTCAATCAACGCTTATATGTGAGGCGCTCAACACCGAAAGTAGTTTACTTATTTTGTGCTTGAGATAAAGCGTGAGTTATACGGACTTCCGGTCTTTCAAGTGAGCAAGGGCGCCGTTGAATATTGGTTTAGTACTCAGCCTGCACTGATGTGAATGACCAGCAGAGCGGGGAGTTCTTTTTCTTTTCTGGATTTGGGTTTTGATTCATTTTACTCTTTGCTTAACTGAGTATGCATGATAGATTGCGCAGATCCAAGCAGATAGTTAATTCATCTCTGTGTACGAGACTTGCACCCATGCTAGTAGGCTTACGCTTCTGACCAGCCATATTTGCTTAGGGTTACAAAAGTCCACAAAAACAGTGGAGGGGTACGTTCAGTCTGTCATTTGTAAACAATGGACGCAACGTCACTACGTCAGCGTACTACGTAGGTACGGCTAAACTCGAAATTTGACTTTTTTTTAATGTAAAATCGAAAAAACGTAAAACAGATGAATGTAAGTTGGGGAGCGTCTGTATATAGAAAAAATAAATTAATAAAAAAAAAATTTAATTGCAATATACCACAGGATCTTGGTGTTTCTGAAAAAAAATTATTGAGAAATATATCTTTTCTTAATAATTAAATAACAACATGTTTGTCTTAAAAGTCCTATATCCGTGGAGCTTCAAGTATCTTACACTGTTATAATGTAAGTGAACTCATGTAAACTAAGATTAGATTAGAGAAATAAAAATGTGGATCATTTTTATAATGAGTGTTTCTTTCTATTGTTTCTCTATAAGCTATAAAAATTTCTTTCATGACTAGTGATCAAATACCCACCTTGGCAGAGTGCTCCTTCCTCTCCCACCATTCATCAAAGGCCCTGAAGGCCACCACTTCCACCATCTTTCGGTTGAGGTCCCTCTTCATGATGGCTTTCAACTCTTTAACAATGACCATCAGGACGCCATCCACAGTGGCTTTGTGCGGGTCTTCTTTCTTCGGCTCATACCCGGGTGGTGGCACTGAGGGGTTAAATTTGGGGACAACGGGTACTGGCCATGGCTGCCCATGCCCAGCACCGGGCGTGCTCACCATGGACAATGGCGGGTAGGGGCCACCAAACGGCATGGCAGCCGAGCTTGCCGTGCCACCTAGGAACTGCGGGTAGTGGTAAGCACGCTGGTTCTGTGCCATGCGGCTCAGCATCTGCGTCTGCATCTGGAATGACATGTGCACACTGCCCCACTGTGGCAAACAGTTCATGAGATCCACAGGGACCATAGGCATCATGGTCGGTGGGTAAGGGGGCATTGGGGGCAGCATTGGGTGTGGAGCAGCAAGATGGTGGGGTATGTGAGCAGGGTGCATGGGGTATGCAGGCTGTGGAGGGGGTAGAGGCGGGAAGCCAGGCGGTGGGAGTGGCATGGACTGAGCGTTTATCGGAGACACCGCAGAGTTCACCACAATGCCTTTACCGCAGTCGCTGGAGATGGGTGTGCCTGGCATCTCATCATCAGAGATTTCCATATCCTCCCCTGATGACTGGTTACCCTGAGACATGGTAAGACAGAAACATAAGTTTTTGGCAGGTAAAATATCCATGACATACAGACAAGCAGATGATGTAATGTTCTTTAAATCAAAACAGCCAACATAAAAAAAACCAAGTAAAACAGAATAATTAGACGGAGGGAACAAAACAAACACCAAATACACAACAGTATAGCCTGCATGATGGACATAAAGTTTTTATGAGGCATAATTTACAGTACAAGTGTAAACAACCTGAGGTATGAAGTTAAAACCGCTGTTAATGAGATTCAGCTGTGACCTCAGTTTCACTTCGACCTAAAGACAGCACACCTGTAGATGGCACATGGTCAGATCTATTCCTAAATTTGACTCTTGATTTTCAGGTCTGATCGAATGAGTGATCGCTGTCTGTTTAAAGTAGAATCTTTAATTCATCCAAACTAATGTGTTATTGGGTATGTTTCATATTCTCCATATAAAAGTATGACATCTGAAACATCCTAGTAGAATTATAATACCTACTAAATAATAAAAATGAATACAGTGGTACCTCGTCTTATGAGTGTCTTTTATAACGATTTTCCATGATACAAGCTTTGAACCCACCAAAAATCTGCTCCATCCAACAAGCAAAAAATTGAAAATCAAAATTTTTTGCCCCTTGAAATGGCTTTTACGGGTAAATTAGCCTCGTATTCTTCCGCATGTATTCCTCCGCGCACCAAGAACGCCTTGGGCAGTGCTTCTCAATTATTTTTTGTGACACTCCCTCTAGGAAGAAAAAAAAAAAAAAAAAAAAAAAAAAAAAAAAAAATCAGGCCCCCCCAGCGCCCTGCGTGCGACTATAAACAGGGTTTACTGCACTTCATATCGTTTGCTCGGTGCTTTTTCCCCCTACACCATAGTGCGACAATGAGAGCGCCACTGCCAATTACTGGAGTGGATGTGCAATTACACTTAATTCTAGTACAGTATGGCAAAAAAGAATGTTCCCCAGCGTCTTACGCCCCTCCCCCTCTATTTGGGAAGCACTGGCCTTGTGGGAGCAAACCACGAGCCTTTCCTCGCTGGCATTTGTAGCGTGCACATGCACAAAATTCTCCTCCTCCTCCTTCTGTTACGCGCCACCTCATGCCTGCCCACGTGACATCTTCACGCCTACATGACATCTTCGCCGCAGTCAATGATCAGAAGAGTTAATTGACCTACTGTTTATTCTTGTTTTATTATTAATTATTATTAATGTCAATGTATGCGAATTTATTATGATGAAATATTTATTATTATGAAATATTTATTGTTTTTACATGTTTATCTTTAATACGTTAGGTCAAATCTATGTGTTTGTGGCAGGTTATACAAGTTTGGGAGGGGGTTGGAACAGATTAATTGGTTTTCTATTATTTCTTATAGGAATAATTGTTTCATCTCGTGAGCTGAAAAGCTCGTTAGATGAAATTAGTAATACAGTAAATCAACTATAATACCATGAAAAAACAAATATGAAACATTTCAAAAAGAATATTAAGTTTTAAATGACTTGATGAAAATTAAAGCTTAAATTTTATATTTCAGTTGCTACAAACACAAAAAAATTATTTTACCACATATAGAAACCAGAGTACTTTAAAAGCACAAACCTCAGTCAAAACTTAACCACCCTTTATTTGTACAAATATCCCCGATTTAAAAGAAAAAAAAAAAAGTTCCATCTGACAACGGTAAACAATCATTTTTGAAATTCCCACATCATCCCTGAAATATAATGGATTCTTCCTTGTCGTAGAAGGTAAAATTTCACAAAAATCTATTTTTTTTAAAAAAATAACAGTAAGTACAAAACACCCTCTCCTGGGCATGCTGTAATATAACACTTCCAAAAAAATTGCCCTATCTCATAATGTTCAGTTTTTTTTTAATTTTTTAAAATACAGGGATCCCGCTTAATCCTAATTAGGGTCACGGGGAGGCTGGCACCCATCTCAGCCAACTATGAGCAAAAGCAGAGTACACCCTGGACAGCTTGCCAGGCCATCGCAGGCTGCAATAATACATGCTATAAAAAAATCCATTTAAAAATTCCTGGATCCAGAACTTGAGTCGGATTATCACCAAAATCTAATCGAGTTTGTCCAAAACCCCACCTGTGGGAGAAATTTTGAAATTCTTTCCAGCAGTGGTTCTCAAAGTGGACTCTAAAGAAAATAAGAAAATGTGATTTAAAATACAGTGATACCGCATCTAACGAGAGTCCCTTTTAACGAATTTTCCATGATACGAGCTTCGAACCCATCAAAAATGGGCTCCATTCAATGAGCAAAAATTCATTTTGTGAGCTCTCCTCAAAATGGCTTTTCCAGGCCGATTAGCCTCGTATTCTTCCGCACGTATTCCTCCGCGCACCGAGAACACCTTGTGCAGTGCTTCTCAATTATTTTCTGTCACGCCCCCTCTAGGAAGAACCCCTGCCCCACTATAAATATTATTTACTGCACTTCATATCATTTGCTAGGTGCTTTTTCCCTACACCATAGCGCAACAATGAGAGCGCCACTGCCACCTACTGGCAATTACACTTAATTCTAGTACAATATAGCAAAAAAAAGCATGTTCAACAAGGTCATACGCGCATCACACTGCGCATCCCACTATTTGAGAAGCGCTGGCCTCGTGAGAGCTCACCACGAGCCTTTCCTCGCTGGCGTTTGTAGCGTGCACACATACAAAATTCTCTTCCTCCTCGGTTATGCACCACCTCCTGCCTGCCCATGTGACATCTTCGCAACAATCGATGATCGGAAGGGTTACTTGACTTATTATTACTGATAAATGTACATGTATTATTATTATTAAATATTTATTGTTTTTACATGTTTATATTTAATATATTAGGTCAAATATACGTGTTTGTGGCAGGTTATATGAGTTAGGAGGGGGTTGGAACGGGTTAATTGGTTTTCTGTTTTTTCTTATGGGAATAATTGTTTCATCTAATGAACTTTTCGGCTTACGAGCCGCCCTCGGAACGGATTAACTTCGTTAGACAAGGTACCACTGTATGTGTATATATGTCGGCATAGTGGTCACTGAAATTGAACATGTCCATGGAAGTTATTTTATCACTTAATTAATTTTATAAAGAAAAGTTTAAAAAGCTCTGCACTATAGGCTCTACAACTCAGATACACTTTGATGTTGTATTAAAACAGCAAACATGCACTTTTGTGGTTAAAAGCAAAGTGTAAGCTCTCATCTTATGAACATGCTTTCTGAATTCAAAACAGGCTGATCACGTTTGTTGAGAGTACAGACTACAACTCTGGGGCTCAGACACTACATTGTGTCGTAAGTGGCGGAAGCTGAAATGCAGCCACTCCAGCTCTACAGGAAGTGTAGCACTAAACGGCAGAGTATTGTCTTCCCTCCTGTAACACCCTGACGTGGTACAGAGGAACTGAAAGTGCTCTGCTCAACTCTTCTCACTCATGCACATTTTTGTATGCATTTCCATGGCTCACTTATACCCACAATAACTTTTACTATTACTATTGTTATACTGCACACAAGCATTCAGGTGTATATCAAAATCATAAACATTATCTAATTTAACACATATCTGATAATGTACTTCTACTGTTCTTGTTCTGGAAGATATTTCATATCAAGTTATTCTAGTAGTGTTTAGACATAGATAATGATAATCGTTCATTCATTCGTGTATTCGGAAAGCCACTTGATCCTACTAGGGTCGGAGGGAGGTCTGCAAAGGCTGGGTTCATCCTGATCTACCATGGACATGCTGCCAGTCTATCATAGAGCCAACACACTATTATTTGCACTCACATTCACCTAGGGGCAACTTGAAACAATCAATCAGTCTGGGCGGGTCTTTGGAATCACGATTTTTTTTTTAAACTGTAGCAACCCAGCACATGCCCTTCATCTCCAGTGCTGTACAGGGTTTGAGGCAGATTTCACAACTGGGATGGCTGCATTTCTGCTGGGTCCTAAACACCGCCAATATATACACAGACACTGCAACCAGTCATATTAGCACGCCATTTACTGTCACCGAATTACACTGTAAGGACAAATATATAGAGTAAACCCTCAAAATTAACAAGACTAATAATAATAATAATAATAATAAAGAAGTCCAATCGAGACAAGACAAGAGATCACGGGGGCTATATTTGGCAGACAATGTAGTTAGCGTGGCGGTAGCACCCCTTCGAATTTACCTAAATGGCAATTTCTGAACGTTTACTAATGTTTTAGGTATTAGTTTAGTTTTAACCACTGAGGGAATAATGATAACAGAACAAAGGGGAAAAGGAAAAACGACCTGATGAGCAATGACCTGAATGTTGTTCAAATGTCTTTCTTATTACAGCCATCAAATAAGTCATGTTTTTGTTAGAGTTGGTTTGTTTGTCTGTTTGTGTGCAATTAAACTCAAAAAGTGCTGAATGAATTTTGATGAGAACTTTAGGAGGGGTGAGGCGTGGCCCAAGTAACACTCCATTACATTCTGGGAGTGATCCGTATTAAATTCTGAAACCAGGAATTTTTTTAAGATTCTTTAACTTTGTGAGATCTTTTGAAAGTGTACTACAGTATGTCCAGAAGAGGCTGTTGTGTTCTTTGATATTTTTCAGCGTGGCAGAGGTTTGCATTCTTTGAATGCTTCTAGATGAACGATTGTTAAATACACACAAGTCCAAAATTTCTTAAAAGGAAAGAAAAGAGAAAAGAAAGAGAGCTATAATGTTTGAGAATTTTTTAAGAATCGTGTACATTCTTATGAACCAAAATGTAAAGCTACACAACTCTGAGGTAACACTGAATAAATATTTCAGAAAGTTAATTCTGCTCCAATCATTTTGCTTCAATTGTATGCTTTAAAATTTAAATCTTCAATCTTTTGGTCTGGTGAGAATGTTCGCACAACACTGATGACATCACACAGCAGTGCGCTTATAAAATTTTATTCTTACAGCATATCGTCCTTGAAGAAAATACATTCCTGTCATTTATAGCCTGAGTGAGGTTATGACCTTACTGTTATTTAATACGACAACACATCCAGAGCGAACAGCAATGTTCACCTCAATGGATATACAATATTGTTAGATATAAATTTGAGTAGATCTTTTTCAACCCAAATAAATCTGACATGAGGTGCAGTGTGTATTTACAAATCTAAAATCTAAAAGAATCTCAAACTGGTGTCTTACCGTTTCTACTTTGTCGGTTGGGGTGTGCGGACCCCCCACATTGTGCGTGTTTGACGGCGAGGCGGTCTGTGAGGGGTGCATAGTAGAGGCAGTGCCTGGGATAGGCTCGTCATCATCGGATTCGGGCAGCGGAGTAGGGCTGATATCTTCAAGGCCAGTGCTTGGTGGCCGGGCTGTGCGTAGAGCAGCAGAAGATGGTGGGATGGGGGAGAGCTGAGAGGAGGAGGAGGAGATTGGACTGCCCTCCATGCGCACCTCTCCATCCGAGTCTCCGCCCTCATTCAGGAATGGCAACTTTGTGCGTTTTTCCTTCAGCAGCATCTCAATACGTGAGTCCAGGCTGTGACGCTCTGCCTCCACAGTGGGAGTACCCGGAGAAGGGGAGGGGCAGGAGGTCGGCGTGGCAGGCCGCGCCTCCTCGGGTATAGGAGGCGGTTCTGGGTGAATTTCTGGCGTAGTAGGGGGTGGGGCCTGAGGAGGAGGGTGTCTGTAATCAGACGGCTGAAACTGTGGTTCGGCAGGGGGGTAACCAGGAGGCAGCGGGGGCTGGTATGGTGAGAATGCAGGCTTAAAATTGGGAGTGAGGGGAGGGGGTGGAGCTTCCGGTGGTGGGTTTGGCTTTGGCTCTGCATTGCTACGGTGACCCCCATGGACATAATGCCTCTCCGGACGACGGTTGTATGCATCCTGGAATTTGGTCTCGTGCCGCCGGGAGCGTTGAAAGGTGGGCGTGGCCTGCCTGCCAGAATAAGCAGAGTCCTGAGAGTAGGGTGTGCCAGAAGGGCGGGGTGTGATGGGTGTTGTCTGTGACTGTGGAGTAGCATCCTGTCTAAGGCTGGAATAGGCTGTGTCCATAGAAAGTGGGGTGCTTGTGCTGGTGGACCCACTTTCAGAGAGGCGACGTAGTGGCTCGCAGGACTACATGCACACACACACACACACACACACACACACACAAAAACAAACAAACAGACACCACATGCAGGTTAGCATACCACAAAGCTAAAGGTACTTCATTCATGTTACTTTTGCTAGTACTTTGGAGGCAATTCTAATTCAATCATGTGCTTATTAATTTATAGAAATACTATATAAAATCTGTGGGGCAGTGGTGGCCTGGTGATAAAGGGCGCTGGATCGCTGATCCTAGGGTTAGGGGTTCGAGTCCCACTCTCCACAAGCTTGTCACTGTCCGCCCAGTGCAGCTAACTGGATTATCAAAGACCGGCCATGTCTCTCACTGTCTATGGTGAGAGGTTCATGTAAAAGGACCATTGCTGACTTTTGTCAAGAGTATGCTGCATATCTGTCCGCGTGTTTCTGCCCCTTGCTAAGGATTGTGTCAGGAAGGGCATCCGACGTAAAAAACCAATGCCAAATCAAACATACAAATGATTCGCTATGGTGACCCCTGGGAAAAAAAAAAAAAGGGAACAGCTGAAAGGAAAAGAAGACTGTATAAAATCTGTATTTATGATGCTAAACATGAGCCACTGGAAACTTTTCGTTCAGTGTGCTCTACGTAACAGGCTGGGGGGGGCACCAGAGGGTGCTGCTTTATATTCACTAAAGGGATGATGCACAGCCAAACAACACAGATAGAGTGCATGCAAATGAGAAACGAAAAATTTAAAGTGGACCTAAAATGTAAAATTTGTGCTCCTGTTGAAGGTGGTTCTTCCTGATACATGTGTCAGGTGAGGCACTGCATTCTACTTTGACCACTTTATTGATACCATACCGCTAAGTGTGGGTGCATCCGAACCGCTTTTATCGGATGAACACAGGAACCCAATCAACTAAACTGACGGCATTCATAAAACACCAGAGAGATCCTAACTGTATCTGTGTTTGATTTCATGTCTAGTAAGTTCTGAAGTAATTCTTTTACCACTGAAAGCTTTGCTTTTAGCATCTACGCAATACCTTTCCTAATCTCTAAAGTCGTTCTATCTCAAGGTAATCACTCATTTACACGGTCTTTATCTCAAGAAGTTTGCACTGCAACAGTAATCAAGCACGCACTGGTCAATATTAGGAGAAGTGAATTGAATTTAACAGTGCTCCAGTATTATCCACTCAGACTATTCAACTGTAATGCAATACCTACCAGGAGCGCCTCAGCGAGACTGCGCGGTGACACCTCACACGGTTCCTCATCTCCCACTGGCACGGTCAGCGGCGTGAAGCTCCCGTTTATCAGTCGCTGGACATACCGCAACCGATTCTCCCCTGAGCAGGTAGGAGCAAAGATCAGAAACACAAAATGCAGGGACAGCAGACAGGACACTCAGTTTCCAGCACCACATTTCTAACCTTCAAAATCATTCTTACGTAAGGTGAAGAGTGAAGTCCCGGATCCACGCAGAAATTTGGTGCGACATTCCATCACTTTTCAAATAGTATCAGTTCTCATTAGGTCCACTGCTGTTTATTTTATAAGGCAGCAAAATTTCAATATCGCTGTTGCCCCAGTTCTGCTGGAATCTCTGGAGCGCCCCGACATATTCGGTGACATTCTCGTTTTTAAAAAAAAAGGAGTCTATTATTTTGGTTTACTATACAGTATTAAATAAAAAGGTTAAAAATATGTTTATTTCTGAATGGCACACACATCTAATATAGTTAATATATATAAAAGTTCTGCTGTATATTACCACAACTATATTAATGAATTAAATTTCCGCAGCCTTCGTTATGAGCGTTTGTATTATATTTATTGCATTCCTAAAACTTTTATTTTACACACACACACACACACACACACACACAGGTGAATAATGTTACTGAATATATAGCAACTGTGGAATGTCTTCCACATGCCCATTATTTTTAAATATTAATTTTGTCTATCTCTGTGTTATTGGGTACATAAACAAAACACCATGGAACATGTCTTTTCATGCAACAAACAACCATTACAATACCATATTATTAAAATAACACCCAGTTTTAAGGATTTACCGACAGAAACAGAATCGAATTTGGGTTTTACTGTTTACTGCTCATTATATATATAAATATATAAAAAAAAATATATATATATATATATATATATATGTCTTCCTTTCGGCTTTTTCCCTTTTACCCGGGAGTCGCCACAGCGAATCATCTGATTCGCACGTTTGATTTGGCAGAGGTTTTTACGTCGGATGCCCTTCCTGTCACAACCCTTTTAGCAAAGGACAGAAACACGCTGACGACTTTGCAGCCTACTCTTTACGAAAGTCAGCAATGGTTCTTTTACATGAACCTCACACCATAGACAGTGAGAGACATGGCCCGCCTTTGATAACCCAGTTAGCCGCACTGGGGGGACAGTGACAACCTTGTGGACAGTGGGACTCGAACCGCCAACCTTTGGATCAGCGATCCAGCGCCCTATACCACTAGACCACCACTGCCCCTATATATTATATATATATATATATATATATATATATATATATATATATATATATATATATATATATATATACACACATACACACACACACACACACACACACAGCATATATTCTGGAAAGGAACCTTTACAGCATTTCTTTGTAAATTCCTAAACATATTCTAGCAGTTTTCCAATGGCTGTGGTGCATAAAGGTATTTTTCCTCACTATGAACATTTTCACACACTTTTACACAAAACAAGTGTTGAAGCAAAAGTAGGTTACAGACTGAATCTAATATGGGATAAAAACAGGGATGCTGATTGGTTAAAAATAAGACACTCTATTTGTTCATTCATATATCCTGATACCATCTATAATAGCATTCTTATAGTCTGTCCAGAGACAGTTTGAATCCTCAGAAGTTCTTTAAAACCATACATCTTTCAATAAAAATTGCACACTTCTCTAATGAATTGATCTGAACATATTGTGTACAATATTGTGTGCTCAGACCCACACACACACACACACACACACACACATCACACAGAAAAGAAATAAAGAGTAGTCTGTGTGGGGGTGATTATTACTTGTGTGCTCATTTTGTTAGTGAGGTGTTTTGTTATTTCTGCAGACCACAATTTGAGGGATCAATTGGGGCTCTGTCCCTTTAAGGAAGAGGAGAAGGGGGAGAGGGAGAGCGAGAGAGAGAGAGAGAGAGAGAGAGAGAGAGAGAGGAAGCGATCTAAACGTATTTCTTGCTCAACATAACTCTCTCACTTACACACACACACACCTTGATTATAACCCCATAATAACAACACACATCATGAGCTCACTACATGTCCACCCGTCACTTCCGCTTAAAAAATTTCACGTTATTTGTTATTAATTATCCTTCATATCTATAATACACTCATAAATAACTCGTTTTTTTTTGTTTACTTGTTGGAAATGTACTTGTTTTCTATGATACAATACACAAGGAGGGAGGGAGGGAGGGGGAGTGAGTGTGTGTGTGCGTGTGTGTGTGTGTGTGTGTGTGTGTGTGTGTGAGAAAGAGAGCGATGACAGCCACGTGCAGCAACGTTTACTGCGGTTACCAAGCAACCGATAGTGACGCGTTTTCTGCTCTTACCTTTGGGGTCGAGCTCTGCGTGGATGATGTTCCCCATCACCGAGGTGTTGTGCAGGTTCTGCACCGCGTCTTTAGCCGCCTTTACGGAACCAAACACCACCTTCGCGATGCCCAGGTGCTTCTTATTTTTGGGGTTGTACAGAATTTCCACCTCCTCGATCTCGCCGTATTTCTGGCACATGTCGGTGAGGAAACCCTCCCGGATGTTGTCGTTTAGCCTCGCAAATGTCACTTCCTTCGGTGGCACGCGCCCGATGTAGTATTCATCGATCTGTTAATGATTATCAGTGAGCATTTTCACACTCGCACTATTCCACTCTTCACGTCAACAGTATGTGGAGTAGGATACACATCACGATGGAGAAAAAAAAAAAAAAAAAAAAAGTACAAGAAAGCACGTGCACACCACCAAAACAAAGATAAAAAAAAAAAACTTAAGAGCTTTAAATCCCGAGGCTTAAATGTTGCATTATAAATACATTTTACATCTTTATCACATATCTAACATTTGTATATTTCATGCAATTTCTTTGCATACCTATAAACAGATCAGTGTCTGGTTGTTTATCTGTTTAATGTTGTTGCTCGTGCTCTCAGTATGACAAACTGCGCGTGTGTGTGAAATATATCTGGCAACATAAAATACTATTATTTATTGCACGTTTAATTTCCCAACCGTGTAGAACGCATGTTGTGCATTACTCCTACTTTTACACACACACACTCGCAATTCCCCATGGTATGGAGCGTGTGGTTTGGAGCGTTACTATGGCGACCCAAAAGCATGCCATTGCAGCCTGATGTCACTCCAGCACAATCATAGTTCTGCAACTTGCGCCATTTATTTAAGTGTCAATGGAGAAGAAAAAGAAGTAAACATGTGCGTGTCAAACCTTAAACTTGGGCACGGGAAGGTCGGTCTCCTTGTACCTGGTCCACAGGCGACCGATCCGTGGGTCCCTGACCATGTCCACCGGGGGGATACCGGCATTCTGAGGACAGACAGAACCAAGATCAGATCCGGAGTTAAACTGACACTGACACACACACACATTCCACCTCGCACCATTTTACAAGATGGTTTTAACAGTAATATATATAAATAAAATGCACGTTTTTTTTTTTTTTTAATTAAAAAATACATTGAAAAATGAAGGAATAATGCACGCGAACACTGACAACCCCAACCAGGTGCTCCGAGGAATAGTTCACGGTCACCATATTATCCCGAGCAAGCGCGCGCGTGCGTGCGTACGTGTGCGCGCGTGTGTGTGTGTCTGTTTGTGTTTGGTTTCACCTGCATGTTGAAATGCTGTCCATCGTAACGGTAGAGTTTGTGAGAGCCTTTTCTCAGCGCCGGGTCAATAATCAACTTGTAACTTCTCCAGTGGTGCTCTCTCCGCTTCTCCGCCGTGCTGTTCTCTGTACCGCCGTTCGCCAAACCTGGGGGAGAGCCGAGGTGAACACAAACACTCTCACCACGCTTCAGCAAAGTCCTGCGCGTGGCTCCATACAACAGGATTAAGGGTAAACAAACACCGGCGGCTTTTTAGAAGCGTCTCCCAGTCACCGAAACACACATTAACAGAGAAAACGGAGAAGAAAAAATAGAAAGAGAGAGAGGGAGAGCTTACTTGAACTCTGCCTTTTGCCGTGATCTTCATCTCCTTTGCTTCTCTCTCCGGGTCTGGACATTTTAATGTGTCCGATCGATCAGTTTTATAATCAACCGTGTGCGCGTTCGTTGATTTACATTACATGATTTGAAGATACTGCCTCTTTTTTTGCGAGCCAACACATATTGTGTGTCTCTAGCCTGGGCTTTCTCTCTGGGTCTCTCCCACAATACACCACTATAGAGCGCTAGTCTGCGTTTTCGGCGCCGCTGATTCGACACGACATTCAGTCGTAGTATTCTATTCAACCGTCAAATATGTAACGTTATCTGTCTATGACCTAATTCGAAACACTTGTGTCCGTATAATGAGGTGAAGTAACTCGTGAAACTGCTGTGCTGAGATGATTTAAAAACAAACAAACAATGCTCGTGGAGGTATCGAATGTGCTGGATGCGTTCACATCGACGGCTCATACAAGATGGACATGGGGTCCGGTGATAGAGGACCGTCTCCGGGACACGATTAAATTCGTTTACACACATCAGACTTGTGGCTAAAATGACAAAACTGAAACACGACCGTTTTTATAAACTCATGCAAGTCGCGATTTTTTATTAAATTAAAATATATTGTGGTTCCGTCAAGGAACAATGTTGTATTACATAAGAAAACGCAATAAACGTTTATCGGAATTGGTGTTTTTAGGAAATAAAGTGCGGGTGGGTTTTTTTGTTTTTGTTTTTTCTTTTGGTAATTTTTAGATGTAAATGAGTGTGTGGAGTCGTTTCTCTCCGTGTTGAACATGATCAGGATCTGCTATCGGGCAGTTGGCTGGTTAACAGCGTTTTTCCGTTCTGGCCAATCAGAGCTCAGCACCATGTCGGCTCGAGCTATTAGAGCGTCGCGCGCCAGTCTCTCCAACAGAGAGCAGAAAGGGCTGAACATCAGCGCGGCCATTTTCTCCCAAGCTGGAGCTCCATAGCCAAAATGGGCTTCCTTTGTTTCTAAAGGGATCTAAAGCTTGATTTCATCACCGTCCTCATCTTTATGGACTATTGAACACATTACAGTGTTTCTGTGTACAGGATTTCAGAAGAAGGAAGATGAAATGTTGGATCATATCCCTTTGATATTTTTAAGCTTCTGTGCTTTTTTTTCCTCCTCTTTTCCTGGAATCCATCTTTGTCCTATCAAACTAGGTCATGGCACACCCATATAAAGAGTTGTTATTTTTTGAAGTTAAAATTCTACTAAATAAAAAAAAAAATAGCTTGTAACCGAGTATATATAACTTTTAAACAATAAATCAAATACACATGAAAGCTCTGAGGCCCTACCCTGTGCAAGGCCAAGTATAAATGTGCCTTTGAGTAAGTTTATCTTTATTGTCTTTGCTTAGTGTTGTATATTATGATTACTAAATATATATTTTTTTCATTTTATATTATTACTCAGGATTTTATTCAGGATTTATGCCACTAGTTTTTGTGATTTTATATATATATATATATATATATATATACACACACACACACTTTCACGTCTGCTTTTGGATATTTTGTTTGGGTGTTTATTTGTTTTTATTTTATTATTTTTATAATCCATTCAAATTGGTTGCTTCTCACATTTCAGAAAACAAGCCAGGCCAGAGAGGGACAGACAGAAAGAAAGAAAGAAAAGAAAGGACGATTGGCCTTTTGCATAAAAATGCTGAATCACAGGTATGATGTGGTTGTTGGTATGAAGCCATAATATCTGTAATAATAACCAACCACACTGTCCTTTATATGTCAATATTTTATAAAGGATTACCAGACCCACCAGTAATACTACTCATCAGGACATGTTATTGACTTTAAGTCATCATTAATCTCATGAACCTCTCAGTATATAAATTTTCATAAACTGAGCGTTATAATATAGTCTAAGCCTATCTGACCTTGTGTCAAGGACATATTTTTTGATTGTCTGGAGTTTTACTCTCCTAAGGCATATTGCTCAGATTTCCCCCTCTCTTTCTCGCTCGCTCTCTCACCATCTTCTCCCCTGTCACTCCAAAACACACAGTCAGTAAAGCTCTAGTGGAGATATTTACCTTAACACTGGCTTGGAATAATTTTATCAGGCCTAAACGCAGAAGAAAGAGGAACGTTTTCATTCCCATCGCCGGATCCTTTAACACACAGGGCTTTTACAGAGGGGTCGGCTTGCAACGCCTCAGAGCAACAAAACCAGAATAACCACCCTTTTCTGCCTGATGGTACTTTTTTTTTTTTTTTCTTAAGAAAATGAAATCCAGCATAATTTAAGAGCGCAGCCTCTGAGGAGTGAAACTGCTGGAAATTCTTGGGGCTGATTTTTGTTAAGAGTCTTTATGCAAACCATCCCCCTCATTTTCTTGCTGAAGACAGGATGAAGGAGAAAAAAAATGCATGAGTTCTTCATTTCTGAGACAGACAGAGGTTTCACCAGGCTTTTTATTGAGGTAATGGACATTTAAATGCAGGGGAAATATTCTTAAGTATATACCTTTTTAAAAAATATATTATATATATAATTATTTAAGACATACATTTATAACATTTGCATTTATGACCATGTCCTAATTTACAAGTATTTGCAAAACAAACATGACTATTTCTTCTTTGATTACATTTTCAGACCCTACATAACTTATTTCCCCCAATAACTGCCTCAGGAATCATTGTTTATTATGACTGTGTTTGTTTATTAATTTGAAAGTATCCTTTGGGTAAGTTTTAAGGGCAAAAAAACCCCAAAACAAAACAAAACATGCTGATCTTTAATGGCTGCTTAGCTGTTGTCATTTATTTCCCCAAAATGGCGGCGTCTTGTAACAGCAGCAGCAGCAGGAGGAAGAAGAAGAAGAAGCAGCTGATCCGCCATTTCTGGGCGAGCCACACTAACATACTTCATTATCAATTAGTATGTGAAAACTACGTCACTTCAAGTGCATCGGTTATGTTTATTTCCATTTCGCCGAGTAAACACGACTGAACTTTATTTAATCACCACATTACCACTGTAAATAGAACGTGAAAGTAAGAAGCGACCTGAGGTAGGACACACTGTTCAGTAAGGTAGTGTGCACGAGCTGGAACGTAGCCATGGTGACCTAAGGGAGCCAATAGATGGGAAGCATTAGGAGCAAGACGGTCGAGCTTCCATTTCAAGCGCGAGCTGTTTGTGTTCATAGGCAATAACGACATAGTGGTCAGAGGCTTTTGTTGTTCTATTTTTTTATCTTTTTCTTTTATGGGTTTAATATAATATGTTGGGTTTGGAAACACAATGACAGGTTTTTACCATATAAGGACATAAAACGCGTTTAAATTTTCAGTTTCAAGACAAAACGTCCATTTGCTCGTCTCGTGTTCTCTAACCCCACCTTCGAGAATGTTCCACACAGTAACCCGATACAGGACCAGAGGTTGCAGAGTAAACAAGAAGCTGAGAAAGAATGGACATTTTGTTGTATGCTTTTTGAGCACACGTGATTATGTCTGCGAATAGTGAGTGGTATGTGGTGTAGCTCTACGTATATAATGATTGTCTTTCCCCATATTGTATACAGTAATTTAATTTATTTTAACGATACACAGTGCAGTGCATGTGGTTTCCAAGGTAACTGTTTGTTAATTCGTTTCCTCTGTACCTAGACTGGGCTCATTACATTAATGTAGTGACATTTTTAGTCCCTTTCATGGAGTCAAATATTTAGTAGATAACCCCAAATGGTGCTAAATCTTGAGTCCTGTCAAGGTTTCAATCTTACTAGAAAAAAAAAATGTTTGATATGAACCCTGATTTAAAAAGGTAGATCAGGTTAAAAGTGGTTGATGGGATTTGAGTAGGATTGGATGTAAAATATGGTGTACAAGTGGAGGGGAAGGTTATTTATGGATCAGGAAAAAAAGAAAAATCCATGAGATACCACACCGAATATCAGAATACTAGCATACGTAAGCAGTATGATGAATAAATGCGAGAATGCACAATGATGCAGCACAAAAAAAAAAAGGAATACCATGCAGTTGGTTTAACCTCCCTTCATAATCAGGAATAAAACATGGGAGCAGCCTGGAGGGTGGAGGGCACACGCAGCTCCTTCAGAAGTGCTTTTTGTCTGGTTCTATTTTGAACACCGAGAGGGACGGACAGAGAGAAACCCTGCTGTCAAGAAAAACTGGTATCATACACACCGGATCCATAACGAAGATGATCATTTGAAGTTATCTGTTAGGCCATGTTTGTGAGTCGACTCGGACAGACACCACGGCTGATTTAGGAACTAATCAATGTTGGCTGGTTAAAGGTCTGCAGATGTGGAGATTTTCCAATGGATTGAGTTTAGGGTTCAAAGGTCAGATTATATACAGTTAAACCTATGAAGGCATGACTACAGGGTTTTGCACACAGTGTTTCTATTTAGTTATAGCATTTTTTAAATGTAAGTACTCTATTGAGACTTGCTGCAAAATTGCTCGGATAAGAGACGATCCCTAAGGAAATAGGAAATTATATACTTTCCTAGCTCTAAATTTCTGTCATTTATATAACCATGATTGTTTCAAGTATTGCTCAAATGTGGAAATATTTTATGATCCTAAGGTGGTATGACTAGTGTATATGTATATGTGTATATATATATATATATATATATATATATATATATATATATATATATATATATAAAAGAAGGTGGTCTCTTCCCCCAAGGTTATCTAAGTATCTGTCTGTCTAGTGAGAGATCGATCCATTGAGAGATAAAAAAAAAAAAAGTCATTACAAAGCAATTCCTTAAATTTAAGTTAATTTTATAATTTAAATTGAATTGATGTAGATAAATGTTATTTAAGAGAAAATGGACTGTTAATAGTCTACTTCATAACAATGTATTTTAAGAACAATACAGAATTCTGTATTTTTATGATTTCAATAATATTTAAGGATCACGTACATGCATGTATATAAAAATATTTCTATAGTCTCATGTTTTTGTGTGTTCTGGAGAATATTTAAGGCCCATAGTCTTGTTCATCTTTTGTTCTGTCCTTGTTCTCTCCTCTCGCTCAATCAAACTCAATCAATCAGTCATGGGTCGTACTGGATGTCGAATTAATCATTTACAGGTTCCTTTGTTTTATATTATAATTCACGAATTAAGCTGTAGAGTTGTGAGTGTGCCTGGGTGTGGTAACAGGATATGACTCACATGGGGAATGAAAGGAGAAAATCTGGTTTTGCTGTTTGCACTAGACATCGGGAGATGTGTCTTTCATATGGCGTGTCACTAAAGGCTGTTCCATTTAATAGGGTGTTCCAAATACGCCATTGAAATGCAGCATGCTTTTTTTTCTAGTACAAAATTAGTATGTACTATTTCACAATCTAAAAATGATAAGAAAAAAATAAAACAGTTGAAATTATGATGCATATCTAAATGAGATCTGCATTGATGAGAAACCATGAGCTACTTGTATTCGGAGGATTACACGGGTAGTGGAGTATTTTTGTGACATCGCAAGGCGTACAGATTTATTTATTCATGTCCTACTGAATACTGACAAAGCTTACCGGTGAGTAAAGCCATGCATCTTGGGTGCAACCTACAGCCTGCACTAGTGGGTGTAGTTACATTTACATTACATTTTCTTCATTTGGCTGATGCTTTGATTCAAAAGGACTTATCATTGAGAAAGGATCATTAGAGGTGAGCATTAGAGGGTTTTTAGAGGCAACACTGGCAGCTCAGTGATTGAATGGCTTGCACTCATGATCTCTCGAGACCAATCCATGAGCCTCTGAGCCACTGCTGTACAGAAATACAGTATGCAGAATAAGCAAGTTGTCGCAGAGTTACTATGATCATTAAAAAAAGCAGTGTATCCAGAAAGGCTAGTCGGTGTTTTTATAATAGATTAATGACACACACACACACACACACACACACACACACACACACACACAGCAGATTTTCTTAAAAAATGACAAACTCCAAAACCTCAAACTGCTTCTCCAATACCTATGGCACAGCTTAAGTGAAATGGAACAGATACTTTTTTTCCTTCTGTAATGAAAGCATCATTTCCCATTTTGTCAGCTCACATGTTTCACTCTTAATAGTAAAAAAAAAAAAAAAAAAAAAAAAAAAAGCTGTTTACACACAATATTACTAGCTTCTTGTATGTTTTGTTTCTTATAAACTCGATATTACTTTATTACATGTTCATTCTAGCAATGTAAGTACTTGGGTGTATTAAAAATTATATTAATGTATCTAAAATTCTAGATATTGGTGTTTCCTGAATGTATTTTTATATACATAATAAAATATAAAGTACATTTCACACTGTGGTGTACTCCTTTCAGTCCCTTGTCTGGGTTGGTTTTCATTTTGCAGGGCCAAATCTGGCTGCCTGTCTGTTCAATTTGTCCTCCATTAGGGTGCCTGTCTCTCTATAAGATTTGATAAATACAATTAAAATTAGTGTGTTGTCATGGGTAGCTATGACATATAGAACCTTTCTATTTAACAGGGGTAAATGGCAGACCTTCAGCACATAAGCCAAAGCAGAGAACTCCAGACCAAAGAGTGGCGATAATGCGCTTGTACAGTCTAATTGCTGTTAACTAAAAAAAAAAAAAAAAAAAAAAGTCGGCTATCAGCATCATCAGTACTGTACAGAACTATAGGTGGTTGTGCTCAAGATATGGAAACCTGTAGGAGAGCAGTCTGATTATATATATATATATATATATATATATATATATATATATATATATAATCAGACCATAAAATAGATCATAAAATATATATATATATATATATATATATATATATATATATATATATATATATATATATATATATATATTAGCGCTGTGCAAAGGTTTTTGCCCCTGATAAATTTCTGACATGTTTTTGCACATTTGTCATGTCATCCATTTCAGATCAAGCAAACCTATACAAAGCTAAAACACAAAATGCAGTTTTCAGTGCAAATTGCATTCATTATGGGAAAAAACATCTGAACGAATAAGGGCCGATGTGAATAAGTAATTGCTCCCCATAAAGCGAATAGCTGGTTGAACCACCTTTTGCAGCAATAACTGCAGTCAAGTGTTTGTAATAAGAGGCGATGAGTCTTTCACATCCTGTGATGGGATTTTGACCCACTCTTCTCTGCAGAATTGTTTAAGATCAACCAGATTGGATGGTTTTTGAGAATGAACAACCTTTTAAAGGTCATGCCACAGCATCTCAATAGGATTCAGGCTGGGACTTTGACTAGGCTACTCCAAAACCCTCATTTTGTTCTTTTTTTTGCCATTCAGAAGTGGACGTGCTGGTGTGTTACAGATCGTTTGTCTTGCTGCAGAACCCAGGTGCGATTTAGCTCGAGGTCTTGAACTGATGGACGAACATTTTTTGCCATAATTTCTTGGTAGTGAGCAGAATTCATGGTTCCATCAATCATGACAAGTCGCCCAGGTCCTGAAGCAGCAATGCAGGCCCAGATCATCACACTTCCACCACCATGTTTCACTGTTGGCACAATGTTCTTTTTATTAAATGCAGTGTTGCTTTTTCGGCAGATGTAACGGGATGCATTTCTCCCAAAAAGTTCAACTTTAGTTTCATCAGTCCAGAGGACATTTTCCCAAAAGCTTTGGGGTTGATCAAGATGATTCTTTGCAAAAGTGACTCTTGCCTTGATATTCTTTTTTGTCAACAGTGGCTTTCGCCTCGGAACCCTTCCATGGATGCCACTTTTGCTTTGTGTCTTTCTGAGGGTGGAGTCATGAACATTGACATTAACTGAGGGAAGTGAGGCTTGTAGTTGTTTCGAAGTGGTTTTTGGATCCTTTGTGACTTCTCTGGTTAGTCTGCGCCGTGCTCTTGGAGTAATTTTGGTAGGTCGGCCACTCCTGGGAAGGGTCAGCACTGTGCCATGCCTTCTCCATTCATGGATAATGGTTCTGACCGTGCTCCATTGGAGTCCCAAAGATTTACCAGTGACTTTGTATCCTTTCCCAGACTGAGACATCTCTATAATCTTTCTTGTTTGCTCTTGAAGCTCACTGGATCGCGGCATGATGATACGTGTTCAGTATGGCCCACCTCACCTTGTCGGACAGGTTTTATGTTAGGGATCTCCTGATTGGAAATGTCTGGCAGCAATCAGGCCTGGGTGTGGCCATGGAATTGAACTTAGTTTCCCCAACAATGGGATTAATCACAATTACCTTGCCTTTTAAACCTTTTTCACAGGTTCATGTAGGTTTGGATAGGATTTTTTCTCTTAACAAATTAAATCACAACAGGAAAACTACATGTTTTGAATACAAGGGTTATCTTTGTGTAAGTTTCACATTTGTTTAATGATCTGAAAAAGTTAAGTGTGACAAAGGTGCAAAAAAGTAAAAAAAAAAAAAAACAGTAAGGGAGCAAAAACTTTTTCAAAGCACTGTGTGTGTGTATCATTATATGATTATGAACATTAATGCATAGAATAATAATGACAAGTATATTTTATTCAATTATAAGTTAAATTGTGGTGCAATCAGACATAACATTTAAAACACCTGACTTTTATTTTTGAGGTGTGGACTTCAGTTCATAGGTGGCATCTAGAGGTTCGCGGTAGATCCTTTATGTTGTTGGGTACGGTTCAATGGCTTGACTGAGACCTGGGGAATTTGTTGGCCAAGTCAACCCCTTGAACTCTACCATGTTTATTAAACTATTACTAAACTATTTTGCACTGTGGCCCAGTCCATGCGGCCACTGCCATTAGGGAATACCAGTGACATGCCATGGTGTACTTGGTTTTGCCGCAATGTTTGAGGTGGGTGATACATGTCAAAGTAACCTCCATGTTACTGCCAGCAGCAGAAGTCTTATGGCAGAACATTACAGAGCATCACACGTCCTCCACCGTCTCACCACCTTCTTCGTCACACCATGTCTTGGCGCCATGTCTTCCACATGTAAGTGATGCATATGTTGCCCGCAGTCCACATGATGTCAAAGATTAAATGTTTCACTCCACCAGACCACCTTTCCCCATTGCGCCATGATGCAGTTCTAATGCTCATAAGTAAACAAGGGTCATGATTGAGGTATTAAAAGGAGGCAGAGTGCATCCAAGAGCTGAAACTTGAAGGAATCATCTTTCCAAGTTCTTTAAGATTCACTACAATGGTGCATCAAGGTCTGTTAAGCTCTACTACAGTATAATTCCAACATTCTGTCACGATTGCCATCAAATCATCAATAAGAATGGTCAGGATCACTGTGATTCCATCAAGTGCCCTCAAGATTGTTATGATTTGATCTAACGACAAAGGTTCATCCACCCATACGTTTTCTGAACCGCTTAATCCTGATTAGGGTCGCGGGGAGGCTGACACCCATCTCAGCTGACTCTGGGCAGGGGCAGAGTTCACCCTGGACAACTCATCAGGTCATCAACACGCTGACAACTATACAGCCTACTCTTGACGAACGTGAGCAATGATGATTTCACAAGCCTCACACCATAGACATTGAGAGACATGGCTGGCCTTTGATAAGCCAGTTAGCTGCATTGGGGGTACAGCAGTGACAACCATTGACAGTGGGGCTTGAACCCCTGACCTTGGGATTGATAATCCAGTACCTTACCACCAGGCTACCACTGCCCAGTTGTAGTTCATCATTTTCATTTTCTGGAACCGCTTAATCTGGCTGGCGCCCATCCCAGCCAACTCCGAGCGAGGGCAAAGTACACCCTGGAGGGCTCGCCAGGCCATCACAGGGCGGAAACACGCCAACGGCTTTGCAGCAACTCTTGTCGAAAGTCAGACCATAGACAGTGAGAGACATGGCCGGCCTTTGATAACCCAGTTAGCTGCACTGGGGGGACCGTGACAGCCTTGTTGAGAGTGGGACTCAAACCCCCAACCTTTGGATCAGCAATCCAGCGCCCGATACCACTAGGCCACCACTGCGTTGTAGTTCATTTTTAGTTTAAATTCAACATAATGTAAGAATCATACATAGACCTTAACTGGGTGACGCCATGAGCACACTCCAGTGTAAGATGACTGTTGATCTCTGTGTTAACTCTGTGATAGACTGCTGACCTGTTCAGGATGAACCCTACCTCACACACTCAAAGACCACAGCCGACATCTAACTAACAGATATTTGTTCATCATTCTAGTTAGAGGAAATGACTCTCCACACTGTAAACAAAGCGATGTTTGATTATCGTTTTCACACGGCTCTCTCCTGCTCATCACCGATCATTTTATCTGCCTACTTGTAATTAAGAATATGGCTTATTAAAAAGCTACCACTGGTATTGTTAGTTCTTGGTCTGTTACTTGTGGAAGAAATCAGGAAGCAGGTGAAAAATCAGGAGAAACTGCACAAAACGACCCCTTTGCTTTCATTTTTATACATCCATCTATCTTCTCAAGATGATATCTGTGAAACTGAACAGCCAATTATAGTGATGTTTTACAGCATGATTTACTGCCAAATATGGTGAATTGGCTGAAAATGAGTCATCAGTGATCAGGCTAATGCCAACACATGAAAAAACAAAACAAAAAAAAAACCCCAAAGGTGACAGACTTTGCCAAGTGTTGGCTTGGTGCATCCCAAGATTTACATGTGCTGTCACAGAACACTTGAATGAGATTCAAATCTGGGCTTCAGTGAGGCCATTGCATACTCAATTTCTTTGTTTTTGAGCCAATCCTTGGAAGTGTAATAACAATCATAATTCTTTGCAACTCTCTATATACAGATTTCTACTTGCAGAGACATCACCGTATGTTATCCTCAAGCACTTTTTGATATGATGCAGAATTCATTGTTGGATCAATGTAGCAACCTGGCCAGTCCCTGAGGCAGCATAGCAACCCCAAACCATAATATTTTTAACATCATCCTTCACAGTTGATATGAGGGTTTTCTTCTCTTCACATGTGCAACTATTTCAGAATGTGTGGTCTTTGCCTACAGGGTTTTGATGATCTGTAGACTTGCTCTTATTTTATTTTTGGATAAAATATTTTTATTGGGGCAGTTGTGGCCCGGTGGTAGGGTTTTGGATCACTGATCCCAAGGTCGGGCGTTCAAGCTCCACTGTCAACAGTCGTTACTTCTGTCCCCTCAGTGGAGCTAACTGGGTTATCATAGTCTAGCCATGTTTCTCCCTGTGAAAAAACATCATTGCTAACTTTGGTCAAGAGTAGGCTGCATAGCTGTCAGCATACTTCTGCCCTGCGTATGCCTGGCGAGCTGTCCAGGGTGTTCTCTGACCTTGCCCAGCGTCAGCTGAAATGGGTGCCAGGCTATTCCAGATGCAGTCCTCCCCAGTTACCCAGGCTTGTGATCAGCATTAAGAGCACACTGGCTTGTGTGACTCCAATGGATGGAGTACTAGACCCTAGATTTTAGATTTAAATCAGATCCAGTGGTTAGCACATCTGCCTTACGGCATGTAGGCCTGAGTTCAATTTCCAGGCTAGGCATTTCTGTGTGGAGTTTGCCCCGGTCCAAAAACATGCACAGTAGCCTAATTGGCTGTTCCAAATTGACTATAGATCTGAGTTTGAATGGTTGTCAGAGTGTTGGCCTTTCAAGCTGTCTGGGGTGTTCCCTGCCCTCTCCCAGAGTCGGCTGAGGTGTGCGCCAGCCTCCTTAAGTAGGATTAAGTGGCTTATAAAATGAATGCATAATTCGTGAAGGTAGGTTCCACCTGTCGGAGGTGTGAAATAATGACACCAAATCTGGAACACCTGAATCAAATTTGGATAAAGTTGTGAAACATGTAAGTGGGTCGTTACTTCTACCGTGTTTCCCTGAAAATAACACCTAACCACAAAATAAGACCTAGCGTGATTTTACAAGATGATTTTAATATAGGCCCTCCCCTTAAAATAAGCCTGAATTGAGAGCGGCAGCAATTCATTGGCCTGCTCCTCGCTCAATCTCGGGCTCTAGGTGAAAGCGCTGACTCATCTATTAGGCAGCTTTACCTGAGGTACGCTGTCAAAGCATCAATCCTTGCGCATTGAGGCTCAGTCGATGACGTCAGCGACTGCTTTAAAACGAGGACATGCACTTGCGTCCATAAAAATCGCTGAAATCGCTCGATTCGGTTCTGGTTAAAGTATTAAAAAAATAAAGAAATATAACAAAATAAGAATATACAAAGATAAAGATATATTATAAGACATGTAATAGAGAAAAATGTAAAATACATCAGCACCGAAAAATAAGCCCTAGTATCATATTTCAGTATGAAAATTAATATAAGCCCTGTCTTATTTTCAGGGAAACATGGTGTGTCTGGTTTTTCTTATTTACACAAATTATAAAAATTTTACTTTCAACCACATTACCATTTTAACAAAGAAGGTATATACTAGTATGTATATATGTATATAAGCATATATATATATATATATATATATATATATATGTGTGTGTGTGTGTGTGTGTGTATATATATGTGTGTGTGTGTGTATATATATATATATATATATATATATATATATATATATATGGGGGCAGTGGTGGTCTAGTGGTATAGGGCACTGGATCGCTGATCCAAAGGTTGGGGGTTCGAGTCCCACTCTCCACAAGGTTGTCACTGTCCTAACTGTCCCACAGCTAACTGGGTTATCAAAGGCGGGCCATGTCTCTCTCTGTCTATGGTGAGAGTTATGTAAAAGAACTATTGCTGACTTTCGTAAAGAGTAGCTGCAAAGCCGTCAGCATGTTTCTGTCCCTTGCTAAAAGGGTTGTGACAGGAAGGGCATCCGATGTAAAAACCTCTGCCAAATCAAACGTGCGAATCAGATGATTCGCTGTGGCGACTCCCGACTAAAAGGGAAAAAGCCGAAAGGAAGACAGATATGTATGTATATATATATATATATATCCCAGATTTCCCGCTATTTAATGAAATTCCACTATTTTTACTCTCTTATTTAGCGGAATTCTGTAATTTTTTCAGCTTCAGGGGCCCTGCAGCCCCTTTGACCCCCCCCAGGCGAAATATTTAATTTCCTCTATTTCTGAAACAGTTTCCTCTATTTTTTCTATTTTTAAACCTCACTGGGATCCCAGCTATATATATATATATATATATATATATATATATATATATATACGCTTACTTAAATATGTACAAACACATGCCCTGATGAAAAGAATGAGAACTGAATGTGAAGGCATTTTTGAGTATCGTATTGTGTGCATGAGTTATGGGCGTGATCCTAAAACTGCCCTGCTCTCATGTGGTGAAGGGGTGTTAATACACACACACACACACACACACACACACACACACACACACACACACAGAGGTTCATTCAGTTCGAAGTTAGGTATGTAAAGCCTGTGCTTTCAGGAGGAAGTGGAGAACTTGTGCTGTGGCATATCAGAGCCGAGTGTTCGAGTGTGTCCTCATGGTTCTGCTGGTCCATAGACTGACATGACGCAGGACAGATCTGCTAACGAACAGCAGCTGAAGATCGTGATCGTAGGGGATGGAGGCTGTGGGAAAACATCCCTGCTGATGGTCTATGCTAAAGGAGATTTCCCTGAGGTGAAAAAAACACAATTTTTTTTTTCATGTTTTCACACTAACCAGGATCCTATCTAAGCTATCTAAGCACGTCATCTCAGAGCAAAAAAAACTTTTTGGGTTTAATGTTAAATTTACAAATAATTTCTGTTGTAATGAACATTTTTGGACATTTAAATTTTAGGATGTTCAATATCCAGCACACTCAACAAATTGATTTAAATAAGGCAGATCTTCAAAAAAAAAAAAACCAAACAAAAAAAACCCACACACCAGACCAAAAAAGTTCTGTTTACGCAGCATTCAGATTAGTGTAATAAAGTTATTATTGAAAGCTCATGCTGTCATAAGTTGCATTGTTATGTTTAAATATATGGTATATGACAAAGTATAACTAAGTATAAAGTATATAAGTGATTTATAACTAAATATACAATTTATATATATATATATATATATATATATATATATATATATAAAAAAATTAAAGATAAATATGCCCCCGCGACTTGACCCCGGAAGAAACAGAGATGACGATGATAATTATAAATAAGTATACATATATACAATAAGTGTACATATACCTAAACTTATTTAAAACGTTGAAACAATGTAGCAGTGTCAAGCTGATCCTGAAAAATCCATTCATTCATTTTCCAAACCGTTCAATCCTAATTAGAGTCACGGGGAGGCTGGTGCCCATCTCAGCCTACTCTGAATTAGGGCAGAGTACACCCTGGCCAGTTCGCCAGGCCATCGCAGGGCGGAAACATGGTGTCGGTTTCATGCAGCCTACTCTTGATGAAAGTCAGCAATGGTTCTTTTACATGAACCTCACACCACAGACAGTGAGAGACACGGCCGGCCTTTGATAACCCAGTTAGCTGCACTGGGGGTACTGGAAAATGAAACATTAAAAATGAAGCTGGCAAATGTTAGAAACGCTACAACCCAAAACAAAACTAAAATCATGTGTACTTGCAATACTATAATAGGTTAAATGCAAAATTTCTGTGCCAACAATCTTCTCTTTTTATCATATTAATGGAGCAATCAATATACAGTATTGTTGGCTGTAAAATAATTATTGACAAGATACTTAAACACGTTCGGTTGAACATGGATATGCAACGAACAGACCAACATGCTAATACATTTCCTTTGGTACGAGCGAGGTCAATTTTCCAACAGTGAATTTGGAAAACTGATTTCATAAATACAGGCTTCATGAAGCCACAGTGA
This sequence comes from Plotosus lineatus, assembly GCA_024760905.1. NCBI lineage: Eukaryota > Metazoa > Chordata > Actinopteri > Siluriformes > Plotosidae > Plotosus > Plotosus lineatus. Next base: position 53,797,575 of record CM045735.1, on the reverse strand, counting down.
GGCTGAACACAACTACGACATTATAACCGAACTGAAAGTGACCCTGTACAACAATAGGCCATGTCACGGCTGTATAAATTTCAAAGGCGAAAAATGTAACTGTAGAAAGAGATGTAATTATAAGTGAGTTTTGAGGAAATAAAATATAATATTTACTTTAATAAGGCACCTAATGATAGTAATGACAATATGTTTGAAAGGGATGTGCAAACCCCTGAAGATTCTCACCCATCTAAAGATTCATTCAGCATTAAGAAAAGAAAGAGAAAAAAAGAGGAGAGAGAGAGAGAGAGAATAAACTTGACTTCTGCCTGCTAGGTGTCAATCATTTATCCTGCCTTACTGGATATTTATGATCAGCTGGTACAACTAGGAAAGGTGCACAAATTTCTAGGCCCGAATTTGAAGGAAGGAAACACTGTTACGTAACACGTCAGAGTGATTTACACATCGATATTCACACATCCGATCAGCATTACTGTCAAAAGCCTCCATTTTGTCCTGAGCATGTACAGCAGTTTCCATATCTTGTAAAGGTTGCTGTAGATTTGCAATACAGTACTCACACCGAGGCTCAATACTAAAGCGATCGTGTGTACGTACACATACACATCATATCTTCAATACTGCCTTTGTTCATACCTGCCTGTCTTTCAATAATTAGAATTATGAAAATTGTCATTAAATTTGCTAGTAATTTAGATAGCAGCTTATTATCCTTGTTTTGAACTTTGAACAAAGGAAGTGGTGTAAAAACAGGAGGTGGTTGAGCACCACCACCACTCCCCCCCTTTTTTAGAACCAGATTTTGACCACCAACATACAGACACCCCCCCTCCTTTTCCCCGCCGCCCCTGTTATTAAATGTATAATTAAATTGTCAGTTGACAGGTTTTTTCTTTTTCAAAAATTATATTTTATGCCTGTATAAGATCACATTATGACACTGATTATTTGTACTGTGCATATTTTCAACAGAGCAGGTGACACTGGTAGAGCAGGTAATGACGCCACGCTGATCTGCTCTCTGATTTGATCCTAAACTCACACTTTGCTTGTTCTTGTGTGCGTTCCTTAGGGGTTTTTTGGATTCCTCCTACTCTAAATTGCCCCACGCTGTGAATGAGTGTATCATGTTTGTGATACAGTATAGCTTATTCCTGCCTGGCTCCTATTTTTTTTTTTGCTTTGTTTTTTCAGATTTTCTCCAACCATGACCTGGATTAAATGCTTACTGATGAACAAAACATACCAAACATTGAATGAATATCTAAGCACTATGTTTATACGGGTAGTTCATTGGAAGAAGTAGGTGAAATGGCATTTTTTGGGGCAGTGAGATGCTCATTAGTTGGCATTCATGGCATTACACACAATCAGCTGCGCAGGTGGTAGAAACTGACTATTAAACAGTTCTGCATTTTATCCTGTTCTGTACACCCTGCATGATTTTAAATATTAAATAATTGTATTCAGTTGAGGTGGCTCGGGCATCTGGTTAGAATGCTTCCCGAACGCCTCCCTGGTATGGTGTTTCAGGCATGTCCAACCGGGTAAGAGGTCTTGGGGTCGACCTAGACCATGCTGGAGGGATTATGTCACTCGGCTGGTCTGGGAACGCCTCGGTGTCTCGTTCCCCCCCGGAACAGCTAGAAGTGGCTGGGGAGAGGGATGTCTGGAGCTCATTGCTTAGGCTGCTGCCCCCATGACCCGGCCCCGGATTAAGCAGAAGACGATGATGATGAATAATTGTGTTCATACTGTTGCTGTTTCTTTTTTTTCAGACTTATGCTCCATCAGTGTTTGAAAAGTACATGACGACAGTGAAACATGGTGGGAAAGAGATTCAGTTGAACCTGTATGACACAGCAGGTACACACACACACACACACACACACACACACACACACACACACACACACACACATACCTTTCATTCTTTTTATTGCATCGGTTTAATATAAGTCAGGAAAATTTGACTCAGATGCACATACACGCCTTAGGTTTTACAAATAAAAAATTCCTTCGTGTTCAATACAGGAAACACAACATACCTTGCATTCTTTATTATACATTTCTGTCTTTATCATGATGGGAAGGCACACATTAGAGGTCCAGAATTTCTCTATCCTGAGCTCCTTGTTTAATATATTTATATATATCCATAATTTATATATATGAAGATGCCGGAACATTTGTGATTATACAGTCAATACGTACACTATTTAACGACTTAACCTGCAGCCTAAAATAATAGAAAAAAAGGCTACTGACATATACATTGTATTAAGGATTCAAAACTACAAACTACCATTATCGGAATTAGGCGAAACTACAAAAAAGTTTTACAGTAAATGGGAAATTGTACAAACAAGTTTCATAGTAAAGCGCTTTAATTGAATTCCACAGTTGACAGGGCCCTTCTTCCTGTCCTTGCATTAGTTTCCTCTGGGTGCTACTGCTCCATTATCAGGGTCACAGTAAGGCGAGACACATCCGTGATGATTTTGGGCAAATGTGGCGTACACCCTGAGCAGGTTGCCAAATTTTCGCAGGGCCAACACGCGTAAAATGTTCGCACTCACTCCTAGAGGCAATTTTGAGTACGCAGTTAGTATAATGTGCATGTCTTTGGACTATGGGAGGAAACCAGAGCATATGGAGGAAACCTAAGCAAGAATTGGGAGAACATGCAAAGTCCACAGAGAAATAACCTCTTCTGGAACAGGGCTAGAACCCAAGACTTTCTTGCCATAAAGAGGACACGCTAACCACTATGACAGGGGTCGGGAACCTATGGCTTGCGAGCCAGATGTGGCTCTTTTGATGACCGTTTCTGGCTCTCAGATAAATCAGGTGGCCTTTCTTAACAGAATAATTAATACATAATTTCAGTCATTTAAATAAAAATACAAAAAAAAGCCATCAAATAAAACAAAAACATGAATAAATCTCACGCATTTAAATCTATACATCTATTTTCAATGCCACGTCACTGTGACGCAGCAGAAAGCCAATCCTTTCTGTACGCCAGTGTGTGGGCGGGTCCGATACCTTGAAATTTTATTGGATTATAACAACAGCCACAGACTGCACATGTTGTTTTTGAGTAAAGAGGTAAAGTTCCCTCATTTTTGATCAGCTCATTTGCACGAAGCCAAGCACAGCTGGCAGGCAAACACAAATGGACAGACATGGAAAAACTTCAACCTGAAGACCAGCTGTTGCCAACACTTGGAACGCGCTTCCTGTCAGATACCAAACACTGCAGTGTGAGTCCCGTCGTATTGACCACGTTTGGCTGCACATGTGCACGCGAGTGGTCCTTCTCACACCTGAAAAGCATCAAGACTAACCTGCGGTCACGTGTAATAGATTTCCAGGCCTTTGGACTCTCTTAGTCAAAAAGGTTTCCGACCCTATGTTATAATGATCTAGCTTTATTATAGTGAACATCCTAAGCCACAAACTAACTTTAATAATAAACAGTATAAACTACAAACTATCATGAATGGTATGAACTATACGTTGGTATAATAAACAAGCTAAACTACAAACTAGCATAATACTTTATAGACTAACCTATCGTCTATTGTTATGGTGAACAAGGTATCCTCATAATTTTACCATTATCCCCTCATGGCAGATTAACATATTTTAAGGAGGTACAGCACAGTCAGTAATATTTTAAGAGTTGTATACCTTTAGTCAATCTATTATAATATTGCCTCACGATACTTTTCTGTGTACACGGTACATGACCAGGAAATATTTTAATGTGTAAAACTTACCCTATATCAAAAAAGTCAAAAGTTTAAAGATGTAAACTGGATCACAGCAACCCATTGTGGGTGTGAACTGAAATGTTTTTAAAATCACACCCATGTTGTAATTTTTTCTAGCTCAGTATTCATTATCCACTAAAGTGCCTCACCATTACAACTATTGTGCTGCTGTAGCTGTTTACATTTTGACAGCATGTTAAGATTCATTATGAGTTTGACGGGAAATTTAGTGCGGATGCAATCAAAGAAGATGACATGTCTGCATTGCAGGAAGTGGAGAGCTGAAGGTAAAACACCACATCCTGTAACTGTGGTGTGTATATTCGTACTATAAACTCATACAGGTGTAAAAAGCAGCCATTAGAACTATCAGTAAGAAAATAATGGGACACATAAAGACTGTAAGGATTCAAATAATATGTCTGTTTTCCTTGTACAAACAGGATGTTGTTTATGATCAATAATATGATTATTTTGCAGATGTAGCCCATCACCACAAAATGGGTCTTAATGTACTGAGATGAGTTATGTAATGTAGACGCAGTCAAAAAAGAAACTTTACACTCATAAATTGCTAAATATCTTCTTGAAATTAGTACAAAATTATCATCATTATTATTAGGGGTAAGTATGTTGACAAAGACACCATGTCACACAACAACTTCCACGTGCACATGCATGAAGCACGTGCGAGCGCACATTCACGGAAAAGCGTGTTTTCTCGTTTTTAAAGTCATGTCATCTTGTGAGACATGTGCATTTTTGCTCAAGTTAGCACAACAGTGTGACTTATTGGAAAAACAAGTCTTTATCGACAATTACCCGGTGATTTTCAATGCCATGACTCTCAAAACATTCAACATGAACGTGCCATTGGCATGCTGAATACGGGAATGAATGTCCGTCACTGACTGCCCGGGCTATGGGATGCAGTCGACGGACTATCCATGATCTACGGACACGTACCGGGGATTTAGCTCAGTTGGTAGAGCGTCCGCTTTATCCTCTGGAAGGTCGGAGTTCGAATCCGGCTGCGTCATACCATGAGACGTTAAAATTTGGGAGTTGTTGCTTCCTGCTTGGCGCTCAGCATCAAAAGGATAGAACAACACAACAGCTGGTGCCGTACAGTGGCGACAGGTACCCGGAGCACAGGGAGCGCTGGAGTCTCATGCACACTGAGCATACGCGTGTATGAAATTGCGCTATATAAGCATCCACAATAATAATAATAATAATAATACAGGCACCACAGCAGACCGACCTCGTTCAGGAAGACCACACGTGACGTCACGAGTAGAGGACCGTCAAATCATCTTACATCATTTGCCAAATCGATTCGTTACTGCAACATCCACTCGGAATGAATTGTTTAGAGGTTATGGAATGGCCCTCAAGGTCTCACGACCTTAACCCTATCGAACATGTATGGGATGTGTTGGCTCTGTTCAATTTATCGAACACCAAACGAGTGTGAAGTTTCATTTTTGACCGAGTATATAAATGGAGGGCACAGTCCCAGTAATGTTTAAATCAGACACAATTTTATAGTAATGGGTTACATAATCATTGTACAGCACATATATTTTTCCTTATAAGCAGTATATTTGAAATAATCTGTAATTGAGGACTTACCTAAAATAAGCCTTCGAAAAGTTTTCACTTATGTGATTTATCCTTTAGTTACATTCATTCATTTCAAACCATTAATTCGTTATATTGTCTCTGGGAAGCTGGGGCCCATTTTAGACGACACTGGGGAAAGATGTAGTACACCATGAATAGCTCGTCAGCCCATCGCAGGACTTGCACACAACCACACTTACACCTAGGGGCAATTTGGAACAGCCATTTACAGTAATATTTATGAAACCTACGCAAGCACAGAACATGCAAACTACCCACTGAAACCCCCTTGCCGAGCCCAGGACATCAATCAATCAATCCAGGAGTGAGGCAGCCCTACCCTAACCACTGTGCCACTGTGTCATGTATACAACTGTATGAGTACTAATAATATAGTAACCCTATATACTACTAACATATTAAAAAGGTCAACCCAAGAATTAGTACTAACATAAACATGCTAACATCAGTGTAATAAATTTAGCAATGGTGACAGTGCTGTCTAATGTTACTCTGAATATCGTCACTGTATATTGTTGTAAATCGTTTGACAGGAATACTGATTATTCAGTTGAATTGTTCATTGGGGTTGTTTTTTAAACAGACGGTGATGTGAAAGCTCTTTAGAGTTGTGGAGACGGCAATTCTATTTGTTCTTATCATGGCCAGACGTTCATGTGTAAAAAAAAAAAAAAAAGCATAGATGCTGCTGAGGAACAGGAAGAATGAGGCAGGATGTGGTTTAACCCTCCACACAGCGTTTAAATGCAATGCTCAGACACAAGATTCTGTCACATAATGATGATCTGTGTGTACAGGAAAATGTTGCTTTAATTAAACATCGAATATCAGAAAACATACGTCGGTAGTGATACGGAATAATCTATAATTAAACCATTTACACGTATAAACATATATCATGCTAAATTTCAGTGGAAATGTTCTCTCTCTCTCTCTCGCTCTGTGTGTGTGTGTGTGTGTGTGTGTGTGTGCGTGCGCGCTGTCAGGTCAGGATGATTATGACCGGTTGAGACCACTCTCCTATCAAGATGCAAACCTCATCCTTGTGTGTTATGATGTCACAAACCCAACCAGCTATGACAACGTGTTGATTAAGGTACATTATACACATTTACAAAATGTATTTCTTATTAAAATTGACGACAGTTGAAAGTGCTATCCTGATAAAAATTCAATTTTGAACCGAATTATAAATATAAATCAGCATGTAGTGAAATGTTGTAAATGTCAATCGAAGATCTTTTGCTTTTTAATTTTTTTTTTTTTTAATTATAATTTCCATACCTTTTGGATATGAGCAATCATGTACTCTGATTGGCTCCTTGACTGCTAGGATATTAGCTCATGTACTATTAGTACTGAAAAAAAAAAAAAAATGGCGATGGTCCGGTTTGCTAAAACTACTGTACTTGAAAATTTGGACAGTACTTGAACTGTAAAAATATTTTAAAAAGCATGAAATTTGTGATAAAAGTAGTTTTGAAGTTAGGAATGGATTTTTTTAATTTTCAAGAATTATCACTTTTTTTCTGAGTGGCATGGAGGCATAGTAGTGCATGACTGTCTCACAGAAACAAGGACCTGGATTTGAGTCCTGGTCTTGTTCATGTTCTGTCGTGCTTGTGTCAGTTTTCTCCGGGTACTCGGGTTTCCTCCCACAGTCCAAATACATGCTCATTGGACGATTGACCCTAGGTGTGAGTGTGGGTGAGAAAGATTATTTGTCCTGCAATGGTTTCTTGAGCTGTTCAAGTTGTTACCCCACCTTTGTCCAACCTTGCCTGCCACCCCAGTTCGATAAAACGGCTTGACAGATGAGTGACAGATGATTATTATCTAATTAGAAAAATTGTTGCTGGCAGGTAATGCAGTCAGTTTGTCTGTTTGTTCAGCTTCATTTTACAGATGAGATGTGTAGAACACAAAGCAGAATGTATGTAAAGTCTATAAAGCTGATCCGATACAGTTGGTAAACAATACTGTGTGTGTGTGTGTGTGCGCAGTGGTATCCAGAAGTGAATCATTTCTGCCGCAATGTCCCCATTATTTTGATTGGCTGTAAAACAGATTTACGAAAGGACAAAGAAAAGATGAGGAAGCTGCGAGCTCTTGACCTGGAACCAATCACATACATCCAGGTGAGTGAAGATGTCTTGCTTGATATCATCATCAAAGCACTAGAATACATGATGCAAGAAGGTAGATGGTCGTAATGGAGATATATATATATATATATATATATACACACACATATACACACACACACACACACACACACAGGTCCTTCTCAAAAAATTTGCATATTGTGATAAAGTTCATCATTTTCTGTAATGTACTGATAAACATTAGACTTTCATATATTTTAGATTCATTACACACAACTGAAGTAGTTCAAGCCTTTTATTGTTTTAATATTGATAATTTTGGCAAAAAAGTAAAGAAAAACCAAAAATCCCTATCTCAAAAAACAAAATAGCATATTTCATCCAACCAATAAAAAGTGTTTTTAATCCAAAAAAAGTCAACCTTCAAATAATTATGTTCAGTTATGCACTCAATACTTGGTCGGGAATCCTTTTGCAGAAATGACTGCTTCAATGCGGCGTGGCATGGAGACAATCAGCCTGTGGCACTGCTGAGGTGTTATGGAGGCCCAGGATGCTTCGATAGCGGCCTTAAGCTCATCCACAGTGTTGGGTCTGGTGTCTCTAAACTTTCTCTTCACAATATCCCACAGATTCTCTATGGGCTTCAGGTCAGGAGAGTTGGCAGGCCCCTTGAGCACAGTAATACCATGGTCAGTAAACCATTTAGCAGTGGTTTCGGCACTGTGAGCAGGTGCCAGGTCGTGCTGAAAAATGAAATCTTCATCTCCATAAAGCTTTTCAGCAGATGGAAGCATGAAGTGCTCCAAAATCTCCTGATAGCGAGCTGCATTGACCCTGCCCTTGATAAAACACAGTGGACCAACACCAGCAGCTGACATGGCACCCCAGACCATCACTGACTGTGGGGACTTGACACTGGACTTCAGGCATTTTGGCATTTCCTTCTCCCCAGTCTTCCTCCAGACTCTGGCACCTTGATTTCCGAATGACATGCAAAATTTGCTTTCATCCGAAAAAAGTACTTTGGACCACTGAGCAACAGTCCAGTGCTGCTTCTCTGTAGCCCAGGTCAGCCGCTTCTGCCGCTGTTTCTGGTTCAAAAGTGGCTTGACCTGGGGAATGCGGCACCTGTAGCCAATTTCCTGCACACGCCTGTGCATGGTGGCTCTGGATGTTTCTACTCCAGACTCAGTCCACTGCTTCCACAGGTCCCCCAAGGTCTGGAATCGGCCCTTCTTTCACTTTTTCCTTCCCACAGACGTCCCACTGAGGTGGCTTGATAGAGCACTCTGGGAACAGCCTATTCGCTCAGAGATTTCTTTCTGTGTCTTACCCTCTTGCTTGAGGGTGTCAATGATGGCCTTCTGGACAGCAGTCAGGTCGGCAGTCTTACCCATGATTGCGGTTTTGAGTAATGAACCAGGCTGGGAGTTTTTAAAAGCCTCAGGAATCTTTTGCAGGTGTTTAGAATTAATTGGTTGATTCAGATGATTAGCTTAATAGCTCGTTTAGACTACCTGAACATGATATGCTAATTTTTTGAGATAGGAATTTTGGGTTTTCATGAGCTGTATGCCAAAATCATCAGCATTAAAACAATAAAAGACCTGAAATATTTCAGTTGGTGTGCAATGAATCTAAAATATATGAAAGTTTATTTTTTATCAGTACATTACAGAAAATAATGAACTTTATCACAATATGCTAATTTTTTTTGGAAGGGCCTGTGTGTGTGTGTGTATATATATAAATTAATTAATACTGAATACAACTAAATTGAAAAAGACTAACAATTTGAGAGTATAATACGACTCTGAATTTATCTTAAATGACATTGTCATAACGAAGTTATTTATCAACAAGAAAAGTACTTCTTACTATTAATGCGGCTTCTGGTGCTGCATGGTTTTGCTGATGGCTTTGTCGTCTGGTTGATACGTGCTGAGGTTCAGCTTCATGCAGGCGTTTAGGCTTCCATCTATTACACGTGATCGCAGGTTGGTCTTGATGTTTTTCAGGTGTGAGAAGGACCGCTCGTGTGCGCATGTGGAGCCAAACATGGTCAATAGGACAGGACTCACACTGCAGTGTTTGTGACAGGAAGCGCGTCCCAAGTTTTGGCAATCAGCTGGTCTGCGGGTTGAAGTTTTTCCATGTCTGTCCATTTGTGTTTGCTTGCCAGCTGTGCTTGGCTTCGTGCGAATGAGCTGATCAAAAACGAGGGAAATTTACCTCTTTACTCAAAAACAACACGCACAGTCTGTGCTCTGTTGTTATAATCCAATAAAATGAGACTTTCAAGGTAACGGACCCGCCCGCATACTGGCGTATAGAAAGGATTGGCTTGCCGCTGCGCGCCACAGTGACGTGGCATTGAAAATAGATGTATAGATTTAAATGGCTTTTTTTGTATTTTTAGTTAAATGACAGTGCGATTATGTATTTGTTATTCTGTTAAGAAAGGCCACCTGATTTATCTGAGAGCCAGAAACAGTCATCAAAAGAGCCACATCTGGCTTGTGAGCCATAGGTTCCCAACCCCTGGTATAACGTGTTCCTGTGGGTTATGTTGTATTATGGCGCTCAGTATAATGTGCTCCTTTGGATTATGATGTGTGATGGTACTCAGTATGTGTTTCTGTAGGTTGTGGGGTATTATGGTGCTCAGTATAATGAGGCTCTGACTGTTGTGGTGTATAATAGTGCTCAGTATTTGTTCCTGTAGATTATGGGGTATTATGGTGCTCAGTATAATGTGTCACTGCTGGTTATTGTGTATTATAGTGTTGAGTATAGCATGTCCCAGTATGTTATGGTATAGTTTAGTGTTCAGTATAATGTATCCCTGTGAATTGTGTACTATGGGTGTTCAGTCCCTGTGTGTAAACATGCATGGAGAAATTTATTTGTTCACTCTCATCTTAATCACTGCTGCAGTCATGTCAAGCACAAAATGGGTTCAGACAAGGTATTTTCAGCATGAAATAATTGCTAAATTTTCTGCAGTACTGTATTCATTTACCTTATCTGCCCCAAATTTTGCTGCCTGAAACGCATACAAACACGTACAAATTAACGATAAAAAGGTCTTCGGTTTGTGCCACGGGCTCGACGAGAGGGTTCTCACCTAGTGTGCCTGGATACTACCCCGAGTGTGAGTCTGAATTGTCCTGTGCGATACATGATCACAACCTTTGCTCAGATTCGGCTAAAATAGGCTACAGCCTCCTTGCGACCCGAGTATAATGGTTCAGGTTATTATATGCTCTTCGTTATAATCATTCACTGTGTTATGGTGGTGTCCAGGCATTGTAAATTCCCTGTATTTTCCTGTGTCCAGGGAGAGGAAACGCAGAGGCAGATGAATGCTACACTGTACCTGGAATGTTCGGCTAAACACCGTGAGAATGTCGAGGACATTTTTAAAGAAGCCACAAAGTTGGCACTGGAACACAAGCGCAAATCACGGCAGGTCCGTAGGAAGCGGAGGAGGTGCCAGATAATGTAATTACAAGAATGTTCTTCGGTTTACAAGGGATCCCTCGTTACTTCGCGGTTCAATTCATGCGGCTTCAGTGCATCGCGTTTTTTTTTTTTTTTTTATATTTATTGAATTAAAAAAATAAGGCCAAATATACAAAAAACCCTAAACAAACCAAACACAACCCCAAACCCCCCAACAAAACTACTTACATTTTTGTGAGGTGCGCATCCGCGTGCGTGCATGTGTCTGTATGTTTGTATTCATATTTTATTTACATCTTATGCATTATTTTGAATGTTTGTTATTATAAGCATTGAATATGTATTTATTGATAATATATACATATACATGTACGTATACATCAGTTGGGGGAGTTGATCCTACTTCGTGGAATTCGGTGGTCGTAGAGGGATCTCGGTCCCAATTAACTGCGGAAAGTGAGGGATCCCTGTATTTAGGTTTTTTTTTGTTTTGTTTTTTTATCTGAACGACTGTATAATGACCCTGAATTGTATTATTAGTGTAATGCATTATTATAATGTACTACCTGGTTTATTATAACTGAGAAGGTAAACAAGATTTGCTGCTATTGGCGTATTAAATGTATATTAAATTTCAAATGTCTTGAAATACTTAGTGCTGTTCACTAGTCATATTAAACTTACATCTTACAATCATTATCGTACACTCCAAGTCTGGTCTTCCATCATAGACATCATGTCTGGAGCTTTCCATCTTACATGATGATGACATCATTTTCACCCTGTTGGACCTGAGAGGTCTGGGTGTGTTCATGAAGTTTTTCTCTTCTTACATGTACTGTTGGAACTTTTTCATGAGTAATACAGAGAAAGCACAGCATTCCAATGGCTCAGTATTCTTTGGACATTAAAAAAAGGTGAATAGAAATTAAACAGATGAACGGAAGCGAATGAAGAACACAGGACAGGTTTAGCAGGTTAGTGTGGTTCTGTTTAATTCTGGAACAGATGTTGTGATGTTGAATCACTCACTGCACTGGCGTTTCAAATCTGACACCACCCTGCACTGCCTCGCCTGGCTCTATACAGTAGATCTCCTTAGAGCTGCAGCACCCCCATGTGGGGAATTGCTGTAATATCTAGCCAATCAGAAACCAACAATTAATCACGTGACATCTCTCTCTCTCACACACACACACTCAGCTAGCTATATTATTCTTATTATCTAATTTTATCATTATCTAATTATTATTAATCCATTAAACTAAAAACATTGTTGACTGATTTATAAATATTTTAACATAAAGATGTTTGAGAGCTTATTGAAATATTCAAAACATTTAAACAATTTTGACAGACTTTTTCACTTAATTTTATACACATAGCTGTTTAATATTAATCATGATTAATTTTTTTCAAACATTGAGAATCTAATGTTTAGTTCATTTCAAATTTTCATACATAAACCTGTTTATTTTTTGTTTCTAAATTACTGTACTTTTCATGAATTAAGGATACAGTAATTTAGAAACAAAAAATAAACAGGTGTGTGTCATTTTTTGGTTAAAATAGGCTTCAAACTTTATGATTATGTTTTTAAAATTTTGCCTACCTTGATTAAATCAATTTTAGCCCACTGCATCCATCAAACTTTTTTGTTTTAAATAAATACAGACGCTCCCCGACTTATGTTTTTAATTGGTTCCGGACGGCCGAACGCAAGTTGAAAGTGAACGTAAGTTGTTACAGTGACGTGTGACGCTCATACTGTACTATACATCCATAAATACCATTACCGTATCATAAAACACCCCTAAATCAATTATTGTAAACATTGTAAAATAATATCAAATATATCAAATAATATCAACATTATTTTCAAATAAGTCACTTATTTATACCGAGTCACTTTACATGAAGCTTAAAACAGCCAATCAACGCTTACAATATGTGAGGTGCTCAATACCGAAAGTAGTGTACTTGCTGTGGGTTATACAGACTTCCGGTCTTTCAAGTGCACAAGGGTGCCGTTGAACTCGTTTAGAACACAGCTGACACTGGTGCAGTCTCCCAGCACGACAAGCGGAGCGTTCTTTCTTTTGTGTAAGTAAGTAAGTAAACTTTATTCAAGAGATGCATACAAAGAACAAGTACAAATCCGAATGAATATTAATATAAAAATAAGTATACACTCTTAGGATTTTGCTAAAAGATAATAAAGTTAATTCATCTCTGTGTATGAGACTTGCACCCATGCTAGTAGGCTTATGCTTCTGACCAACCATATTTGCTTAGGGTTACAAAAGTCCGCAAAACAGTGTAAACACAAAGATCACAGAGACGATGTCTTAACATAAGGGTATATAACACGCTATATAACTATAATATATATATATATATATATATATATATATATATATATTAGTTATAGTTATATAGCGTGTTTTTTATATTTTATATATATATATATATATATATATATATATATATATATATAATACACACACACACACACGCACAGTCTGTAGTTTGTTAACAATGAATGCAGTGTCATTACGTCAGCATACTATGTAGGTACGTCTAAACTCAAAATTTGACTTTTTTTGGAAAAAAAAAAAAAAAAAAACACCACAAAATCGAAAAACCGTAAAATGGATGAACGTAAGTCGGGGAGCGTCTCTATTGCCTTTTTAGTTGTATCATCAGGTGTAATACACTTAAAATTAACATTCTGACTGAACAACAGTGAGACATAATGGCTGAGTGTGAATATACAGAATAGAACAGAATCTTAAGTGATATATATTTTTTAAGTATTTAATTGTAAAATACACGGATCCCTCACTTTCCGTGGTTATTTGGGACCGATACTCCTGCGACCACCGATTTCTGCAAAGTAGGATCGACCCCCCCGACTGACATATGTATGTGTATATAATATCAATAAATACATTCAACAATATAAATGCTTATAATAACAAACATTCAAAAATAATGCATAAGATGTAAATAAAATATAAATACACAGATACACGCACACACAGATGTGCACCTCACATAAAAATGTTATTTTTATGTTTTTTTCTCTTCTTTTTGCATAATTGGTCTTGTTTTGTGGCATTTTCCTTAACTTTTTCCTTAATTTCTTTATTTTTGAAAAAACCCGATGCACTGAAGCTGCAGAAACTGAAGCACGAAGTAGTGAGGCATCTCTGTACTGTATATTAAAACCATGGCTCTCTGTTTAAGATCAAACAGATAATGCAGTCGAGTATAACAATAGCTAGGATTATTTCTAATGCTAACACGAGGTTAAATATGAACTGGATCCAAACTATCATCAAACTATCATCTATCACATGATAGTCACATTATTACATTTGTGGATTGAATGTTATTCCAATGATGCCAAGTACTGTAGTAGAAAACACTACAAAAATGAAACGTGTGTGTGTGTGTGAGAGAGAGAGCGCGAGAGAGAGAGAGAGAGAGAGAGAGAGAACAGAGACAAACAGAATTTATATTCAGCATCATTTAATCAATAGCACATCTGAGATCCCTTTTCCCTCCCTGGCCCTTTTGAGTCACGTGTGCGTCTCCAGCAGCAAACTCGCGCATCACCATTCACACCGACCATCGTAAAAATATTTCACCTTGGCATGAAAAGAAAAAGAAAAAAAAAAAAAAATGTCCATCACCTGAAACAGCCGAGAGACACCGAACGGTACAAGGAGGACCGATGACTCAGCCACTCACGTTCCTTTCTACCCGTAGTCTCTGTAATGATGTTCTCATGACAACCAGTCCTGAGCTGACCCTTCGACAGCATTATTTCAGTTGTCCTTCTGCTTTTTCTTCCGGTTATTCTTCTGCACCTTCTGATGGACCACCTTGAGTGTGGTAAGAAAATTGCCCAGGAACAGCACCAGGAATGTCAAAGCCAGCATGAACACCTGCAGCATACAACATTCAGATAAACGTGTCACAGGTCTGAGTAAAGTGCAGAACAGCTGTGCATAATACACTTGTGTACGTGTGTGTGTATATGCATAGGTCTACCTGCCATTCTTTACAGTCATCCCGTGCGGTAAGTTTAAACAGAGTCACTGCGTTGTACAACTGCCAAAACTATGCAGCACACACACACACACACACACACACACACACACACACACACACACATCAGTATCTTTGCCCAAACACATACACAGGAAGTACTGACACAAAAGTATTTCGGCTCACTCAGTGATTGTTCTTCAGGAAGATATTAAGCCAAATAAAGCTAAAATTAATCCATATGGACATAATTAATAATATTAGTAATACAGTCATCCCTTTCCACTTCACAATTTGAGCATCGCGGTCTTGGTACATTGCATGGCATTTTAATAAAAAATAAAATAAAATAAAAATATTCATAAAAATTTGCGCTGAAATTCACATGTAAGCGGAAGGCAGGGGACCCAAGGCAGGCTGCGTCCATTGTTTCCTAATGACAGACTGAAGTGCCCCTCCTCCCCAGTTCAGGCAGGGACCGCCCACTCAATCAATCTCGCAAGCTGATTGGCTTAGACATGTGACGCTATTGCCTCCCACCCACTCAACTCAATCTTGCAAGCTGATTGGCTTAGACGCTTGATGCTGTTGCCTCCCGCCCACTCAACTCAATCTCTCAAGCTGATTGGCTTAGACTCGTGACGCTATTTCCTCGCACATTCCCGCGGGATTTTTTGTGATTTTGTGATCTTACTGTATCGTGTTTGTGAACGTCCTGCACCGCGGAGAAGAGCTACAGTATTGTCAGAGGTGATTACAGTACTTAAAGTATATATATATATATATATATATATATATATATAAATTCTTTTTAAATATTAATACATTACAGTATTTACATATGCATATAACTGTGTAATGTTTAATATACACTTCTTGATATTGTATAGACGCGAAAACATAGAAATGAGACAACGTGGTAGAAATGGGGGGGCGGGGCGTTCCTACTTCGCGGTTTTTCTAATATCGCAGCCAGGTCTGGTCTACATTATCCACGATATTCAAGGGATGACTGTAATAACAAAAGTATTAATAATAATGTTCCACTTTAGTGCTCTTTAAACTCACATGCCCAAAGAACAGGAACGGCAAGAGGAAGGTCAGTCCTCTCCACATCCATGACTGGAAACCCTCTAAAACACAGAATACACACACACACACCATTTTAGAGGCATACATGGCCCAACCCAAAAAAAAAAAAGGGCACATGAATATGTTGCTTACAACATCATGTCATCCGGGATGACAATAGTAAAATATATTTTCAGCATCAGGTTCATTTGATGAGAAAAAACTGAACCACTCCAGAAAGTCTTCTCCAGCACATCCCAATATACCCATCAATAGGGTTGCAGTCAGGACTCTGTGTGGCCAATACATATGTGAAAATGATCCCTCGTGCTCCCTGAACCACTCTTTCATTATCCGAGGCTTCGTTTTATATCCGAGCCGTCAGTTAAAAAAGTGCATTGATGTGATAACCTGCACATTCAGTACATTCAGATCATCAGCTGCTTCATTTTATTGCCACATTAATGTTGCTGAGCCTCGACCGGACCAACTGTATTCTCGATGTACTTTTAAAATATTAAAGTGAAAATTATTATCGTGGCTGGGTATTGTATAAGAAGTGTATGAGATGTAACATCCAAATAAAAATGTTTTGGACTCCTGACTGTCATTTGGATATCCTCAAAGTGTTAGGTAGAAGCGCATATTTTATATATAATTGTACTTTTTGCATACGGTACAATAGCAGCCTCAACTCACTGGAACCAACAGACACAAACCTGTTCCAGCAGGATCCCACTCTGTACACAAGGTGAGCTCCATGAAGACATTCTGATCCGCTTAATCCTATTAGGGTTGTGGGAGGTCTGGAGTGGCTGAGAGTTTGTTCATTCCAAAGCCAAAACACACACCCAAATCATTCACACTCACACCTCGGGGCATTTTGGCACAACCGATCGGTCTATTGTGCATGTGTTTGCACTGTGGGACGAAGCCCACATTAGCACAAGGAGAGCAAATGGAAACACCTTCGCCGAAGACTTGAAAGTGAGGCGGATACACCAAATCACCATGCTATACCTCCATCCATGAAGACGCATTTAGCAAAAACTCAAGTGGAAAAACATTACGTGTCCTGCATGGACCCTGGACCTCAACCCCACTGAATATCTTTGGGAGAAATTGAAACTTAAAACACATCCCAGACCTCTTGACCCGGCATCAGTGCTTTTCAAATTCCCAATGTCCAAATGTTAGCAGTCAAAGTAAAATATCAAATTTCTTGAGTACAAAACTAATTTCCGAGCCCTATAACAAGAGGAAATGATCTCCGGTATCGAAAGAAAGAGGCAACAGTGAGTGTCTTGGAATAAGCCACCCCTCCTCCACGACACACCCACCTGTTAGTTTTTTTTTTTTTGATCCCTCGGAATAATTTACATAATATTATATATAACTATATTATGGTAATTTCCATGGGGCAGTGGTGGTCTAGTGGTATAGGGCGCTGGATCGCTGATCCAAAGGTTGGGGGTTCGAGTCCCTCTCCATAAGGTTGTCACTGCCCCCCCCCCCCCCAGTGCGGCTAACTGGGTTATCAAAGGCGGGCCATGTCTCTCACTGTCTATGGTGAGAGGCATGTAAAAGAACCATTGCTGACTTTCGTAAAGAGTAGCTGCAAAGTCGTCAGCATGTTTCTGTCCCTTGCTAAAAGGGTTGTGACAGGAAGGGCATCCGACGTAAAAACCTCTGCCAAATCAAAACGTGCGAATCAGATGATTCGCTGTGGCGACTCCCGAATAAAAGGGGAAAAAGCCGAAAGGAAGACCGACCATATTATGGTAATTTCCAGACTATAAGCTGCTATTTTTTTCCACACGCTTTGAACGATGCGGCTAATCGATAGATTTTTTTACAGGCTAACGGCCTCCGGGGGGTGCTCTAGCAGAAAGTGCAAGAGTAAGACAGACACTTGTGGCTTATAAACAGGTGCGGCCTATATATGTACAAACTCTTCTTTTTTTTTTTTTTTCTTTTTAAACTTGGTTGGTGCGGCTTATATTCGGGTGCGCTCAATAGTCCGGAATATACCGTGGATTATATACACTCTATATACAAGAGTTATATATAACTCCGCTTAAATAATATCCAACATCATCCACTAAACCAATCACCAAGAAGAGTGGAAGCATTACTGAAGATGGACTAGGCATGTACTTCCAAAACCACTGATGCCAAGACAGAAAACAGCTCTCTGATGGACTCCTAATGCCCAGAGAAAGCAGGCAGGCTCAAGAACAATGAAGGATGACAGTCGGTGCGAGACCTAAGTGCAGGAGGCAACCAGAAAACCTGAAGAAAATCAATATAGACATAGTGACAATAATCTGAACCAAGGACCCTGGTGCCGTGTCACAGCAGTGCTACATACTGTACAATTGTCCTGGCCTATTTGTTTATTAACTATTTGTTTATTAATTAGTACTTCCGGTGAGTGTTCGCATGATAAACTCCTGAAGAGGCATCATGTAAAAGAAACTATCTTCAGACATACTACATTTGCAGCCAGTTTGTTAATCTGACAGTGTCGCAATGGCAGAAAATGATTACCCAGCTCGAGTGTGACATCACCGTCATCTGTCCCGACGTGTATAACTCACCTACTGTCAGATCCAACTGATTCCTCTCCCCTAAAGCACGTAACCGGTACAGACAGCCACTCTGATAATAATACTGCAGGAACTGCACAAAACCTGCAACACACACGATTCAGAAATTAAAAGAGCGTGGCTGCTCACGCCGGGTGATTGATTAGGCAGTGCATTCATTAATTGCCTATTCTGTAATGAAATGGAAATCTACACAGTCAGCAGCTCTTACTCTGATAGATGGAGAAGGCCAGAAACTGACTCCTAAACATCTGATATATCACACCTTCAGGCCTTAAAGCAAATAAACACAGTAAGCACAATATTCACTGCGTTTTATTTAAGAATCTGGATTGTTCTTTTGTTTTGTTTTTTTAATTCTGTAGCAACGTCTTACCAGGTGAGCATGACACCAGAAAGAAAAGTGGAGACGTAATGATGCAAAACCCACCAGCCTTTAATTCTGAAACACACACAATACAGTGTTGTGAAAAAGTGTTAGCACCCTTCCTGTCGTATTAGGTTTTTGCACGTTTGTGACACCCGAATGTTTCACATCATCAAACAGATTTAAATATAAGACAAAGACAACACAAGCAAACACAAAATGCAGTTTAAAAATTAAGTTTTTTTTTTTTTTTTTTTTTTTAATTAAGGGAGAAGAAAATATTACACAACTTCATGACCCTGTATGGAAAAATGTGTTCCATTTTAACATTTTTTAAGCACGCTGGTGAGTGTCACTTGCTCCAAATGATTCAACATCATCTTTATAACCTTGTCCAGTGTTTAAACTCACGACAAGGAGCTCAAGTAAACATCAGTCCGTAATGCTGTGCTTATTATTAATCTTATCCATCTTAAAGTGTGACAGTGATGACACGGCCTGCACCATGTGACTCGCAAAAACTCCTTCATTTTGATTCAAACATTATCCACTCAAGATAATGAGGGGTTTTTTTTTTCGGATTGTACACCAATCAGACTACTGTGTACTGTGGTACCTCACCTTACGATAGATAGTCCCAGCAAACGAAAAATCCAGGTTACGAAAAACAATTTCCAAAATTTTTTGTCTCTGTATACGAAACCCGCCAAACGCGCCATTCAAACATTCAAACAATGCACGAGCTGCTCTTCCATTGACTATCTCCCAACATCCCACCCCGCTGGCCTCCCATTGGCTAGGAGGGATGACGCAGCTCCCTCCGATTGGCTATTATGGAACACCCATAATGCTTTTTGTGTAAAGGACAGAGTTACTGTTGTTTCGTGAGTTTTTCAAGTGTGCTCATTGCAAGTTTATCTTTTGGCTCAGGCTTTTAAATTTGCATAAACATTTGTAAGATTATAACTCTGCGAAGAAGACATGGTCAACACACGCGCACACACAAACATACGCGTGTGATTCCCAGTGCGAGTGAAAAGAAGAAGCGGGCTTGTGGCATGCGGTTGAGTGATATCTCAAAGGAATATGACCAAACCCATCTACCATCGGTACGATATTGAAGCAGAACGAGGCCTTAAAAAGGTATGCTTTTATAATTTCTAAAGCGTTTAGGGGTAGTTCTGGGTGCCTTGGAACGAATCACAAGTTTTACATGTAAAATGCAGTTCAATTTACAAAAAAATCCAGGTTCCGAAAAAGGCTCTGGAACAGATTAATTTCGTAAGGTGAGTTACCACTGTATTATATACTTATAGTTTATATGAATAATCATACAAAACTTAGACATAACTGACTCCAATGTGGTTTATCTAAAACAGGGCTCACCAACCTTTTGGAAACTGAGAGCTACTTCTTGAGTACCAATTAATGCAAAGGGCTACCAGGTCGATACACACTTCTGAAATAACAAATTTTCTCAATTTACCTTTCATTATGTTATTATTAATAATTAAATGATATTCAGCTATGTGGAAATATTGATCTGATTTAAAAAAAAAATATATATAGATGTAGCTCAATGAAGATGGTGCTATGGAGCTGCAGGCTTGTTCCAAAAATAGCAGTCAACAGGCCCGCGGGCGACTCATGTCCGTGCGGGCGACCTGGTGCCCACGGGCACCATTGTTGGTGACCCCTGTTCTAAAGCCAAGTAGCTACCATTACTAGGAACTCTTAAAATGATTTAGCTAGTTTACTTAAATGCTAGTTAAGCTTTAGCCTAGTAATGCTTATACATTAGCATTATGCTAATTGGGTTTTTTTTGTCAGATTACATGGTTCACTATCAAACTAAAATGCAGCCTGTAAAGCACACATGGGGGACGACCCTTTACAAACACAAACATACCAACATACTTTCTCATTTTGCTCAGGATAATTAACCTCACCTGGAGCCGTTGTTGATGAGAATGCTCTCCCTGATGGTCAGTGTACAATAATACCACACTAATAAAAAATTAAAGATTTCATCCGTGACGCTGCAACAACAATAAAAAAACAAACAAAACAAAACAAAAAAAACACACCTGGGTTTAGGTTAATTTACACATCATCAGCATCATCATGTTGGCATATGACGCACAGCTGGCTGAGCTTACACACGGAGCAGATCTCACCGATAGTTTAGCAGGAAGAGGCATGTGATGGCACCCAGCATCAGGATTATTGTCATACACAGCTTAAACTTCTCATACTCATCCTTATAAGCAAACCTTTCACAACACAGCGAGAACATGCTTTTACTTTGTGAAGAGTCTTATCAGAGAAGAAATCAAAGTGTATTATCAATTATTTAGACGTTCTTACTTTGCCTGGTTGCTGAGCAGCGTCACATTGACATTCCCGAGGACCAGACTTAAGTACAATCTGTTGAAATTCAAGCACAAAAAAGAGAAGGGACAGGTTTAGACGTCACTAGAACATTCTGCGTCTGCACTGAATCACATCGTGCAGTATCATGGCGCAGTCAGACAAACAGATCCAATTTTTTTTATTGACAGATCCAATTTGGTCAGGAATCATTTACTGCCTGAAGCGAAAAGCATGAGCAGGGTCAATGGAAAACAAACTACAGGTGTTCAGACAGGTCAGATTACACATGTTGGTAATTTAGCGCAGTGCTGCTGCTTCTGAACATCAGGAAGATGGAGCGAGTTGATGGACAAAACCCAGCCTGAAGGTGGCTGAGAGCAGAACAAATGAACACACGGGTTCTCTAGTTATATATTACAACCTTAATGTGGGGACAAACGTGATCTCTATTACAAATAAATATGATGAATATCCCCAACAACATACATTCGCTCATTCATTTTTTGAAGTGCTTAATCCTAATTAGGGTCGCGGGGAGGCTGGCGTCCATCTCAGCTGACTCTGGGTGAGGATGGGGTACAACCTGAACAGCTCGCCAGTCCATCGCAGAGCTAACGACATACATACTGTATGGTATCATGATGAAACCTAAGTAGGAGCCACATTCAATCAGACTACCTTTCAATTAAGACACACACACACACACACACACACACACACACACACACACACACAGAGGACTGGAATACCGTTTTTTTTTTTTAATCCAACAGAGTGAGGACATTTTTTTTAAAGAAGTGAGGACACGGTGGTGGTGCTCACTACTGTTTAAACTTAGACTTGGTCTAAGGCTTTAGGTTAAAATTAGATTTAGGTTTGGTCTGGGGCTCAGTATCTCATTGTGAAAGGTTAAGGTTTGGGTCAGGGGTAAGGGAATGCATCACATTATAAAACGTTCTCTCTACTACAGAAATACAAAATTGTGTGTCTTTTTCAGTACAGTGGTACCTCACCTTACGATAGTCCCAACAAACAAAAAATCCAGGTTGCGAAAAACATTTTCCAAAATTTTTTGTCTCTGTATACAAAACAAGTTCTCCTTACAAAACGCGCCATTCAAACATTAAAACGCGTCATCCAAACAATGCACGAGCTGCTTTCCCATTGGCTATCTCCCAACATCTCACCCTGCTGGCCTCCCATTGGCTAGGAGGAATGACGCAGCTCCCTCCCATTGGCTATTATGGAGCTGTATCTACCATAATGCTTTTCGTTTTGTTTCATGAGTTTTTGAGTCTGCTCTCAGGCTTTTAACCTTCCATAAACATTTTTAAAGTTATAACTCTGCGAAGAAGACATGGTCAACACACGCGTGCACACACACACACGCGCACACACACACGCGCGCACACACACGCGCGCACACACACGCGCGCACACACACACACACACACGATTTCCGGTGAGTGAAAAGAAGAAGCGGGCTCGTGGAATGCGGTTGAGTGATATCACAAAGGAATATGGCCAAACCCGTCTACCATCGGTATGATATTGAAGCAGAAGGAGATCTTACAAGGTATACTTTTATATTTTTAAAGGGTTTAGCGGGTAGTATTGGGGTCTTGAAACGAATCACATGTAAAATGCAGTTCAATTTACGAAAAATCCAGGTTAAGAAAAAGGCTCTGGAACGGATTAAAGTGAGGTACCACTGTATTCTGACACTCACACTGCAGTTCAGCGATAATAAATGAGTAAACATTTTGTGCTACAGAAATATTGACTAGGAATTAAACTTGATTATGTTCACATTACTGGATGAAAACTGACTCAATCTTAATTATTGTTCCTTTGAAGGACAGAAGGCTCCCTTGATGACTACGGAAATGTCCAGTTTATGCAGTGGATCTTCTCAAATAGTGAAGAAAACGTTCAATATGCATTTTAAATAGCTTGCTCTAAATACTGATTAAAGACTATGGCTTGCAATGTCCATTTAAAAAAATAAAGACGACAAAAGCAATATCAGTTTGATGAATTACAAATCCTTTAAAATCAGTCGCACTACACAGAGTCTAAATGTAAGTGGAGACGAGGCAAGATTTCAAGGTTACAAAAACAACAGCTGCACTTCAAACACAACCTGAGCTTTTTCAGTCATGTCCAGGCCACTGTCAGATTTCACACACACACACACAGAGTTTTCAAAAAATATAGGGGGGAAAAAATAAGGTAAGTTTACGTCATTGTAAATATATAATCGTGTCCCACTTATTGAGAAGCACTGAATTAGCAGCAGCCCCGGAAAATTATACATATACAGTGGTACCTCACCTTACGAAATTAATCCGTTCCAGAGACTTTTTCGTAACTTGGATTTTTCACAAGTCGAACCGCATTTTACATGTAAAACGCGTGATTCGTTCCAAGGCCCCCAATACTACCCTTTAAAAATGATAAAAGCACACCTTTTAAGGTACTTACTTCATGTTGACCATGTCTTCTTAGCAGAGTTATAATCTTACAAATGTTTATGCAAGGTTAAAAGCCTGAGCCAAAAAATAAAATTGCAATGAGCACACTCGAAAAACTCATGAACAAGCTGCTGCTCAAGGGAGCTGCGTCATCCCTCCTAGTCAATGGGAGGCCAGTGGGGCGGGATTTTGGGAGATAGTCAATGGGAGAGCAGCTCGTTCGTTGTTTGAATGGCATGTTTGGTAAGGAGAACTTGCTTCATATACAGAGACAAAAAATTTTGGGAAATGTTTTTCGTAACCTGGATTTTTGGTTTTCTGGGACTATCGTAAGGTGAGGTACCACTGTACATCATGACGACATTACTGGCATGTGATTCAAATTTAGCCAACGGCTGAGCTTTTGTTTCTCCCTCCTGCTGATTGGTTGCAGATGATGTGTACACCCTTTTGTTCTCCTTCGTGTACAGATCAACATGACTGCTTAAATTATGAATTCATTTTTTTTTGTGTTTTTCATGATTATTTATGCCTAATGATGTCACTCAAACACCCTGCATCTTCTCTAGCTTCTGGTAAGGAGCCTAAGCGCTTTACTTATTCATAAATATTATCACAGTACAAAATTAAAATGTTTGTACTTAATCATTACTACATTTTACGGCATCATTACTGTATTAATAAGTAAGACTGTCTATAGAATGTTGTTAACAAGTATATTTTAGTGCATATAATATACATAGGGTTTTAAAACCACGTCAATAATTCACGGATTTTCAGGATCCACAGGGGGGAGGGGGCATATAAACACACACACACACACACACACACACACAGTGATCCCTCGCTACTTCATGCTTCAGTGCATCTCGAATCTTTCATTGAAATAGTCATCGAAAAAATTTTTTAAAGAAAATTAAGGAAAAAATAGAGGAAAAGTTCAGGAACTTGCACCAAAACAATGCAAAAAAAAAAAAAACAACCCAACAAAACTACTAACATTTTTATGTGAGGTGCACACCTGTGTGTGTGTGTGTATTTATATTTTATTTACATCTTATGCATTTTTTTAATGTTTAATTGTTATTATAAGCATTAGTAGTGTTGAATATGTATTTATTGATATTATATACACATATACGTCAGTCAGAGGGGGTCAAGCCGACTTCACGGAATTAGGCGGTCAGGGGGGGTCCTCTTGGTCCTCATTAACCACAGAAAGTAAGGGATCCCTGTATATATAATATTATAGAAGTAAATTTGGCATAGCCTAGAAACAAACTAATTTGAGTTAAGTCGTCTCTCCTGGAACCAATTAACAACGGAAGCTGAGTGTGTGTGCAATACATACATATATATATATATATATATATATATATATATATACATACATACACAGACAAGTTGTGTGTGTGCGTGTGTGTGTGTATATATATATATATATATACACACACACAAAAACACACATGTACACATACATGCATCTCATGTATCATAGATATTTTACAATGAATACACTGCTGCTTTTCAAATCACACTTCTCACCCCCCCCCCCCCCCCCCACACACACACACACACAAACACACACACAAAGAACAAATGTATTTCAGCATGAAAGACAGCTGCCCAATGGACAAAGCTGCTTTTTTTTACAGCATTTTCTCCCCGATAGCAATGACCCAGGGCTACCAATGACATTATTATCCCTATTGCACAATACTGCTCTTCTTTATCTTCATTTTTATCTCCCAAGTGCTTTTAATTGACGACATTGTCACAGTAGTAAATTATGAAACAAAAAGTTGACCGCGACAATAAAACGCCAGTTGAAATATAGAAAACTAACTTTTTGTTGTTGTTGTTTATCCACATGACACTGGATTAGGAAAGTGTGTAGATATGGGTAATTTGAGGGTAAAGGTCAATTCTCATGATGAAATGTCACACAATCACGTGTCTGTTGTTTGCCAGCTAGTATAAAATGCAGCCTCAGAGTTGTGAATGTACTTCACCAGTTTTGTGCCTTGTAACGTAATTGCGAATACGATCATTTGTGTGTTGGTGGTGGGTGTAATAAATAAAAATATTAAAACATATTCTTACCCATTTTTCTTTGGCAAGTAGGCTTCCATGTCGAAGAAAACATTTTCTCTCTCTTTGATCTGCGTCTGCAGGTCATTTATGTCCAGAGTCTCTCTGTTGTTGCATGTTTTTGCATATCTGAAACCACAATTTATTGTCAAACTTAAATCTCAGTAAGTGTGCCAGAAACACTTATTATTAATCATGATTTTATACTGATAGCTTATTAACAAACTGGAAATATTATTTTCTCCCCAGCTGGTCACTTGTCAATTCCCAAGCACAAGCTAACAGCTACCAAGTGATTTGTACATGTGGTTGCTCAAGCACATGAAACCAATTTCCTCAATTTATCAAAAAAAAAAAAAGTTGAACTAGTCAAAGTCTACCTTTCACATACAAATTCTTACGACTGGCTTGCATCACCGTAACTGCCAGGAAGTAAAGACTGTAATGCCATCCTTCAGACAGGAGCCAGAGAATGCCAGACTAAAGAGTGTTGATAATGTGCTAATACAGTCAGTAAAAAAAACAAACAAACAAACCCCTTATCCAAAGAGTAGGGAGTTGTACTCTACGGACTGCATAGATGGCTGTGAAACACATCCCCAGGATTCAAACTCACAGGCAAATAGTCTTACCTTTACATACATAGAACATACTATCTCCTCCAATAGTACTGGGACAGCAGGCCAATTAATTTGTTTTTCACCGTACAGCAGAAATTTGTGTGTGATTGAAAGATGACTTTGAGAGTTCCAGGTTTTCTTCCCTGGTGTTTACATCTTGATATGTTTGACAACATAAAACATAACACATTTTGTAACAAACTACAGTTTTTCAAGTCAGCGAAAAGTATTGCTACAGAATGTTTTTAACTCACATTGAGAAAATGAATATTTTTAGTTGTGTATCCCTGGCTCACAATGACTATCAATCCTACGACCTTCAGATTTCTTGTTACTCTTTCCTGGCCACTGTTGTTCCAATACTTTTGAATGGGATGTGGTCAGATATTAAGTGAAGTACACGATGATTCTCTGGGAACAGTGTGTATTACATTAAACTTCAATTATGAGGTGGAACATTTCCTGAACCGTCGCTGAGACGGAAGGTCAAAGAGAAGAGCTGTTTCATTACATATTGTATTGGAACATAAAAGCAAAAACAAGATTTTTTATTTCAGTATTTTTTAATCATGGCGGTGATGATCATGCTCCTGAGCTTCATCTTTGAAACTCATCCCAACTTTACATAAAGTTTGTGATCAAGGCAAACTGTGATCCTGCTATTGTTAGCCAATCAGATTGTGCTTCCGCCTCTGTGTTGTATACTGTGACTATAAATGATAATCAGCTCAAACAGTTCACAGTGTGCTACAGACAAAAAAAAAAAAAAAAATCAACATACTGATGGAGTGTATTCCCGAGCCCTTTAAGGCCTTTCCTCTGTTTGCATATAGCACTGCTGCAGATCACCTGCAGCTGTGTGAGTTCCTCCAGCTTCTGACGATACACCTTATGAGTCTCCTAAACACACAAACAATGATTACTGCATACTCATTCCTTATAACATTTTAAATATAGAATATATTATCATCATGAATAAATTAACCTGTAAAACTGTGTTGTACAAATTGCACAATCAGATGATAACAATAATATGCAATAGTTACTATTATTATTATTATGATTATTATTATGTAAACAAACGAACTAATACTAGCACAAGATGTTCAAACATAGTTATGATGATTACATTACACAATCCTGTTAACTTCAATAAATGTTAAGACAGTATATTGATTAGACTTAGTAAATTCTCCAACTAGTGTTTGGCTAAAATCACAGTCAGAGAAATCATTATTAACAACAACAACCCAAATACACACAAACTGACAATTATGACAAAACGATGCTGATGTTTTAGGTTTTTTTTCTTTCTTTATTATCGCCCTCAGATTAATACTAATGGTGTTTTAGTGCCTCATAAAAAACAAACACACTAATAAATAGGGGAAAGAGTGGTAAACTTGCAGTAAATGTGTTTTTCTCAGAGAAATCAATGTTTACATCCACGTTAGCAGTTGTGCTAGCTTTCACTCTAACGCGAAGTCAGCAAACAATGTTTAACAAATCGTATATTTAAAAAGTTTACTCTCCACCTAATTCTTTAAAAATTACACGTGACAATCTAAGAACAAATTATTCAACATTCAAACCTGCAGCTGTTGATATTCTTTCTCTATTTCCTCCAATTCACTCCGACATCTTTCCAGTGACATTGTACCCACTGCCATGCTCACCTGCTTTCTCCCCTTTGTGGACGGTAATCACTGCGCACGCGCAGTGTTTTCCGCACATGCGCTTTAGCCGACCCGTTCGGAATTGCGACGCGCATGCGCAACTATGTTTATTTATTTATTTTTTTTAATAAATGAACAAAGACAAACAAACAAACAAAAAAACCCAAACAAATAAAACATACACCAGAATATCGTACAAAATGTTCCAATATATTAAATAGAGTAGTAAAATTAGGTACATGGATGAAAACCCCGCCCACAACGTTGTGGGATTGGATTTCACTTTGGATTATAAAATGTTTAAAACGATCACGTACGACATCGGCGGCCCAATTTTAAAGTGCACGCGATTGCTACGACACAATGAATGCCCAGCATAGACATATGTTTATGATGCTCAGAGACGCTTGCCTTTCTTCTTGGCTGACATATAAACGTTTCAGATCACCTAGTTTTGTGCTATTTATGGTCATTTATTATTGGTGTAAGGATGGATGAGCAATACTTGTACACTTTAAATTGAGTGTGTAAAGCAACCAAGTCATGTGAGCAGCCTGTTAATTATAGAGAAGCAATTCAATTTAGAAAAGTACAAATTCTCTGATTGTAATTTATATCCTATAAATAAAATAAAATAAAAAATCCTGCAGGGCGGCGCCATAGGGTTGTGGTGAGCACATCTGCCTCACAGCAAGAAGGTCCTGGTTTCAATTCCCAGCTTGGGCGTTTCTGTGGAATTTGCATGTGGTTGCATGGGTTTCCTCTGGGTAGTCTGGTTTCCTCCCAAAGTCTGAAAATATGCACCGTAGGTTAATTGTTCCAAATCACAGGGCCAACACTCACCTATACATTCATTTTTTTTCCTGGCCTCCGTCAGTCTCAAAGGACTACGGAGCTGCGCTCTGGCTGGTATCCCGGCTGGTATCCCGGCTGGTGATACTCTCCAGTGATACTCTCCAGTGCGCAGAGCATGGGTAGGAAGTATGGAGGACAGGCCCGTTACCCAAGCAACAAGTCCCCCCCCTCCCTCTCGGCGCCACCGGAAGGATCCAATGGAAGTGCAGAAACCGATACCATCGGCATTGAGAGACATGGCCTGCCATTGATAACCCAGTTAGCTGCACTGGGGGTATTCATACTCACATTTATACTGTGTGAATATGAGTATGAATGTCTGTGTGAGTGTTGGCTTTGTGATGGCCTCATGTACTGTCCAGGGCAGGGGTGGGCAATCTTATCCGCAAAGGGCCGGTGTGGGTGCAGGTTTTAATTTCAACCAAACAATAGCCACACCTTCCACCTGTTTTCACCAATCACTGATAATCAAAAGAAAAGAAAAAAAAAAAACTAAATTGGATATTACTGTTTCAATTCTGAAGTGGAGCCATCTTGGTGAGATCACCTTGCTTTAAGTCTTAAACAGTAATGTGATCTCACCAAGATGGCCCCACTTCAGAATTGAAACAGTAATATCCAATTTAGTTTTTTTTTTTTTTTCTTTTCTTTTGATTATCAGTGATTGGTGGAAACAGGTGGAAGGTGTGGCTATTGTTTGGTTGAAGTGAAAACCTGCACCCACACCGGCCCTTTGCGGATATGATTGCCCACCCCTGGTCCAGGGTGTATCCGGCACCCGCCCAGAGATGGATGCCAGTCTTCCCGCGACCCTAATTAGGATTAAGCAGTTCAGAAAATGAATGGATGAATGGTAAGTCATGCAATACTATCTTAACTGATACGAAAATGGTCATTGACATTCCTCCAATAGATGACCATGCATAAAAATTAGCCATGTAGCAGCATTGTCTCAAAATGTTTCTCATGTGTTTCTCAGAAAACCTGCAGCTATTTCTGTGTTTAAAAATCAGCATGATGGTTAAAATGAAGAGCAACTGAATAGATTTTAATACTAGTGTATGTATGTATGTATTCATTTCATTTTCTGTAACCACTTAATCCTAATTAGGGTCGCGGGGAGGCTGGCACCCATCCCAGCCGACACTGGGTAAGGGCACACCCTGGACAGCTCACCAGGCCATCACAGGGCGGAAACACGCTTATGGCGGTTCTTTTACATGAACCTCTCACCATAGACAGTGAGAGACATGGCCCGCCTTTGATAACCCAGTTAGCTGCACTATGGGAGGGGGGGCGGGGCAACGTTGTGGAGAGTGGGACTCGAGCCCCCAACCTTAGGATCAGTGATCCAGCACCTTTACCACCAGGCCACCACTGCCTTGTATGTACTCACACACACACACACACACACACACACACACACACACACACACACTTTTTTTTATAATTGTAAAAGATTTAGAATTTTGATTTGCATATTTGTAAAAAGTACAACACCCTTTTGGAAGCGTCAGCTGTTGCCATAGTTACAAGGCACGAACGGACAAACAAAACCAGCTGAACTTTAGCACTGTAGCTTTCAGGGTTTGTCTTATTTTCTTTCTTTTTTTAACTCATTATAAATGATGTAATGTCTCTATTGATGAAACGCCAGAAAACTGAGACACGTATTAAATTGCATGATAAAAAGACTCAGAAAAATGGTGTCCGCCACACCATCTACAGCACGAATGGAGACCACTACACCGGAGAGTGGAGGGACAACATGAGACACGGTAAGTCACTGGGACTATTTCCTCTTTATAATCCTGCTCAGCTCCCGCGCCTGTAGATTGGTCAATTATTATAAAATCAATTATTACTGTATATTGATTCAGCTTTTAGCTGTACTCTGAAAAATTATATTATTATTATTATTATTTGTTGTTGTAGTAGTATTTTAAATTATTATTAATAATAATCCTTTTTGTCCAATCAGAATAAAGGTCAACGTATATTAATATCTGAAAGCTCAATTTGAAGAGAAAAACTTCATAAGATGAATATTTTTAAACTGAAATACTTATTTTATAGGTAGATCGATGAACAACAGACAAACAGATAAATGGATGGGTGACCTTGGTGAATGGAGACAGACAGACAGATCGAGAGATAGATATGAACATTATGCTTTTTGAACAGGTGCTGGAACACAAGTGTGGAAGAGAGGAGAAGCTGTATATAAAGGTGAATGGAAGGAGAACAGACGTGATGGCTATGGGCTGCTCAGTAAACTGCAGCCATCAACTAATAAATATGTCCAGGTTTATTCAGGCAGATGGAGAAATAATAAGAAAGAGGTGGGTATCATAACTGCACCCCAATACGATCAGTTCGCATACCAGGACACATTCTACAATATTCTCATCTCTAACAACAGGGTAATAATGGAGGATTGTGTAACACACTCGACTATGTAAACACACAACCACAATATACACTCTTTAAATATAATCCAACATAAAGTGGACACTGTTGGAGATAAATAACAAAAAGAAAAGGCCTCAGTATTAGGGATGCAGTTGCAGCTCGGAGAAGACTACAGTTAAAAGAATATGTAACCTGTGTGTGTGTGTGTGTGTGTGTGTGTGTGTGTGTGTGTGTGTGTGTGTGTGTGTGTGGCACAGGGGCTTGGAACTCATTTCTACAGTTCGTCAGAGCGATATGAGGGGGAGTGGATTGAGAATGAGAGGAGCGGATCGGGGAAAATGAATTATAAGAATGGAAACGTGTATGAAGGAGACTGGCTGAAGGATAAACCCAACGGTCAGGGTGTACTATGGCTCGGTATGATACTTTTCACGAAACCCTTTGAACCCCTTTTTATTTTTAAGGAAGTACGTGAAAGTAATTAAAATTAATATGTGAAGTGCACGCCAGGGCGTGATTATTATTATTATTATTATTATTATTATTATTATTAGTGTTACTGTCCACTCTGAGTAATTAAATGAAGCATCCGATTGGTCATCTGCTGTGATTGAAATTATTGCATTATCATCTTTCAGCATTCATAATCCTAATTCGAGTCGTGGGGAGGCTGACGCCCGTCTCAGCCAATTTTGGGCAAGGGTAGGGTATAACACCCTGGACAGTTCGCCAGGGCGTCGCGGGGCCAGCAGTGATACTACTATTCACACTCAGTCTCACACATAGGGGCAATTTGGAACGGCTAATTAACCTACTGTGCATGTTTTGGGACTGTTGGAGGAAACCTGACCACCCGGAGGAAACTCACACATGCACGGGGAGAGCGTGCAAACTCCACACAGAGACGCCCAGGCTGGGAATTGAACCCAGGACCTTTTTACTGTGAGGCGGATGTGCTAACCAATACGCCACCATGCATCCTTCAGCATTTAATAATAACGCCATGAACTTGAATGAGATATTCACGGATAGCAGTTGCGGTGATACAAGAGAGATTTCCTTTCAGCTTTTCCCCCTTCATCAGGGCGAAAGGATTCACACGTTTGCCCCCTTCCTAACACAACCCCTGAGCAAGAAACAGAAACACGCTGACGGCTTTGCAGCTCCTCTTTTACGAAAGTCAGCAATGGTTCTTTTACATGAACCTCTCACCATAGACAGTGAGACACATGGCCCGCCTTTGATAACCCAGTTAGCGGCACTGGGGGACGGGACGGACAGTGACAATCTTGTGGAGAGTGGGACTCGAACCCCCAACCTAAGGATCAGCGATCCAGCGTCCTATACCACTCAACCACCACGGCCCCTGTGCGGTGCTACAAGTAACAAACAATTATTTAGAGATGCTCCTTGCATTGGATCATGTTCAGGAAAAAAAAATAATAATCACAAAACAAACAAACAAACATAAAAAAATCTCAGTTCTTTAATTTGGGGACAACCTGTTCATCAGTTGCCCGACTGGGAAGAGACACAGTACTTCATTACTTATCGTCCAAGTTATGAACCTCCACATTTATCACAATGTAATAAATTGTGGTTTTTAAAAGATCATAACAGATTAAAAAGGTACAATTTGGAAGGATCTGCATTCGAAAACGAAGTACTGTACTGTATATCAATAAATATTTTTTTCTTTAATCTATATATTGAGGTTTTAGAACCTTAGAATAAAGTGTTGATCCATAATGAGTGGGTTCTCTTTGATGGCGGCTGCCATCTTACAATACTATGTTTTAGTACAGTACTGTAGTCAGGAACCCTTTAAAGGGGAGGGGTCAGGAATTAAATTTTAGTTGGTTGCAATTTGGAACTTCACCACTAGATGCCATTAAATCTCACACACTGTACCTTTAAAGCATAAAATCATCACATGACACCGTTTACGTTCATGGCATTTGGTAGACGCTTGTAACCAGAGTGACTTGCATTTTTTTTTTCTCGGAATACAACAGTCGAGGATTCAGGGCCCATCAGTGGCAGACTGGTGGCAGTGGGTCTTGAATCCCCAACCTTAACATCAGTAACCCACAACCTGAACCATTGAGATTAGAGCTTGCAGATGAATGGGAGATGACCTTGATGGTTTGGGAGTGCCTAACTCTGTACATTAACTGTGCCAAGTTATCAATACCGCCTGGTGGAGGTACCTTGCAATTCAGAAAATACATCCACCTTAAAACAGCCGCTTGCCTTCTGATGAATTTACCAATGTAGACACTGTGACTGTTGATAAATACACAGTTGACCTCTGTGTGTGTTTAAGTGAATGGAAACAGGTATGAAGGCAGCTGGAAGGACGGGAAGAAACATGGACATGGATGCTTTTTCTACACCGACAGAGGTCAGCTATACAAAGGCTTCTGGGTAGATGATGTGCCGAGGTGTGGGGAAGTGTATACTTATGACGAGAATCATGCGCGCACACCTCCGCAGTACTCCATGCCGCCGGTAATACATCTTTAACATTAAACTAATGTGTCTAAGAAGGACAGGTTTTTAGAACTTAATGGATCACACTCACACACACAAACTATAATATAGATGAGTTAACATGAATGTTCATCCTTTACTTTTAAATTTCTCAATGAGTGTCATAGTGTTTTCATAAAATTTATCGGTCAGTAAGTTAATTCGCTTCATTGACCCCATCTGCTCTGCAGGTGATGCTGCAGAATGTTCAATCGGTGCTGATGGAGGGATATGGACGTTACTCTGGCAGCAAAGAGGATTAATAAAATCAACTGTTGTCCTTCTATATACTTAACTACCGTGATACCTAAGCTAACGAAGTTAATCCGTTCCGAGGGCGTACTCATAAGCCGAAAAGTTTGATAGATGAAACAATGACTCCCATAACAGAAAACCAATTAATCCGTTCCAACCCCCTCCCAAACTCATACAACCTGCCACTGAATTTTTGAGGTGACTGCGGTGAAGATGTCATGTGGGCAGGCAGGAGGTGGTGCGTAACAGAGGAGGATGAAAATTTTGGGTATGTGCCCACTATGAATGCCAGCAAGGAAAGGTTTGGTCGTGGTGAGCTCCCCCCCCCCACAAGGCCAGTGCTTCTCAAATAGTGGGGCGCGCAGTGTGATGCCCGGGGGTGGGGGGTAATAATGACCCTGGGGAACATGCTTTTTTGCCATACTGTACTAGAATTAAGTGAAATTGCACATCCACTACAGTAGGTGGTAGTGGCGCTCTCATGGTCATGCTATGGTGTAGGGAAAAAGCACCGAGCAAACGATATGAAGTGCAGTAAACACTATTTATAGTCGTGCACGGGTGCTCGTAAAGTGAATTTTTGCTTGTTGGATAAAGATTTTTGGTGGGTTCGAAACTAGTATGGAAAAAATTGCGATAAGAGATACTCGTTAGACGAGTTATCACTGTATTTAGTCTCCTTTTATGTTCCCATATAGTGTTTACCGAAACAATTAATTGCCCACACAATTAGTTTCCTATAATTTGTAGTATATAATAAATTCTTTGAGGCATGTTTTCGTATATTTAACTTTTTATTTCACTCAGGCTCGTAAAGGGCTTCCAATCATACAAAACACATTAAACACTGCTTTGTAAATCATTTGGACACACTGTGTGCTTGGCAAAAAAAACCCTCAGAACCACGTCACGTGGTCACGGTTTCACGCCAAAATGAGAGCATCATGTAGTGCAAGCAGTTATTCAGAAGTTGTCTCATCAAGAAAACTTTACCTCAAGCTTTGTGTGATGTTCTAAAAAGGTTTTTAAAGTTTATCACAATGGAATGAATTATGGTTTCAAAAAGATCATTACAGATTAAAAAGGTACAACGTGTAATATTTGGAAGGAGCTGCATGTGAAAACAAAGTATATCAAATATTATTTCATTAATCTGTATATTAAGGTTTTAGAACCTTAGAATAAAAAGTGTTGATCCATAACGAGTGGGTTCTCTTTGATGGCGGCTGCCATCTTACAATACAGTACGTACTATGTTTTTCTACAGTAGTCCAGACCCCTTGAAAGGGGAGGGGTCAGGAGTTCAATTTTCATTGGTTGCAATTTGGAACCTCACCACTAGATGCCATTAAATCTTACACACTGCACCTTTAAAGCATAAAATCACCACATGACACCATTTATTTACATTCATAGCATTTGGTAAACGCTTATAACCAGTCGCTTGCATTTTTTTCTTCCTCTATTAATACAACAGTTGAGGATTCAGGGCTCATCAGGTGCCGACTGGTGGCACTAGGCCTTGAACCCACAACCTTAACCAATGAGTCAGAAGTGCTACACACCATATTGAGGAATGTTTGTATCTTAAAACGTAAAATATTTAAGCTAGTCAGACTTAATTATATAACAAATTAATTCATAAAAATGTTATTAATTGTAAATTAGACTTGTATCAAACACGTTGACACTTTGCTCAGTAGTAATAAAAACTGAGCAAGTCAACATGTCAAATAAGGTCAATTTTAAGATACTCATGACCCGGTGATGTCACACTTCAGACAGAATGAGGGGGGGGAAAGACAGAGGAAGTGCTTTAGTTGGTACAGAACTGAATGCTGGACAATTTCAGACAGAGGAAATGTAAACAAATAATTACGTTTTGTTTATTAAGCTGAATTAGAAATTACAACAGACTAGGTGTAAATCGAAAATGTATTTGGCACATTATAAAGATGTAAACATTCAGTGCACATAAATTGCACAGTAAATCTGGCTCAGGTCAGTGATTGCGCAATAATGACAGTCAGTCAGGGGTGCGATGACAGTCAGTTAACTATAAAACAAGCATGTTATGGTTTTTGTTCTGTGATGGTGGCTCAGTCCCTCTTTATACAAATCTGGGAGTCAATACCCCAAAAAGGCAGATAGCTGGTCCTGTACTAAAAGTTTTTCTAATGTAGCAATTTTTACAAAATACAAATCAACCATAATACAAAAAAAAAAAAAAAAGACATACAAAGCATGTCTGGGAAACGTCATGTACAATATATGATATAATTACTGTATATTATATGTAAGGCTGAGGTCCTACATTTATATATACACAGATACACACATTATTAATGTCATGGTTGTATTAGGACTTTCTATAATAGAAATAACTCCCTACACATGTTTGAATTTATTTCAGTTTTCTGAAATCAAAACACAGTCCAAATTATACTGACATCCACCTAAATTATTAATCAATCAATGAGTGCTA
Source organism: Plotosus lineatus (assembly GCA_024760905.1). Taxonomy (NCBI): domain Eukaryota; kingdom Metazoa; phylum Chordata; class Actinopteri; order Siluriformes; family Plotosidae; genus Plotosus; species Plotosus lineatus. The sequence continues at coordinate 53,760,694 of CM045735.1, read as the reverse complement.
GAAGTTACAATATAACCCAGAGATCACAAGTGCATGGTGCTGTAAAGGGTCAGGTGGCTCGCATTGCATGTCAGGGTGCATGCTTTCGCCCCTCCCTGGTCGGTGGTGATCGTGTGTTAGGGAAGGAAATGAGTGGAAATTAGATACGAATAAATTAGGGAGAAAATGTGGAAACTGCCGTGAACTAGCTGTCCAATGTTCATGGTTTTACTCAAACATTTGGAAGCCGGAAACATGCGAAAGGGTTACCTAGGCAACTAGAGCTGCCTACGATCGCTTGATAATCTTGCAATTAGTTTTACACTCATTCTTTCCTGTGTGGAAACCACATTACTCCTAATCTGGTTGTGGCTTTAAAATCTTTCCTACACACCTACACACACACACACACACACACACACACAGAGTGATACCTCAGCTTATGAATTTAATCCGATCTGAAGGCGAGCTTGTAAACCGAAAAGTTTGTTAGATGAAACAATTATTCCCATAAGAAATAACAGAAAAACAATTAATCCGTTCCACCCCCCTCCCAAACTCATAACCTGCCACAAACACATATTTGACCTAATATATTAAAAGATAAACACGTCTTAATAATAATAATAATAATACCACATGTACATTAATAATAATAATTAATAATAAAATAAGAATAAACTATAAGTCAACTATCCCTTCCAATCATCGACTGCGGTGAAGATGTCACGTGGGCAGGCACCAGGTGGTGTGTAACAAGAAGAGGAGGAGGTGGAGAATTTTGTGCGTGTGCACGCTACGAATGATGCCATCAAGGAAAGGCTCGTGGTGAGCGCCCACAAGGCCAGTGCTTCTCAAATAGTGAGGTGCGCGGTGTGCATATGACCCTGAGGAACATAACTCTGGTACAGTATGGCAAAAACACAAGTGTAATTGCACACCCACTCCAGTAGTTGGCAATGGCGCTCTCATTAGCACGCTATGGTGTAGGGAGGAAGCATGAAGCAAACAATATGAAGTGCAGTCAACAGTACTTATAGTCACACGCAGGGTGGCTTTGGGGTGTTTGAACATTTTTTTTTTTTTTTTCGCCCTTCCTGGAGAGGGCGTCACCAAAAATAATTGAGAAGCACTTGCACAAGGCATTCTCAGAGCGCAGAGGAATATGAGGCCAATCGGCCTGGCAAAGCCATTTTCAAGGAGAGCCCGTAATGTGAATTTTTGTGCTTTGGATGGAGCACATTTTTGGCAAGTTCAAAGCTCGCATCATGGAAAACTCATTAGACGAGGTACCACTGTATTATATATATATATATATATATATATATATATATATATATATATATATATATATATATATATACACACACACACACACACACACACACACACACACAGCAACATTGCTGGCACTTAATCCTGAACACCATCACTCATCATATAGCAAAACAGTGTCAAGTCTCATTTTCACTGTACTTCCACCAGCAATATTATAATATTGGGATTTAATAACAGTCATATCTTGACACTGATATTCAGAATTCCACAATAATGAGGTAATCAATTAAAACAATTTAAACTAGAGAGCTTTTGTAACAAACAAACAAACAAAAAAAAAAAAATAGCGCTTACGAAAATATTAGCATTTACCAATAAACTGGTTTCAGTCATCAAGTCTCAGATGAAGAGCAAAAATAATGTATAGCTTTCAACCCTATACTGTGCCTTGTGATGAATCAAGTTCATGCAGTGGGGCAATTATACAGTGCTTGATATTCAGAGGTGCCGCCTGTCGAACTGCCAGTCTTTTTTTTTTTTTTTGCAGTTTGACGTTTGTTGTGATTACACATTGCACTAAACACACCATTATTGAGCCCTGTATGAGTCACAGAATAATAATAAAACACCTCCGTAATTATGAATATTACAGAATTACATCAGTGACATGTTTCAACAACTTCACACACTGATTTTCATCTAGTTTAAATTTCCATGTTTGTTTTGGAATATACTTGACGCTACACGCCTCCAATTGCGTACAATGCTGCTATACAAGCAGTGTGCTGACTATATTTGCATGTATACATGATTAGCTGCCAGAGCTTGTATACTTTGTATTTTATGGTGTTGGGTATATATAAATAATGATCTCGACGATTTCACCAGGTGGCAGTGCGTAAAAACGTCACAGACGGAAACTAACATCCGCTTTCTCTATGTTGCGAGTTGAGAAAAGTAAGACATTGAAGATAAAAATCGTTTTGGACGTGCACTAAATGGCAACCACAACACGGATTGTGTTATATAAATCATTTAAATGTCATCGCGATGAGGAACGCTGCTACCCAAACATTTACAGGTCCTGGACCCCACACACGTCGTATTCATTTCTTATGGCGTGCTCAGAGGACACGTCAAAAGACAGCTCGGAACACTGGCCAGCCAAAATGTACGCACAGAAGCATTCTTGGTGTCAAGCACTGTATATAGTCGGCCCGTAACCATTCGCGGTTCCGAGCTCGTGCCCCCGCATACTCGTGGCTTGGTGACAAACTTGGAAGTAACTGGCACGTAATTCAAATTTAGCCACTGGCTGAGAGCTTTTGTTTCTCCCTCCTGCTGATTGGTTGCAGATGATGCGTACATTACACCTCCTTTTTCTCCACTTATTTTATTAATGAGTAAGACTGTATATTATAGAACGTGTTTCAGAAACATATTTTAGCGTATGTAATATCACGCATAGGGTTTTAAAACCGCGTCAATAACTCGTGGATTTTCTCGATCCGCGGGAAGGGCCGGAACCAAACCATCGCGAAAAACAGGGGTCTACTGTACACCGGCCCTTATGGGCTGTTGATGTGATAATCACAGTACAGGAATTTTCCAGTGTCAACAATACCGCATTGTAACTGAGACGGAGATCAGTTAAAGAGACATAATATTTCACAGTTGGGGGAGGGGGAGGGGTGTGTGTTAAATTAAGTGTCTGGAATGTCCCGAGTTCAACGTTTTCTTTGTATGTGCGGGTTGGCATCAAGTACTCACAGAAATCTGTGGGTTCCAGCATTCTGAGATTCACCCGTTTAAAAATGAGAATACAGTGAGTCGTCGCCTTACGACCTATGCGAGTTACGTCTGATTGACTTTACGACCACAAAAGTGGTGAAGCATGATTCATGGCAGTGCAGTAGCGAGTGTTGCGTACGATGGTTGTTTGCACTGCCGGCAGCGCCAGCATCTTAAAAGGCCAAGCAGGAGATGATGCAGCTTCACTTTCTAACTGCTCAGAGCAAATCTATTCATCGACTTTCAATGCCACATCACTGTGACGCGAAGCGGAGAGAAAATCCTTTGTGTGGGCGGGTCCGATACCTTGAAACTCTAATTTTATTGGACTCGCACGCTGCAGTGTTTATGTGACAGGAAACGCGTCCCAAGTTTTGGCAATCAGCTGGTCTGCGGGTTGAAGTTTTTCCATGTCGGTCCATTTGTGTTTGCTTGCCAGCTGTGCTTGGCTTCGTCAAAATGAGCCGATCAAAACGAGGGAAATTTATCTCTTTACTCAAACAACATGCACAGTCTATGGCTGTTGTTATAATCCAATAAAATTGGAGTTTGAAGCTATCGGACCCGCCCACACAGTGGAGTACAGAAAGGATCGGCTCTCGTTGCATGTCACAGTGACGTGGAATTGAAAATAGATGTATAGATTTAAATGCGCGAGATTTATTCATCTGTTTTTGTTTGGCGCGAGTGTATTTGGATGGAAAGTCGACATACGACCAGACCGATTTACATCCGGTCTGCCGGAACCAAAAGCGGTCGGAAGTCGACGGCTCACTGTACTACAAGAATCTTTTCCAGCATTTTGACAGCTTTCCAATAGCGTGACTATAGGGTTGATAGTATCGATCTGACAAACGTTCATAACATAGCCCCCCCCCCCCCCCCCCCAAAAAAAAAATATATGCTTGCTGTCCCATAGAGCATGCATGATCCAATTGGCTGTTGAGCAGTCTGGAATTTACATAAAAATTTTTTCTCGGCCCACCAACACTTGGTCAAAACAAACTTCAAAGAAAGTTGCCCCCGCCCCGCCGATCTACATATTACAACTATAATCACACGATCTCACTTTTGGTTAAATAAATCCCATAAGTTAAGAAAGCAAAGCAGTTGTATTATTGATGTAAACTTCGTTTGGGTCAGAGAGCATAACCTCATTTCACTTTGGACAAAATGAAACCAGACATAGGTGCCGAATTATTTTCTTGCAGATAAAAAAAAAAAAATTGATCACTAGTTTTTTCTAATCAAAAAGGCCAAAAGGTAACACCCAGAACACATTTCTTTCAACAAAATAATAGCACAAATAATAATAATTACAACTCAAGGGAAAAATGTTCTCAATCATACTTTAAGTTTTCTACTTGTTTCTATGAGTATGGGAAATTACAGGCTTGTATACGTTTGTAAAAATCAGGTGTGCAATTTCTACTGTAAAATGTTGCTTCCCTATTCTCAGAGGCCATCGTCTTGTCTGACCTTGTGAAACTTTTTATCTACTTTTTGATATAGTCCAGCTGCTCCTAGATACTGTGAACTTGTTTTCCTCGTGGAGAATTACTGATGACCACCACCAGCCCCCTTAGACGAACCAGCCTGAACCGGTTCCTCGCCTAGGGTGGGGAGCCAACTTCGAGGATTCGTGAATAGAGACTGTTTTTTTTTTTTTTGTTTGTTTGTTTTGTTTTTTTTTTTACATGGACTGCCGTCTTTTTCTTTCACGACTCGCTCCAGAAGTGCTTCTGGGTGACACACGTGAATCAATCCTTGAGGAGTATTCGTGTGGGCCGATTCAGTAACCAAACAATAACACTCAAAATCGTGAACAACACAATCCCGCGCACTCAAGGTCGTCTCTCAGCTGACTGAGGCATCTGTGACCAAGCTGTGGTGCATCAGGCGCCACCACAACAAGTATACAAAGCGCCTAGTAATTAGCATGTTTTGAAAGAGAAGCATACGGTGCTGCTGGGTGTTAAAGGGTTAAGAATGGGGAGGGAGTTTTTATTAATATAAATAAAATTACTACATTTCTTATTAACCTCATTAATTTGGTCAGAACAGGGAAATTCCAGATGAAGGCTATGGTGTATTGATTCGAATGATTACAAGGTCACTGTATTAAGTCTGAAGTTTGGGATCGAGAGCTCTGTCAGCAAGTAGTATTTACCGTTGGCGCCCTTCTTACGAAAACCCCTAATTACGAGAAAATCCAGTATACGAAAAGCATTTTCCTAAATATTTGTCCTCTGTATACGAAACAACTTCTTATGAAAAGTGCCAAACATTCAAACGCGCCATTCAAACAATGCGCGAGTAGCTCTCTCATTGTCGGTCTCCCAACATCCCGTCCTGCTGGCCTCCAGTGGCTAGGAGGGATGATGCAACTCCCTCCCATTGGCTATCTCTCAACATCCCGCCCCACTGGCCTCCCATTGGATAGGTTCCGAAAAAGGCGCTGGAAAGGACGGTATGACGACTCAAGCTGATGGATTTCCGTAGATCATGGAACGGACTTGTATCCTCACAGCCTTGTTAAAACACAACTTTTGATACCTTTATCATGATATTTTTTTCTGATCTTTGTCATTTCTATAAAAAAGGTTTCTTAGTTTAAAAATCCTACAGTCAGGCATGTACATACATGGAAAAAACAAACAAACAAATAAATAACTCAGGATGGTGCTCTGTAATAAAAGGCTGGTGAAACCAGAGTTGCATTTTAGATCTCACTAATATGTTTAAATCCACATGCTAAACCAAATACATACAGGTACAGTAGTTTAAAAAAAACAGACGTGGGACGTTCCAAGGGAACGTTTCTATTGGGAGGTCGGGGAGTTCAGTGCTGATGTTTCACCTCTGTGGTCCAGTTCATTCTGAAGCCGTGTCAGATCCTCCAGCTCCTCGAGGTCCCGGAACTGCCGATCAGTTTTGTGACTGACAAGCGAGCGGTAAAAATGGACAGCAAAGACTATGAAGATGAGGCCAAACGGCACCATGATAGCGGTGGAGGTGATGGCGGCGGCCACCCCAGCAGGCACCGTGTCATTGCTTGAATTTTTGGGTTTAATGGGTAAAAACTTGACCCAGCAAAGCAGGACAACCTCGGCAAGGAAGAGCAGCGTGCCGATGACAGTAGAGAAAGCCCAGGCGAGCTCGACGTGGCGGTGCATGCGTTCGTGTGGGGACTCGCGCACAGAGTTCAGGTTGTGTACGTTGCTGACGGCCTCGATGTTGGGCAAGATGCAGGTGCTGATCATCAGAGCAAAGAGATGAACTGCCACCAACACCGTGGTGCATGCACTGAATGCAATCAGCAAACCAGGCGGATAGTCATGACTTGCATCCAGCTGAACCTCCACCATTGCAACCTGCACACACATACCAGAGGTTAGGAAGGATTCAGGATGGCGGTCGTCGGCTGGCAAACCCTACAAGGATTGAATCACCACTAAAAAGGTAACACATAATAGTCACAAATGGAAAGTCAAATGCAAATCTCCAAGAATTATCAGTCATGATCTGCTTATCTGGAACTGAAACAAAGCATTCCATGGAAGTGAAACTTTACAGACTTTAGTTTGGTCATGACGTGGTGTTAGCCTTTCTGGAAGCCTTGTAGAATTAAATGGTGTTACAAATGAAGGAATGAATGAATTCATAAATTGGTGGGAGGGAGAAGGTATACATTTGTGTCCCATGTAAGATGGTGGCAACTTTATTCCCATTCTCAATACACTCTATATAACTAGTATCAACGCTCTTTTGCTTATACTGTACAGGGATCCCTCAGTTTCCGTGGTTAATTGGGACCGAGACCCCCCCCCCACGACCATGAGGTGGGATCAACCCCGGGGGACACTGATGTATACGTACATGTACAGGGATCAGCCACCTTTTGAGGTTAATTGGGACGAGATCCCCACGCGACTATCGAAATCAGCGAAGTAGGATCACCCCCCTCCAACTGACATATACGTACATGTATGTCTATATAGTATCAAAATACATAATCAACGCTATAAATGCTTATAATAATATTAAAAAAATAATAATGAATAAGGTGAGGGGTTTGTTGCATAATTGGCATTGTTTTGTGGCATATTCCTAAACTTTTTCTCCTATTCCTACTTAATTTCCATATTTTTTAATTAGATAAAAATTTAACAGAAAAAAAAAAGCAATGCACTGAAGCCGCATTAATTGAAGCGCGAAGTAGCGAGTGATCCCTGAATGTGTGCATATAATATCAATAAGTACTTATTCAATGCTATGAATGCTTATAATAACAAACATTAAAAATTATGCATAAGATGTAAATAATATAGAAATGCACACACACGCGTGGATGCACACACACTCAGATGCGCACCTCACAAAAATGAAAGTACAGTCGACCATCTACTTACGAAAACCTCTGAATACAAGAAATCCAGATTACGAAAAACATTTTCCTAAATTTTCGTCCTCCGTATACAAAACAACCTCTTCTTACGAAAAGCACCAAACGCACCATTCAATCATTCACACATGCCATTCAAACAATTCGCGAGTTGCTCTCTCATTGGCTGTCTCCCAATATCCCGCCCCGCTGGCCTCCCATTGGCCAGGAGGGAGCTGAATCTGCATAGTACTGCACCCATAATGCTTGTTTGTCACAAATCTAAAGGAGAGCTGTACTGTTAGTTCGTGAGTTTCAAAAGTGCTCATTGTAGCTTATTTTTTGTTTTTTTAAGTTGTTTAATTCAGTAAATGTTTAATAAATGTGGCGCACTCCGCCGAATGTGAGCAAAACGCGGCTCATCCGGACCGCCGATCCATCAAGGAAAGAAGTTAATGTTGAGTCCGGACCTCCGATCTGTCAAGCGCGCTTTGCCCAGTCTCAAGAGCTCCGGTGTCAGCTGTGCGTTGGCGGAGCCCGCATTCAGCGGATCGTGCTATAAATGGGTGTTTGTCTGTGTGTGTGTGTGTGAGAGAGAGAGAGAGAGAGAAGTGAGATAGAGAGAGTCAGTGTGTGTGTGTCTGTGCATTAATAAAAAATGTTTAATAATGTTTAATTAATAAATTTAATAAAATAGTTTAAGATGTTAAAATGTTTAAATGGTTTAATAAATAAATTTTCCATTACTTTTAACATGAATTTCACACAAAATTGGTGTATTTTTATCATTTTTAAAGGGTTTAGGGGTCATCTTTGGAGCCTTGTAACGAATCACGCGTTTTACATGTAAAAGGCACCTCTACTTATGAAAACGGCTCTGGAACGGATTAATTTCGTAAGTAGAGGGCCGACTGTAGTTTTGATGGGAGGTTTTGGGTTGTTTTTTGTTGGTTTAGGGTTTTATTCATAATTGACCTTGTTTTTGTGGCATTTTTCTTAACGTTTCCCGCTATTCTTTCTTAAGTTACTTTTTTTTTTTAATTCGATGAATATTTATATATAAATCATTTTATATATAAAAAACTTGCGATGCACTGAAGCCGCATGAATTGAAGCACGAAGCAGTGAGGGATCCCTGTATCTATGGTTGTAGGCTACTCTTGACAGATTTTTTTTTTTTTTAATTGTAATTGGTATTTTTTTATTTGGCTTAGTTTTGCTTTCTTGTTAGCCTAAACTTTACAAACTGTTTTGTGCAAAACATCCATTCTGAGATACATAACAACTGACCTGGCATCAATAGAGCCCAGGTGATCACCCCACCCTCCACACCCCCATCTCAACATGTGATTAACTGAAATTCCACCTGTATTTGCATAATATTTGCATTGCATTGCTGTTCCATGACGAAATCTCTGCCTAAATCTGCATGCAGCATATATTTGTGTTCCTAATAAAGTAGCATGTGTGTACTGTATGTTCATGACATTTCAACCAATGATATTTTCGAAGGTTCTGTTAATGTATTACTTATTAAATCACAAACATATGGTGTTTATTGTTATTAGGAATATGACACAGAAATATGCAAATATCCGAGATAAACAGATACTCTATGCCCAGCTTAAAACACACAAGAGAAACATGGTGCATGATGGTTAATATTCTTGATGCAAACCTGTGCAGATATGTTTATAAAGTAAAAATATGAGCGAGTTAGGAATGAGAAGTAAATGGTGATGCGAGAGAAGGAAGCGGGGTCACTCACCATGGCGAAGCCGGACAGCAGCGCTGAAGTGCGGCTTGTAGCTTTGAGCTTCGCTCGGCTCAGATACAGCTTCCGCCAGGACAGAGCCTGAAGAGACAGCTCACTTCCGCTCATCGCGTGCAGGACGAAACAAACACGCTGCCGAAATAATGTCTGCTGTGGTTCAAGAGCTATTTTATCAAAAACTCCTCGCCTCAAAACCACCCAGATTAACCCTCCACATTTCTTACAACCACCTCCCCACCTCCCTGCCCTGAATGTAGCATTTACCCACAATCCTCAGCGGTCCTGTTAACTCCACCCAGTCAGTGCCAGGTTACTGTTTAATAAGCCTGAGCGGAAATATATTTAAAAGATAACGCTATTTCTAATCACAGTTTTCATTATAACTGTATATTGCTTCACACAGTGTTCTAAATGTAACATCATAATAAAGTAATTTATTTTGATTCAGGAGGAATCTAGTAGTTTAATAAAACTTTGCAGTCGTGCATCATACTGCGCATGCGCAGCATACAAATTAGACCTTTTTAAAGGAAATACTGTATGAGCACTTGCAGAACAAAAATAATAATAACCAGAAAATTTTATACATGGAGAAAGTGAAGAATAATGCAATGACAGATCTAGCAAAAGAAAAGAAAGAAATAAATTAGATAAATAATATAGACAGAAACAGTTACGCCGACCGGAGCCTATCTCAGCCGTCAATGGGTAAAGATAGGGTAAACCCGAAACAACTAACCAGACCATTGCAGGGAAACACACACACGGGCAATTTGTATCAGCCAATCAGCATAATGGGTTTAGGACTGTGGGAAGAAACTGGAGTACCCAGAATAAACCCATGCAAGCACAGCAGAGACATGCGAACTTTACACAGAGACACCCAGCCCAGAACCTTCTTGCTTTTAGGCGGGTGTGCTAATAATTATGCCACCCAAAGATAACCCCTTCGATGATCATCATCTTGCTGCGATGAAGGGGCTTGTGTGCTTCAATGACCCTGAGAGCTATGCTGGTGGGAGTGTAAGCTCCTGGTAGGGCCACCCATTCCAGACAGGTCGATGGGTGGAAGCCAGACTAAGCGTGATACACTGGCCCTCCAGGTTGGGGGTTGGGCACAGGGCTAACAACTCCGTCCCAGAAAAAAAGAAGCATATTACGGAATCAGAAACAGAGACAAACTGAACTTCAGCATGGGATGAGCCTTCCGAGTCTAATGTGACTCGTTTGAATGCTGATGGCCAAAGCCGAAAGGACCAGCAGGATGAGGGAGGACCTGAACACCACTAAGACCAAGATCAGGCTAGGACATTGGAATGTGAGGACCATGTACAAGACATCAGAGATGAGAAGATTCAACCATCATGTCCTCAGAGTGAGTGAGAGTAGATGGAACGGATCTGAGCGGATGAAAACCACCACCAGAGAAACAGTCATTTACTCCAGGAGAGACAACCAGCATCATGAAGGAGTGGCTATCATCCCCCAGTAGACGAGGTCTACTAGAATGGAACCCCATTAGCAGAATGATGAGTGTGAGACTGAGGGGCAGGCACATCATCAGCCAGTGTTACACACCAACCAATGATAGCAACAACAAGGCCAAAGATGATTTCTACAGCCAACTGCAGGCAGAGTTAGAGAAAGCCCCACGACACGATCTCCTCATCATCATGGGTGATCTCAATGCCAAGATCGGAAGTGACAACACGGACTACAAGAGAGTCAAGGGGAAGCATGGGATGGGGACCAGGAATAACAATGGAGAGAGACTTGGAGTTCTGCGCCATGAACAATCTGGTGATTGGAGGGACCCTCTTCACACAACGTGATATCCACAAACGGACATGGATCTCACCAGATGGGAGATACAGAAATCACATCGATCATCTGATGATCAATGGTATGTGGCGAAGATCTCTTCTGGATGTGAGGACCAAGTGTAGTGTCAATCAATGTTGGGAGTGACCACCACCTGGTGATGGCACTCATCCGGATGAAGCTGAAAAAGACTCGGCACAGGTCAGCTTTTCAGATGCAATTAGACACCCAGCAGTTGAAGGACAACAATGTACGGTCAACCTTCACCAGCAATCTGAGGAACAGATTTGAGATACTGAAAGACCTGATGTCCGATACACACCAACACATACAGGACAAGAATAGTAGACTGCAAACCTTCGGACAACAGGTGGGGCTTCGAATCAGCATCAAGAAAACAGAAATAATGACATCGGTACAAAGGAAGACATTCACAACAGACTGGGCAAGGCCAGGAGCATTTTCAAGGAGATGAACAACATTTGGAGATCCCCACAGTACAGCTTCAACACCAAACTCAGGCTGTACCAGTGCTGCGTCATATCTCTGCTCCTGTATGGATCTGAATGCTGGAGGATGACCAAGGCAGATCTTTCCAAGCTAAGATCATTCCACCCAACATGCCTTTGAAAAATCCTTCGACTCTTCTGACCTGAGAAGATCTCCAACAAGGTCCTGCTGAGACGATGTAAGCAAGTCGACATGGGTACCATTATGAGAAGAAAATGGAAATGGATTGGACATGTGCTGCGGAAAGACCAGCAGTCTATTCCAAGAACGGCATTGCACTGGACCCCAGATGGAAAGAGGAAGAGAAGGAGACCAAGAATAATGTGGAGGAGGACAGTGGAGAGTGAGATGGAGGCCATGAAGCATTCTTGCGGTTCTTTGAAAAGGATGGCTCAGGACAGGCAGGGGTAGAGGAACATTGTTGCTGCCCTACACACCACTGGGTGTAATGGTTAAATGATGATAATGATGCCACCCAGAGATAAAGCAATTGAGAGAAAGCGAGAAACGAAAAAGAGTCGAGACAGAAAGGGATAAAGCAGTTCTCCTGTAAAAGTTGAAGGAGCAAGGAATCAGTGGACTGCTATGGAAAGATGGAGTAAACAAATGGAAGAATCGAAGTGATACATAGAAGACTGTGACTAAAATGAGATTTATGGGTTATTTTCTGGTAATGTTTTCTCTTTGTTATTGTTATTAAAGCATCATTCACTATAGTCGCCCAATCAGATCACCTGATTACCGTCATCATATCTCTGATGTCATACATCTCTGATATTCACTAAACCTGGGATGAATAATTGTTTTAGTAAAGAGCATTTGGCTTGGAGGAAAGGTATTCAGCTGGTCTGCAACCTTTGTTTTGACCCTTAACCGCAATACTCTGACTAGCGGGTCAGCAATGACAAGCCAGCTTGCTGCTCCTCTCCTCAGGATCTCCAGCTCATCTGCTCTCTTTTATGGTCTCTCCGAGACTCGGTTTTTCTCTGCTCTTGGATTCTTACACCTAACTTGGTTAACAGATTCCACACATAATATACAAGAAAACCCAAGCAGCCCACCACCACCACTGTGGAAAAAAAAAAAAAAAAAAAGTGTGTATCAGCCCTTTTCGCAGCAGCCATTGACCAGCTGTTGGTATTTGCGGTTTTCCTTTTAGCTGCCTCCTCACAGCCATCTTCCCAAGGTAGAGTCAGCAAGCAAAAATGATGCTAGTGGTAATTCCCACTGATAAATTATAGGTTGACAACAACCCAAGATTTTTATTTTCTGAGTATAGATTGGAGTTTAAAGTTAATTTCTTCAAGTTTCCCCATTTTTAATAATAATACAAAAAAAAGAAGATGCAGAGGACAGGGTGAGATGGAGGCAGATAATTTGCTGTGGCGACCCCTGAAGGGAATAACCAAAAGGAAAAGGGGGGAAAAAAACAAAAACAAAAAAAACCCTGCCACACAAAATGCGAAGAAATTGTTCCCATTTATTTTTTACACACTTGGTAGCCTTCAAGATTGAAGAGTTACTTTTTGAGCTGAATGAAATTGTAGCTCATCAGTTTAGCTCAAACAAACGATCAAGGCTCTGTATAATTTCACTTGTGAATCATCCTGGGCTCTTCATTCACTCTCAAGTACAAGATAAACACTCTACTCTTATCCTTCAGTGTTCAGTGAAGTTTATTTTGTGCCTGATGATGATGATGTGATCGACATCAGAATACAAAACAAAAACCCTGCAACAAAACCTAAACAGGAAATTCCATTATTAAAAAACGGAAATTAAACATCAAAATGTAGAAGTTGTAGAATTTTTTTTTTTTTTTTTTTAAACACAAAACGTTTGATTAGCGTTTTCTCATTAAAACATCTCACACCGTAGAGAGAAACATGCAGAGCTGTGATGACAAACGCAGAAATCAAATCAACCTGTGAGGAGACGCGTCCCTCTGCATCGCACACACTGTGCTCATTATATAATCAACAGGGGACAGTTAAATTGCCGTTTTAATGAGGATTGTCTGTGCCAAACAACCATAGTGAAAAAACGTAAAAGGAGATGGATTAATAGTGTCTGAGGGTAGGTTTCCAACTCTTTCAAAGTTCTTGCACAAAATTACAGAATTTAAAACTGGAGAAAAGGTTTTTTTGTTTTTTTTATAAATAACCATGTCATAGCTGATCAGACAACATATTACAACATATAGTGTTAAAGGAGAGCCTGAAACTTTTGCTGTGTACCTAATTATATTCCCAGAACAAACTGTAATAGGGTCTGTCTGCCTGTCTTTCACACACACACACACACACACACACACAGGGCTGGTACAGTAGTGAATAATTTACTTCTATACACATTGCAGAAATCTGACCTATTTCAGACAGGAGACGCAGAACCATGTTGCAGTTCAGACTTGTTTCGTGGCTCGAAGCATCCTGCACCACATGCTGTTCTGTGTTATTTCACTGAAACAAGATAATTGATAAAAATATTGTAAAATTTTTTTTTTTTTTTTTGTAATATTCACATGCAACCTCTGATTTCATTGGCTGTTATTGCTTCATTTCTTTTGTATCTCTGAAACCTCTTATTTAATGCCGTGTCTGAATAGTCACATCAGTGCATCTGGTTTAAATCAGGTCCGTTCACAGTCCTGCCTGAAGCAGGACCGACATCTAGAAGTCTTGCTGCAAAAATGTGTGGACACAGATGCAAACACCCACCCGCTCCGTATTACAGTTCAGAGACAGACCGGGAGAATAAAGAGTCGGCGCTCCTTCTGTACACGCCGCATGCTCTACAACGCTGCATATAAGGAATGTGCGCCCATATAAGGGCTTCCATTCCTGAGCATGGCTGTCTCCTATCAGGGCTACACACGAGTGCTGCATCCTCCTCAAAGGATTATGGCCGGATTATGGACACAATACGAGCTGTGTCCGATTTGAAAAACTGACCTCGTTGAATCCACTGAATAAACGAATTCAACAATTACAAGGTTCTATTATTATCTGAATGCATTGGGAAAACACACTCGGCCTTCGTGGCACGGGTTTCAGCCCCTTGCACTTGGCCGCTCTGGATGTTAGAGTGAACTCACTAATTTTACCAGATTGATTGAATTCGTTTTCAATTAAAAAAAAATAAATAATAATAATAATAATAATAATGATTTCTTGAAATGTTTACAAAGGAATTCTATGAAGGAATAGCCATGACGTATGTATTTTGAAAGGTAGCGACACACAACTGTTACACGCACACAGCACCTTCACCCGAGAGCTGGCATACACCTGGTTAAAGACCTGTAAATGTCAATGCAGGTTAGAAAAATACATTTCCTTACTTCAGTAATATGAACTTGACATTTTCAAAATGGCATAGAACTTTACAGGACATATTTCCAATCAATTTGAGTTCAAACAAAACACTGTACAGAGCTTCAGATTAAAAGGATGCAGAGAGAAGAATGTGTCACATGATAACTATGACTAAAACATGGCAACCACGTTTTCTGGGAAATATGAGAGCCTGATGGCTCGTATACGCACCTGGTAATTTACAATAAGAAATATAAGTACTACAGTGTTAGCTATGCAGTGTAGGTCCAAAATTAGACATAATTACCATGGCAACATGTAAATGGCTGCATGCTGCCATTGGTCACGTACCGTCACTGTATACACCAACTGTGTGATGTGACACAGAGTAAGGGTTAGTTCAACACCGTCATATAAATGCAGCGTTACGAACACAGCTCTTAAAAGGGAACAAATTTCTTATAGCTGAATCAGGGAGGCAAAGATATACAAAGGTGAAAGGTCAGGGGTCATTCAGGATCTAAACACATGAAACCCATCCATGTGCAGGACTGAACTCTGAAGTGTCAGCTGTGTGGGTCATGAAGACGGAAGGACGGGAGCGTCGACACATTCACAACAGTAGACAGAAGACAGTGGAAGCTCCGCCCCTTGTCATTATCAGTCTGTGAAGAAGGACGGAAAACGAGCAGCCATATTTACACTTAACCTTACTGAATCTCAAACACTCAGTCAGTCAGTTCTTTGTAGAAACCCATCCTCTTTGTCCTGAGGCCTCACCCACAACAATCAAACGCACCCATTTCCTCAAACCACCGTACTGAGCGAGGTGGTGTTAGTGGAATCAAGAGCGGAGCTAAGGTCGAGATCATCGGTCTCTGTGGGGGTGTCTGGGGTAACCAACATTGTGCTGCTATCAATAGATTCCGCTCTCTCTTCGAGGGGAGGGGGCGGAGCCTGAAGAGGGGTCCTGCAGAGAGTCCCACCTCCTCCGCTGTCCTGTGTGCCATTCAGCCCTACAAAGAGACAGAGCGCGATGAGATTAATGGTACCAATTTATCACCAACTTTACAGTATATCTATATTCCCAAGTGCATGTATACGTGTGTGTCTGTGTGTGTGTGTGTGCGCGCGTGTGTATATATTTACCAAGTCCCATGTAGAGAAGAGAGCTGGGGTTGATGGAGGCTTCATAAGGAGGTGGGGGCTCATCTGGTGGGCGGAGCTCAGGGTATTTATATGCTGCATAAGGAGGTGGCGGTTCCTGAAAATGGAAAGCCCCACCCTCTCCATCATCAGACAGATGCAGTGGTGTGAGACCAGTCCCAAACACGTCAGAGCCATAATCGAAAGCAGGAACACGTCGGCCCAGATTAAAATGATGCACTGAGAGAGTGAGTGTGTGTGTGTGAGAGAGAGAGAGAGAGAGAGAGAGAGAGAGAGAGAAGGAATCATTCTGCTGAATGCTAATTCTATGTACAGTCGTTCCTTGCCACTTCGCGATTTGAATGTCGCGGTCTTGGTACATCGCGGTATAAAAAAAAAAAAAAAAAAAAAAAAAAAAATCATAAAATTCAAAATTCACACTGAAACTCGCATGTAAGCAAGCGGAAGGCAGGGACTCAAGGCAGGCTGCTATTGTTTACAAACGACAGACTGAAGTGCCCCTCCTCCCCAGTTCCGGCAGGGACCGCCCACTCAACTCAATCTCGCAAGCTGATTGGCTTAGACGCGTGACGCTGTTGCCTAGCACATTCCCGTAGGATTTTTTGTGCTCTTAGTGTTTGTGAACGTCCTGCACCGTGGAGAAGAGCTATTGTCAGGTGAGTACTGTACGTAAAGTATTTATATATAATTCTATTTAAATATTAATACATTACAGTATTTACATATGCATATAACTAACGTTTAATATACACTTGTTGATATTGAATTGATTCAAAAACATAGAAACGAGACAACATGGTAGAAATGAGCGGGGTGTTCATACTTTGTGGTTTTTCGAATAACGCGGCCAGGTCTACATTATCCGCGATATTCAAGGGATGACTGAACTGTTCACACTGAATTGACAAACAAACAACAACAACAAGCTAGAGGAAAACCCAAACAAACAACTGATGTGCCCCATGGCCACTGCTACAATTTCTGACACACGCGCACACAAAAAAAAAAAATCACCGAAAAGTATGTGTATAGGTTAAAATGGATTTTCACCACATGGCAAATATTTGTGGACACCTGACCACAATGACCATATATGTTTTTTTCCCCCCAAAAAACAAGGCTAGAAGCACACAATTCTCTAGAATATCCGTGTTTAAGGTCTCATTGGGATAGTGGCACAGCATTGTTTCAAAACCAAATTTAAATAAGCTGTCCAACACTCGGATGGCTGAAAATCAAAAGAAAACACGATGTAATGCTGACTAATGAGCTTCTCTATGGGGAGCTTCACCGTGTAATGACATTAAAGTATGGATGTGCGTGTGTGTGTGTGTGTGTACTCACAGTTCCCTCCAATTAGTGTGTCAATCCGCTCCCTGCGTCTCTGCCGTAAACGATGCACCATAAAGAGCAGCAACGACAACACCAAGAACGATGAGATACAGCTGATTATTAGTCGCATGCCACTCGCCATGGAGTCGAACAGACTGCTGCCATCTGAGACACATATTTAGCATTCAAATTTGTGCTGTTGTGATAATATATAATAATTCATAAGTTTTTTTTTTTTTTTAATAAAAATTATACAAATTTAAACCTGTTTGGTTACCTGGATCGAGGCAGGTGAATTTGCAGCACTCTTTCGGATCCTTTGTGAAGTGTGTACAACCCTGCGGCCTCTCGCACAATGCCGCCACGCACATCTCCGCCTCGCCGTCATGACATGTGCAACTCAGACACGGGTCGTCTCCCTTGGGCGTGAAGTAAAGACCCTCACTGACTACGTTATCCCGAATATCCACACAGGTCTGTCCTATAAACACACACAAAATTACTAATTACACACGAATCAGGTGTGTTCTGATAGGCTGACAGCAGTACAGTGCTAAATGTCTATGAGCAACAGCTAAATACAGACAAGCAAGCAGAGGAACAACGACAGATCAAAAGCATAAACAGTTGTGTTTGATATACGTGTGTGTGTGTGTGTGTGTGTGTGTGTGCGCGCGCACACACGTACTTCTTTTGCAGAGAAAAGGGAAGGGTTTGTAGCAGTTTTCAGTGTGCCAGCTGTGTAAACCACGCTCATTCATATTCCTGTTGTGAAAGCGCTGAAGCTGGGCGCAGTACACACTGTCCTGCTTCACGCTCGCCTCTGAAACACTCCATAAGCCCTCAGGGGGAAGAAATACCTGCACAGAGCCTACACATGCCCACACATCATAACCATCAATATTAGAATGCACACTGCAGAAACACTGCACCACACACACACACTAATGATATACAGTGATACCTCAGCTCACGAACATAATTGGTTCCCAGAAAGTGAGTGTAAGGCGAAAAGTTCGTCTTTCGAACATTTATTTCCCATAAGAAACCATTAAAATGAGAATAATCCGTTCCCAGGTCCCCATAAAACATAATTTTCTACTAAATAAGCCTTAAAACTACACAAAAATATCTTATTTTATGTATAATAAATGTGCTATTGTATTGTAATTAAAGAAATAAACTGTACTGTATAATAAAGTCGTTTTATTTACCTTTGTGATGGTAGTTGATGGCTTGATGGAATGGAGTGGGAGGAGGAGGGAGGGAGGGACTTACTGTTTGGAAGGAGTGTTTGGAAACGCCTACTGTTTGGAAACCCCCTTAGCCACACACGCACCCTTAATAGCTTCCTTGTTCTTAAGGATGGGAGCAATGGTAGACTTAGCGTACTGGTACTGGGACGCTGAGTCACACAAACGCACACCTCCTTCGTGTTTTTTAATGATCTCCGCCTGTGGTGGGGTCTTTTTCGGTCCCATAATAGCAAAAGTACACTCAATATGGTCCAAAATGTCTAGCAAACACAAACCACTTCCGCACTCAAAGAAAGGGGGTGACGAACTGTGACGCCGTGAGCGTGCGTCAGCTTCTCGTGGCCGCCACCGTGGCGCTGTTCGACCGCATGGTTTGATTCGTCCGCCGAAAACTAGTTCGTCAGCAGAGACTATATGCTCGCAAATTTAATGTTCTTGAGGCGAAAAGTTCATGAGCTTAAGCGTTCGTCAGCGGAGGTTTTACTGTATCTTGTTTTGGTACTACTCTCTCGCTCATTTGCGAGTCCACTTCCTCCTACACCCTGAACAATTCGCAAGACCATTACAGAGCCAACAAATACAGTGGTACTTCACCTTATGAAATTCATCCGTTCCAGAGCCTTTTTCTTAACTTGGATTTTTCGTAAATTTGAACTGCATTTTACATGCAAAACGTGTGATTCGTTTCGAGGCCCCCAATACTACCCCCTAACCCCTTTAAAAATTATAAAAGCATACCTTTTAAGGCCTCCTTCTGCTTCAATATCGTACCGATGGTAGACGGGTTTGGCCATATTCCTTTGCGATATCATGTAACCGCATGCCACGAGCTCACTTCTTTTCACTTGCACCGGAAATCGTGCGAGCGTGTGTTGACCAGGTCTTCTTAGCAGAGTTATAATCTTACAAAATGTTTATGGAAGGTTAAAAGCCCGAGTCAAAAAATAAAGCAAGAAACTCATGAAACAAGAGTAACTCTGTCCTTTACACGAAAAGCATCATGGTAGATTCAGCTCCATAATAGCCAATGGGAGGGAGCTACGTCATCCATCCTAGCCAATGGGAGGCAGCTGCGTCATTCCTCCTAGCCAATGGGAGGCCAGAGGGGCGGGATGCTTGAAGATAGTCAATGGGAGAGCAGTTCGAGCATTGTTTGAATGGTGCATTTGGCGCATTTCATAAGCACTAGTTTCGTATACAGAGACAAAAAATTTTGGAAAATGTTTTTCGTAACCTGGATTTTTCATTTGCTGGGGCTATCATAAGGTGAGGTACCACTGAACTTGTACTAAATAGGTGCTAAATATTACTCCACCGAGTCGCCCATACCAGAACATCAGAATTCTATTTTGAACAACAGTGTAATAAATGTAATATCATGTCATATATAAGACTTTAATATCAGATTTTTTTGGGGGGGCATCAACTGAAGCACCAATAATTTTATCAAAATAATATTGAAAACCTGCTTAAACTGTAAAATCACTTCAATTGACAAAAAAAAAAATTATTTCTTGTCACAGAGCACTGGGCATAATCCCATGTCCATGACCAACCGCACCACCAACTATTAATGGCATTTTTGATGATGTGACCTTGAAAAACAGATCAAGGTTGATCCAGTTTCAATGGGCTGGTAGGGCTTGCTACTGTTCGAGGGTTAACAAGAAGTGTCTGTTGTGAATTCAGGGGTAACAGACAGTCTGTAAAAACATAGTACCCCCAAAGTTTCGTGGGATTCGCAATTAATTACAAAAAAATTTGTGTAAACCGATGTTGTTGCATCTTAGCAAAACCATTTGATCCAAATCTTTATTATAGCATGTACATTTTTATTAATTTCTCACAGGATTAAAACAGATATTACAAACCACATTACAATACTCAGTGTGAGACCTGAACGTGCGTTACTGACCTTTATACGCCACCTCCCATCGGCCCTCAAACGACCGACTCTGATTAGTGATGACATACTGATACCCCACCCAGAAACTGCAAATCAAATACACAGCAAAACAGTTAAGCTGATTAACATACAGCAGATTATACAAAATAACCAAGACCATAGCAAATAACGTGCACGCACGCGTGTGTGTGCTAATCTGAAACTCACAGGACCAAGTTTATGTTTTTAATTTATTTCCAGAAACCATGGTATTTAGTTTAGCTAATTAATTAACACCCTATTATCTTCAAGTGAGGTACAACACATACATAAAACAACACTTAAATACGGCTGTATTTACAAAACGGTTCCGGAGGACAGTTCTGAACATCACTGAAAATAAATCACAGCACTGTCAAACTGTAAAAAACAAAAAACAAAAAAAAACCAACAACAAAAAACCCCCACCAACCTGCACTGGTCTCTGCGCTCACACACCCTCTGATCGATCTTGAGGATGAACTGCAGCTCTTCGTTAGTGCTAAAGGTGGCAAGTGAGCCATTCACTCTCTGACACGTCTCGCCAGCCTGCCAGTAATTCTCTCCTCGCTCGTAGACCTTGTAACAGCTTGAAGTCTTCTCATAATGGTGCCATCCACTTGGGCATTTTTCTACACACAAAATATTTAATAACAACACATGTACATTAATAATTATTAATCATAAATAATTAAAAAAACAAGAATAAACAATAAGTCAACTGACCCTTCCGATCATCGACTGTGGCGAAGATGTCACGTGGGCAGACAGGAGGAAGTGCGTAACAGGAGAACGAGGAGAATTTTATGCATTTACACGCTAGGAACGCCAGCGAGGAAAGGCTCATGCTGAGCCCCAAAAGGCCAGTGCTTCTCAAATACAGACGCACCCCGACTTGTGTTTTAATTCGGTTCTTGATGGCCGAACGCAAGGTGGAGAAATAAATAAATAAATAAATAAAATTAAAAAAAAAACCTAAGTTTTTACTTTATGTTCCAGTGACGTATGACGTTCATACTGTACTATACATCCATAAATATTATTACCGTATCTCATGAAACACCTCTAAAGCAATCATTATAAACATAACATTGTAAAATATCAAACAGGGAGTCGTCGACTTATGACCGCTTTTGGTTCCGGCAGACTCGTCGTAAATCGATCTGGTCGTATGTCGATGTTCCATCCAAATACACTCGCGCCAAACAAAACCAGATGAATAAATCTTGCGCATTTAAATCTATACATCTATTTTCAATTCCACGTCACTGTGACGCGAAGCGGAGAGCCAATCCTTTCTGTACTCCACTGTGTGTGGGGGGGTCCGATCGCTTCAAACTCAATTTTATTGGATTATAACAACAGCCACAGACTGTACGTGTTGTTTTTGAGTAAGGAGATAAATTTCCCTCGTTTTGATCAGCTCGTTTCCATGAAGCCAAGCACAGCTGGCAAGCAAACACAAATGGACAGACATGGAAAAACTTCAACCCGCAGACCAGCTGATTGCCAAACTTGGGACGCGCTTCCTGTCACAAACACTGCAGCGTGTGAGTCCAATATAATAATAGTTTCAAGGTATCGGACCCGCCCACACACAGAAAGGATTGGCTCTCCACCTCGCGCCACAGTGACGTGGTATTGAAAGTAGATGTATAGATTTGGTTTGTGCTGCCGGCAGCACAAACAACTGTCGTATGCAACACTCGCTACTGCACTGCCATGAATCATGCTTCACCACTTTTGTGGTCATAAAGTCTATCAGACGTAACTCGCATTGGTTGTAAGTTGACGACTCACTGTACATCAAATAATATCAACATTAATTTCAAATTAATTAAATTCAAGCAAAAATAATTTCGAACAGATAAATTTTAATCAAATTCACGAATCATATCAAATACAGAATCAAATACAGTATAATCTTTAACATTCTCTGTGATGCGACCTTTCTGCTTGTAAATGGTTCCGATGGTCGACGGAGCCATTTGGAAGAAACGTGCAACAGTTGCATGTTTTTCACCAGCATCAATTTTCTAGATATGAGCCATCTTCGTTTCTAACGAGATGGCTTGCCACTTTTTCTGATTACCACCATCACTAGTGGGCTTACACTCCTGACCAACCATATTTGCTTAGGGTTGCAAAAGTCCGCAAAACAGTGTAAACACAAAGATCACAGAGACGACGTCTTAACACAAGGGTAACACGCAGTGAACTGGGAAGGAGGGCACGTTCAGTCTGTCACTTGTAAACAATTGACGCAGCGTCATGCAAAAGTAGCTTATTACGTCAGCGTACTACGTAGGTACGTCTTGAACTACAGAGAGTACGCTAAATTCAAAATTTGACAATTAAAAAAAAAAAAAAAAAAAAAAAAGTAAAATTTAAAAATACGTAAAACGAATGAACGTAAAGTGGGGAGTGTCTGCAGTGGGGTGTGCGTATGACCCTGGGGAACATACCTTTTTGCCATACTGTACTAGAATTAAGTGTAATTGCGCATCCTCTACAGTAGTTGGTAGTGGCGCTCTCACTGTGTTCCCTATGAAGCAAACAATATGAAGTGCAGTAAACACTATTTATAGTCGCGGGCGGGGCAAAATGTTTTTTTTCCTTCTTCCTATAGGTGGCATCACAGAAGTAAGTAAGTAAGTAAGTATAGGTGGCATCACAGAAAATATTTGAGAAGCACTGCACAAGGCGTTCTTGGAGCGTGTAGGAATACATGCGGAAGAATACAAGGCTAATCAGCCTGGAAAAGCCATTTCCCCAGCAGAGCTTGGAAATCAAAATTCTGTGCATTGGATGGGGCAGATTTTTTGGTGGATCAAAGCTCATATCATGGAAAATTTATTATAAAAGACACTCATAAGTCAAGGTACCACTGTTCCTCATAGCACACATGCATGTCTTTTTTGTTTTTTTAATTATTTTTGATTTCCCACCCATTTTCTCCTTAATTAGTCGTATCCAATTCCCACCCATCAGGTATTGCCTTCCATATCACACAATCACCAACAAGGGAGGGGTGAAAGCATGGACACAGTGTATATTTTGTAGCTGTCCAACACACTTGTAGGGAGAGCCTATCCATCCTCTTGTATAAATGAACTCAGACACCCATGATTGGCTGGCAACTGCTCTGAGTGACAGGGAAGTGAGCGGGAGAGCTCCCATGAGAGCTCAGCCAATTAGATCCCAAGAACTCCTTGCTACGGACGGTTGTGGCATTTACCTAGATTTAAACATGGGTTAATGGTCACGCACCCTGTCTATGTGCCACACGAGAGTCAGGGATGTGTTCTAAGACCATTCTGAACAGTTCATTTGCCAACGTTTCCTTGGTTGAATCTCCTTTAACACCATGTTATTATTTCAGTGGCAATTTTAAGTATACTCCTACTTTCAAGATTCTACTGATATCCTGGGGACTCTAGGACTCTGATAAGACACTCCAAGCCTTGTGATTTGGGTGATAGACATGTGCTCAAATCAAAGAGTGCACATACTAATCTTTTGTGGTTACCAGAATTCAACAGAATGTTTAAAGGAAATGCTTACTGTTAAAGCGCACAGGCTGAGCCACACCCATCACATCCTCCATCTGATCGAAACCGCTGCCATATCGATATCGCTCCTCCTTCATCGCTGAAGGAAACAGCAAAGTTAGAACGAGGCAGTAAGGATGTGCATGTTTTCTTCCATGTATATGTGAATGACAATTTTTTTAGCATCATGATTAAGCTTAAGCAAATTTAACCCAGTAAACATATAAAAACGATCTGTGTGTTTTCTTTTGCCAAGAGAAGAAGAATAAAAAACCGAATTGAAAAAAAAAAAATGTCTCTCCGTCTTTCGCTTCATTAAACACACCAACAATCAATGAACAGCACAAAGCAGAAACACTCCCAGGTCCTTCAGACAATCCAAGATGTTTCCATCAAACCTCCAGCACACTCAGCCACGTCAATGCCAAGTTCTCAAATAACTCGGAAGATACAGTAAGAACTTATCCGAAGTGTGACTGTCTTCAGCATACATGGAAATCATACCACATTCACGTCGGTTTCTCTCTTGGTTTTACTGTGTTGTACATGTTACAAAAAAAAAAATTTAATGCAGATGTAGTCAAATCAGGACACACTAAGAACGTCATAAGGTTGTGGTAATGATGGCTCTAACAGCATAACACCATAACCAAAATCTTATGGGGACAACAACAACCTGAATTTAGCAATAGAGAGACCATCACATACAGTAATACAGGGAAATGATAAATAAAGTAAAGTATCCTGTGTATTCATGGTAGAAAGTTCAGTACATAATACTGAGGTATCTAAGATAGCAATATAAAATCAAATGTGAAATAAGCAGTATGTGAAAACAAACACACAAAAAACTGTTTATATTTATTTGTATGTGGACATACGAGGACAGTCCAGCTCGTCACTCTTGTCCTCGCAGGCTGTCCAGCCATCACATCTCCAGTCCAGGGGTATGCACTGCATCCTCCCACTGAGACATGCGAACTGGTCCTGAGCGCATCGCGGCTCTACAAACAGATAGATATATAGGGATCCCTCACTTTCCGCTGTTAATTGGGACCGAGACCCCCCCCCCCTCCCGCGATCACCGAAATCTGCGAAGTGGGATCAACCCCCCAACCCCCCTGACTGACGTATACGTACATGTGTGTATGTTTGTGTATATATATCAAAACATATTCAATGCTATAAATGCTTATAATAACAAACATTAAAAAATAATGCATAAGATGTAAACAAAATATAAATGCACACACAAAGACATGCACCTCACAAAAATATAAGTAGTTTTGATGGCAGATTTTGGGTTGTTTTTTGTTTGTTTAAAGGTTTTTTTTTTTTGCACAAGTGGCCTTGTTTTTGTGGCATTTTTCTTAACCTTTCCCCTATTCTTCATTAATTTCCTTATTTGTTTATTTCTATGAATATTAAAAAAAAACAAACAAACAAACAAAAAAAGAACACGAAGCACTGAAGCCGCATTAATTGAAGCACGAAGTAGCCCTGTATACATATAGAGCTTTCATATATATATATATATATATATATATATATATATATATATATATATATACACACACACACACACACACACACACACACACACACACACACACACACACACATACACAGGGATCCCTCACTTTCCTTTGTGAATGGGGACCAAGACCCCCCCCCCCACCAGCTCGTGAAGTAGGATTACCCCCCCCCCCGACTGACGTATAGGTATGTGTGTGTATATAATATCAATACATACATATTCAACTGTAAATGCATATAATAACAATTAAACATTCAAAAATTATGCATAAGATGTAAATAAAATATAAATACACACATGCATATGCGCACTCAAACTCAGATGCGCACCTCACATAAAAATGTAAGTAATTTTGTTGGGTTGTTTGGGGATTTTCTTTTTTTCTTTTGCATAATTGGCCTTGTTTTCTGGCATTTTCCTTAAAGTTTACCCTATTTTTTCCTGAATTTCCTTGTTTTTCGATGAATATTATTGAAAAATCCAGGATGCACTGAAGCCGTAGAAACTGAAGCACAAAGTAGCGAGGGATCACTGTATTTAGATAGATAGATAGAGATCGAGATATATATATATATATATATATATATATATATATATATATATATATATATATATATATATATATATATATATATGAGAGAGAGAGAGAGATACCACTACTGCATTGTGAAATTAATTAGTGCAGACAGGATTCAAAACCTTTGACCTATCAGAGGTTTTTACGCTTCAAGATGTAATCCTGTTATCTGATTGGTTGATCACATGAGTCGAGTGAACAAACACACTCCTGAGACCTGATTACATGTCATGTCATCACTGCCATAACTAACATGTGCTTGACTTACAATAGTTAAATGTTGCAATAGTTACACAGCAGCCTCACCTGACAGTGGTGTAGCCAGTCCTAACTGCGGCCCTGTATGGAAAAAAAAACAAAAAAAACAAAAACACATAATTCTGTAGACAGAACACACAAATTTGTTCCTCGGTCTCTGGTCAATGTTTCCATTATGCTCATTTCCACTTTCGACAAAATGCATAATTTTTAAGTTTCTTACTAAAAATTGTACTTCATTGTCTTTTAGTTTTGGTTTCGATTAGGCTAATCTGCATTGTCATACATAACCGCCAGTAAAGATCTTGATTTATTTTTACACCGGATGCACACAGACTCCTTTTCTATGGTGCCTACGAAAAATCCATAAAAGCGGGATTTATAAGAGAGCCTTCATATCTTTTACAAGTTCAAAATTATTTTAAGAATTAAAAAAAAAAAAAAAAAAAAAAAAAAAAAAAAAAATCCCAACAGGTATCTAAATTACTATAATCCACTGTTGGGAATGCTAGCAGCAGGAAGAGATTTAAAAAAAAAAAAAAAAAAAAGGACATATGTCAATATTTCGGGCAGTTTCATGGCCTTGTAATGGATTGTAATGAAGGATATTGCTGTAAACCCCCCAGTTCCCTAAACACATCTTGAACTGCATCAATATTCAGAATGTGCACCTGATGTAACACACTGCCATTGACATTATAAGGCCAGGCTTAATTTAATTTTTATGAATTCATGTGATTGTGACATTGCAAACTCCCAGAGGGCCTGTAGAGAGAATGAGCAATTTCGCAGGTGGCCAGCTCTGAGTGCCTAGGTAACCCTTTCCCACTTCCAAACGTTTCAAAGTTAAACCCTAAACAGTGAACAACGACTTCCCCACAGGAGTAGACCAACGAGCAGTGTGTAGCTTGTTCACTAATAAATAGCTTGTATTATCATTAGCTTATACTCTTTTTTAGCTTACAGTATATGATCACATTAAGTGGATTTTTTTAGTATTGTTGCATGAAATTTAAAGAATAGAGACCCTTGTGCATCATTAACTGGGAAAATCTGACCATTTCAGAAACACGAACGAGTACGTCTCCGTGTGGTAATGAATGATAGAAGAGCTGCTACATGTGCTTCTTTCATTCGGTCATTCATTTCATCTCGCGTTTACTTATGACATACTGAACAGTGGATAATTTCTGGTCGTCAGTTTGTCTTCATTAATGTCATCAATCAAATCTCAATAAAAATGTAACGGTGTGTTACAATCAGTAAACCATTAACCTTGCCTCTGTCTATCCAGATGTGCGTCTTCCTGTACTTTCATTATAGGGTCAAAAGTCTGATGGTCTCTCTTCCGTTCAGGATCAATAAAGATCTATAGACGTGTCTGATCTGTGCAAGAGGGTCTGGGGATATTTACGCGGGCGAACATCTGTCCCCTTGCATGCTAATCTTGAGCTACCATACATCATGTTTGATGTTTAGCATTTCACGATAACATGAAAAGAGCTTCAAAATCCTGAATAACAATACCGTCAGACCCAACGACCCTTACGAAAGACCCAACTACCAAAAAATCCAGGTTACGCAAGGCATTTACCTAAAATTTCCGTCTCTGGATACAAAAAAAAAAAAAAATTCACATTACGACATGCGACATCTCAAAAATTCAAACAATGCGTGCTCGGCTTCACAGCCGCCTGAATCCCCCGAAATGTAAATACACTTGTAGCATCATGTATTTTGTTTTGAAATTGGTGCGATAGAGTTGCTCTCCCATTGGCTATCTCCCAACACCCCGCCCCGCTGGCCTCCCATTGTCTAGGAGGGAGCTGCATCTCCATGATACCCATGATGCTTTTCGTGTGCCTTTAACCCATTGTTAGTCATGGAGTTCTAGCACGCGTAAAGGACAAAGTTACTGTTGTTTCGTGAGTTTTTCGAGTATGCTCATTGCAACTTTATTTTTCGTCATTCATCATGGGCCCCAAGAAAGTGATTCCCGGTGCAAGTGAAAAGAAGCGGGCTTGTGGCATGGTTGAGTGATATCGCAAAGGAATATTGACGAAACCCGTCTACCATGGTATGATATTGAGGCAGAAGCAGGCCTTAAAAGGTACACTTTTAAAATTGTTAAAGGGTTTCGGGGCAGTATTGGGGGCTTTGGAACAAATCAGGCCTTTTACATGTAAAGCGACTCAACTTACGAAAAAAAAAAAAAAATCAGGTTACGAAACCACTTCTGGAACGGATTAATTTCATAAGGTGCAGGACCACTGTACTTCATATGTCAAAATTGGCACAATCTGCCTTTGAAGGCATCAATTGCCAAGCCTTCATTCATGCATTCATTTTCTGTAACTGCTTAGGACAGGGTACACCCTGGACAGCTTGACAGGCCATCGCAGGACAGAAATATGTTGATGGCTATGCAGCTACTTTTATCAAAAGTCAGCAATGGTTCTTTTACATGAACCTCTCACCATAGACAGTGAGAGATATGGCCAACCTTAAGATCAGTGATCCAGCACCTTTTACCACAAAGCTACCACTGCCCATATCTATGCATATACTGTACCTATAACAGTGAAAATGCACATCAAGCCTGCATGCACAGATGCATGGATTTTCAAGAACCTATTTGTAAACAAAACCCGATTTACACAGAACAACAGGCAGCCAAGCAACAGCAAATGACTCCCCTGCAGAATGAATGAGGAGGGGGTAAATTTTCTCAAGGAATGCACAGTGGATAGCCAAAGAATTCAATCTAGCAATTACTAATCAGAGCTGAAAAGATACCATTGATTGATATATCACCAAGCATAGTTCCCTGACACAGTTTCCATAGTGTAAAAATCACTGACTTTGTATGCAGGTCACGAGGTCAGAGATAAAGCAACGAGCGTTCAGTAAACAAACAAAAAACCAAGACCATGTACAGGGTTTATCATGTACAAAACTGATAAAACTTCGCTTCTGGGTTATTTTGACACTTCTTTCAAATGCTATATAAAAACACAATATTGTAAGCAGAACCGATACCGTGATATCGACTAATAGTATCATTCATTAGTGATCATACCGGAAATTACATGTCGCTAGTTTCGGTACTATTGACGGCTCTCTGACACTTTTATCCGTGTTTAAATAAATTATTCACATGCTGTTAGAAACAGCTCGTCTGTTACTGATATCACTACACACGTGCTGATTAGAAATGTCACGTAGAGTCATTTAAAATTTACTCAGGGCACACAGGTAGCAGGCCGCTTTAGCAGTTAGCCTGGTGGCTACATTAGATTTATAATTTTACACTATTGAAAACAAATACATACGTACACACTACAAACACACAAACAGGCGTTAATAATAATGGATAGTTAATCACTGAGTGCTTACATTTACAACACATGATGTATGTAACTCCAGTGAGGGAATAAGCAACTAAACCTGTATAAAAAAAGTTAGCATATGCACTCAACGGCTAGCGTGAGTGATCAGCGTGCTGTGTTTACCGGTCAGCGGCGGATCCGTGAGCGTCAGGACGGAGAAAACAGCGAGGAGGAGGCGGGGAGAACTGCGGTCAGATGTCGCCACCATTTATTATAATTAGTATTCTTATTTATCCTCCATTCATAACAGCGACCCGGAGAAGAAAATGTCCAAAAAAAGCGACCTCCGTCAGCACTGGAACACTCTATGCGGGTCACATCTACTCCCAGCCAGATTGTGCACGCTCCTTCATAACAGTCGCACGCAATCACAGATAAGACGCTCACCACGAGTTCTATTTAAAATAAAAAAACACGTGACATCGCGTAATGTTAGTTTGTTGTTGTTGTTGTTATTCTTCGCCTAATCATGAATTTACAACAGAACTATAACAAAATGGCCGCACTCTCTCTCTCTCCTCACAGTCAGGGCAGCTCTACATCAAAACAATCCCTAAACAGGCGCTCAACCAATCAGGAATCAGGAAAAGAACTCGCTCCCACCACACAACTCGTCCTCTCTGAGACGAGGGGTGGGGTTTGGTTGTGTTTTGCAGCCAATCAGAATAACGATCTCCGTTGGAGGTTTAAATGAACACACGATTTATGGTTTAGGTAAATTCATAAATAGATAAATAAAAGGTGAGCAACTTAAGTAGCCCAAGTAGAGAAAAATGTTCAACATTCTGGCAATAAGTAAATATTTAATCCTAATTCTAATCCTGGACATTAAAACCATAACAGCTAACAATAACCGCTTGCATTTAGCTTGCTCATAATTCACCACATGCCAGTATCCCACCTGCTGGATGTTATTTTGTATCCTTTGTTTTACCCCATATTGACAGAATTATATAGCTAATATTTCGTTTGCAAACCAATTTTTAGAACATCGTATTTCTATTATTACTGCATTGATTATTTTAATCATAACTGATGCAATAAGCAAGTAGCTTGTCAGTTTTAAAAGCGTTTACTGTGTATCAGATGTACAGTACCACATGTGTGGAGTGTAGGAAAATATATTTATTCTTACATTTGCCCGAACCACTTTATCCTACTAGGTCAGTGCTTCTCAAATAGTGGAGCGCGGTGTGATGCCAGGGGGAGCGTATGACCCTGAAGAACATGCTTTTCTGGAATAGTGAGAATTGAGTGTAATTGCACCTCCACTCCAGTAGTTGTCATTGTCGCGCTATGGTGTAGCGGTTTTTTCGGAAATTTTTCGAACAAGAACGAGGAGAAAGGTGGAAAGAGACGGATATGCAGTATTAAGACATAAATGACTTTAAATAAGTATTTTTTTTTATTTTTTATTTCAAGGCAGATTGGTCACTTGAAATCTTTTCTGTTACAGATTAAAAAAACAATGTTAATGAAGTTTTTCTTTATTGTAAGTTGAAATATATTTATTTCTTTTTTGGTTTTTAATAAAGATACGTTATGCATAGGTGTACTAATACTTTTATAGACAAATACGTAATTCTGTTTATAGTCGCTTGCAGGCCGTGTGTGTGTGTGTGTGTGTGGGGGTGAAATGTTTTATTCTTCCGAGAGGAGGCGCCACATAAAATAATTGAGAAGCACTGTACAGTACTAAGATCACAGGGTTACTAGAGCACACCCTGCCAGTCCATCGCAGGGCCAACACAAACACAGGGGCAATTTAGAACATCCAATAAACCCACAGTGCGTGATTTCGGTCAGTGGGAGAAAACCCATACAAGCACAGGGGAAACATGCAAATGTCCATAAGGAAATGTTCTTGCAACGCCTAGGACTTGAACCCTGGACCTTCGTACTGACAGACAGAGAGGCGACACACCATGCCAGTGTGCTGCCCTCGCTGATATGTTTCTGTGAAAATTATTCAGGCAAATTCTTACATCAAGCAAAAACAACAACTATGGATGTTGCTTTTGGGTTAAAAACCCAGATGGGAATAGCGATCATAAAATTTGTGCAAAAGAAGCACTCAGAGAAAAAAAACAACAAATTAACTCTATGTAATAGAACTGTGAGAAAAAAAATATAGTTAAACTCACAGCTACATGTCTCGTTCACTACTCATGTGTCACTTTCTTATTACACACCTTGGAATCTTGGGTGTTCAGAAGTAATGGCAGTGCCCCCTCCCCCCCCCCCAAACATTTCAGCCAACAGTCTGAACAATCTTCATTCATTCATTCATTCATTTCCTGAATCGCTTAATCCTTATAATAAAATGTTATTACAGTGCCAAAATAAACTGATATCACACACAGTTTTACTGGTCAGAGTTAATTCTTATAAGAGATTGCGACATGTTTACCAGTTTATTAATTTACAGGTGAAACATACAAAGCGCGCATACACACACACACACACACACACACACACACACACTTTCTAGTTTCAATTTTCTTAATTTATTAAAATACACTGCACAATTTTCAGCTTCTCTTAGTAATCTTCTACATTCTGCTTAATTTACACTGAAAATTGCAGCTCAAGCAAAACAAACCTCACACAAATCGAGTGAAAGAAAGACCCAGATATCACTATAGAGAACGTAGATGAATTCAATGTTTACAAGGTCTTTTCAAAAAGGCAGGTTAAGAAGCTTCTCTCACCTGGAATATGGATTACTCAAAGAAATACCAGAAAATAACACTTTTAAAAACCAAAATGAACCCAGACAATGGAACAAAAATCTACAAGCAGTGTGTGTGTGTGTGTGTGTGCGTGTGTCAGTCTGAAGTGGAAAAACATCATTATAATTCCAAAAAAAGAACAACGCAAATATTTTGTTATTTAAAAATTTGCACTATTTCTCCCGGGAAGTAGCTTTTAACGCGTTGGAGTGGTTGCCAAGCAACCGGGTCCGCTTCAGGACCCAGAGGTGTCCGCGCTTTTTCCTGATGGTACTTGTATAAACAAAGCGGAAGCTTAAAAAAATACTACAGGGTCAATCGTTTGTAAGTATTTCCTTTTCTGTGATGAGAAGCTTCGCGAACATTAGCGGTGTGTTCTTGGACAGTAGAGGGGTCGGGGAAAAAAGGTGAATACGCATTTTTTTGTTTATATTCACTGATGCGAATCAACGGCACCCAATCGGGAGGTAGGCAGATGTCCTTCGCTTTAGAAAAACCCGAAGGAACAATAATTATAACAAGAGTTCCGCATTAACAGTTCCTATGCGTGTTACAATATGGGAAATTAATACAGTACTGTTCTGTAACTTATGGGCGGGTCGTCTTATAAATATTGCATGTTACAGTAGTTACAGAATATGCACACACACACACATACATACATACATATATGGGTCAGTGATGGTCTAGTGGTAGAGGGCGCAGGATTGCTTATCCTAAGGTTTGGGGTTCGAATCCCACTCTCCACAAGGTTGTCACTGTCCCCCACAGTGCAGCTAACTGGGTTATCAAAGGCCGGCCATGTCTCTCACTGTTGATGGTGAGAGCTGTCAGCGTGTTTCTAATTGGGAGTCGGAGTCCCCTCCTCAAGGTTCACAGTAACGTTCTGGTGACTCCTGCAGCGGCACTGGAACCCAGCACTTGCCCTTCCATTGGATCCTTCTGGTGGCACCGAGAGGGGGGAGACTTGCTTGCTTGCCTGTCCTCCATTACTCCATACCCCGGCTCTGTGCACTGGAGAGTATCACCAGCTGGGATGCCAGCCAGAGCACAGCCATCGTCTTTCGGGACTGATGGAGGCCTACTACATATATATATATATATATATAAACACACACACAGGGTGCTTCGATCCCACCAAAAATATGGCCTAACCAACGAGCACATTTTTTGATTTACGAGTTCTGTTTTCCTTCGCCACATATTCTTCTGCTTGTACTCATCCATGCTCCGAGAACACCTTGTGGAGCGTTTCTCAATTATTTTCTGTGACCCCCCACAGGAAGAAAAAAAAAAAAAAAAACACGCCCCCCCTCACTCTCAATTATTCCCACAACAGAAAACCAATTAATACGTTCCAACCCCCTCCCAAACTCATATAACCTGCCACAAACACGTATATTTGACCTAATATATTAAAAATAAACATGTACAACAATAAATATTTCATAATACAGTACATGTACATTAACATTCATAATAAAAAATAATAATCTTCCACGAATAAACAATAAGGCAACGAACCCTTCAGATCGACTCTGCGAAGATTTCACGTGGGTGAAGATTTCACGTTGGCAGGGCATGAGGTGGTGCTGAACAGAAGGAGAATTTTGTGCATGTGCACGCCACAAATTTTAGCAAAGGTGTAATTGCGCATCCTCAAACAGTAGGTGGCAGTAACACGCTCACTTTGTTCCTGCACCATATCAAACAGTGAGAAGCACCACTGCCACCTATTGTAGAAGATGCACAATTACAGTTAATTCTAGTACAGTCTGGCAAAAAAGCATGTTCCCCAGGGTCCCCCTCCACGCTTCTCACCACACCCCACATGGGGGGCGTGCCCCACTCTTTGAAAAACATTGGCCTTGTGGGAGCTCACCACAAGCCTTTCCTTGCTGGCATTTGTAGCATGCACAGGCACAAAATTCTCCTCCTCCTGTTACGCACCACCTCCTGCCTGCCCACGTGACATCTTCATGCAGTCTATGATCAGAAGGGTTAGTTAACTTATTGTTTATTCTTGTTTTATTATTCATGTTAATTTATATGTATTATGAAATATTTATAGTTTTTACATGTTTAATATATTAGGTGAAACATACGTGTTTGTGTCAGGTTGTATGAGTTTGGGAGGGGGTTGGAACGGATTAGTTGGTTTTCTATTATTTTCTATGGGAATTTTTGTTTTATCTAAAACATTTTGACTTACGAGCTCGCCCTCGGAACAGATTAATTTCATAAGTCCGTGTGTATAATTATATGAGCTATTGCTTGTTAGCATGAATATGACTTTTTGGCTGTAGAGGAGCATGTTGAGGTCCAATGACCACACACACACACACACACACACACACTGCAAACTGTACCTTGCACACAAGAATAGACTCCTACTGTACCAGTATTTTCAATTTTAGTTTCATAAACTTTAAAGTTAATATTGTTCGTTCAGAATTTTTAACTGCTCATTCAACATTGCATGCCACGGAAGATTATTTCCACTCATTCAGTTGTTCAAAAATATTTTCAGATTTAACCAGTAAAACAATTACCAAAAATAAAACAAACATTTTTGAACTGTACAAAACAATGACTTTAATCTATATTACATTTTGAACTGGGAAAAGCAATGAGACTCAATTTGCAAATAAAGAGCAGAAATAAAAAGCAGTAAACAGTTTGTGGGTGTGGTGTCCTTTGTGCTTTTTCGTGATTTCCTCAGAAGAAATCCGATGCCTTTCTCCTCTTGGGCAGCTGTAACAGATTGTCTGTGATGGAGGCGGGGTCATGTAAGGCCGGCGTGCGGGTTTTGCCTGGTGTCGGTGTGTATAAGGATTCTGAGTGATTGACAGGAGTTTTAGTTCCTGTCACTCTGTGAGAGGGTGAAGGTGTATAACTGGCTCGTAGGGCTTTATCGGTGTACTTCCTGGATGAGCGGTTGACGAGGCGCTGCAGAGCTGGAGACAGAGCTGCAGGACTCAAACCTTTTGGAGTCAAACTGAAAAACACACACATGCATATGGAGGAATCAGAAACTTTAAACAATATAATTATACTGACATCAGCAGGAGTCTGTTATCCACTTTTCCATCAGTTATCCAGTTCTGGTGGTACTATTATTTCAACTTGTGAACGTTCTCAGAACTGGCTTCGTTTTCAAAGCAAATGGTGAGAGAGCCACATCACTGCATATGCACAACTGATTCCCACAGAAAGAACATACTAGACTGTACTGTTAACTGGCAGCATCTACTTTCACGCCATCACCCGATCGTAATCATTCTGTATCTACTGTTGCCATGACCACATGAAGTGCTTGAGTCTTGTCAGCCATTAATGTCTTTTTATTGTCTTAATGATATTTTATTTTTGTCTCCACTACAGAAACCACATGGACTACATTTTAGGTGTCAGACCCAAGACCTGTGGACCAAATCCAACAGCGCCACGGTGGCACAGCGGTTAATGCATCCGTCTCACTGCAAGAAGTCCTGGGTTCAATTCATGGGCTTGGGTCTTTTTGCGAATGATGTTGTCCTTTGGGCTTCATCAAGCCGGGATCTCCAACTCTCATTGGAGGGATTCGCAGTCGAGTGCAAAGCGGCCGGGCTGAAAATCAGCACCTCCAAGTCCGAGGCCATGGTTCTCAGGTCATACAAAGGGTGGAATGCACCCTCCGGGTTGGGAATCAGGTCCTACCCCAGGCGGAGCAGTTTAAGTATCTTGGGAGGATGAAGCGGGAGATCAACAGACAGATCGCTGCAGCCTCTGCTGTTAAACGGAGCCTGTAGTGGTCCGTCGTGGTGAAGGAGGAGCTGAACTGCAAGGCAAAGCTCTCAATTTACCAGTCGATCTACGTTCCAACCCTCACCTATGGTCACGAGATTTGAGTAGTGACTGAAAGAACAAGACTGCGGATACAAGCGGCTGAAATGAGCTTCCTTCGCCGAGTGGCGGGGCTCTCCCTTAGACATAAGGTGAGAAACTACCTTCCAGAGAGAGCTCGGAGTAGATCCACTGCTTTTCCGCATTAAGAGATGCCAGTTGAGGCAGCTCGGGCACCTGGTCAGAATGCCTCCTGAACGCCTCCCTGGTGTGGTGTTTCGGGCACGTCCAACCGGGAAGAGACCCTGGGGTCGACCTAGAACACGCCGGAGAGACTATGTCTCTCAGCTTGTCTGGGAACGCCTCGGTGTTCCCCCCAGAAGAGCTGGAGGAAGTGGCTGGAGAGAGGGACGCCTGGACCGTTTTGCTTAGGTTGCTGCCCCCGCGACCCGACCCCGGAAGAAACGAAAGATGATAATGATGATGGGTCTTTTTGTGTGGAGTTTGCAATGTCTCCCTGTGCCTGCATGGGTTTCCTCCCACAGTCCAAACACATGCTGTTCCAAATTTCCCTTTGAATCAACCATCACCAGAAAAGTAATTCAACATCCATTCACCAAGTGGCAGGAACCAATTTCATGAAAATCGCTTGTCATTCATATGACTCAAGAAAAACCGTGAGCTTGCCTGTCGCCATCAAGCCTTATCAGAAAAGAAAGGTAGGCGACTCCCTAAACCATTTTGCCATGCAGATGTCACGGTTTCCTTTTTATAAGAGTACTGTATGTCCAGGTCTTATCAATAAGGTCCTGGGTTCAAGTCCCAGACTCAACTGTATCGGCATGGAGCCTAGTTGTTCTCCCGTGCTGACGTAGGTTTCCTTCATGTACTACGGTTTCCTCCCACACGCCAAAGACATGCACAAGGGTACCTTAGCAATAAAGGTGGAGGAAGGGCGGGTGCTGCTCACTCCCTCTGCCACTACACATTGTTCCCTGCTGGTTTAGGATTCGAACCAACAACCTTTTGATCCCAAACCCGCTTCTCTAATCATTAGGCTATGACTGCCCCATACTACTACATACAGGGATCCCTCACTACTTCATGCTTCAATTCATGCGGCTTCAGTGCGTTTTTTTTTTTTTTTTTTTTAAATATTCATTGAATTAAAAATAAGGAAATTAAGCAAGAATAGGGGAAAAAGTTAAGAAAAATGCAGCATCTGAGTGCGTGTGCGTTTGTATATGTGTGTATTTATATTTTATTTACATCTTATGCATTACTTTTTAATGTTTAATTGTTATTATAAGCGTTTGTAGCATTGAATATGTATTTATTGATATTATATACACATATACATGTAAGTATACGTCAGTCGGGGGGGGGTGTGATCCTACTTCTCGGATTTCAGTGGTCACGTGGGGATCTCGGTCCCAATTAACTACCGAAAGTGAGGGATTCCTGTACAGTTGTACCTCACCTTACAAAATTAATCCGTTCCAGATGCAGTTTTGTCACCTGGATTTTTCGTAAGTAGAATCGCATTTTACATGTAAAACGCGTGATTCGATCCAAGGCCCCCAATACGACCCCCTAAACCCTTTAAAAATTATAAAAGCGTACGTTTTAAGGTACTTACGTCGTGTTGACCATGTCTTCTTAGCAGAGTTATAATCTTACAAATGTTTATGCAAGGTTAAAAGCCAGAGCCAAAAAAATAAAGTTGCAATGAACACACTCAAAAAACTCATGAAACATGAGTAACTCTGTCCTTAACACGAAGAGCATCATTAGTATTATGGAGATACAGCTCCATAATAGCCAATGGGAGGGCGCTACGTCATCCCTCCTAACCAATGG
Source organism: Plotosus lineatus (assembly GCA_024760905.1). Taxonomy (NCBI): domain Eukaryota; kingdom Metazoa; phylum Chordata; class Actinopteri; order Siluriformes; family Plotosidae; genus Plotosus; species Plotosus lineatus. The sequence continues at coordinate 53,722,432 of CM045735.1, read as the reverse complement.
GAGGCCAGTGGGGCGGGATGTTGGGAGATAGCCAATGGGAGGGAGCTACATCATCCCTCCGAGCCAATGGTATGCCAGCGGGGCGGGATGCTGGGAGATGGTCAATGGGAGAGCAACTGGTGCATTGTTTGAATTTTTGAGATGGTGCTTTCGTAATGTGAACTTGTTTCGCATCAGGGACAAAAATTTTAGGAAAATGTTTTTCGTAACCTGGATTTTTCGTTTGTTGGGACTATCGTAAGGTGAAGTACCACTGTATTATTACAGTTTATATTTACTGTGGCAATATAATTCCTGGGTCAGGTGGATAATCAGGATGGTTGTTTGTGTGCATCATACCTGGCAAGATTTTCTGTAACTTTACGGAGAGCTTCCTGTTTCTTTGCTCTGTTTTTAGCTGCCACTTCATTGGCCATTTTTAACCCGAGTCTCTCTCTGCGTCCAGGTTCAGGGATCTAAACACACACATACACACCACAACATATAATCAATACAGTAACATTCTTCACTCTTACAGCTGCAAATGAATAATTAAAACAAACGAGCATCATACACGGCCATGTGAAATGTGAAATTGAGCTTTAGGATCGTCAGTACGATGTACTGCAGCAGTGTGAGTTTATGTCATTTATCTTTTATCACCTTAAATGACGGGCCATGGCTCCTCTCTATGATCGGTGTGTCTGAGCCTTCCAGTCTGAAGGGCGTGTCTTCAATCTCTCCCCATGTCATCAATGGAGATTCACATACACCTGTCATGCCATTAATAAACACATTAACAACACTACACATAACAGCAGGTAAGAGCTTTAGTAAGTGTACTGTGACTTACCTGGTGCGGGTGAAGCGTCTCCCACAAAACCATAGCCGTTGACTTTAGGAGACTCATGTGACAGCAGCTCTTTTCCGTCTGGTCCCACCTTTCCTAATTTAAACTGAACACAAATCAGAACACAGACTGAATGTGAGTGGGCGGAGCCACAATTTACAAGTTTGCTTTGTAAGTGACAGTGTCACAGAGGAGTGTTCCCTGTGTGGGGTGTGTGTGTGTGTGTGTGTGTGTGTGTGTGTGTGTGTGTCGATGGAGCTGATACGTATGACAAAGTGTAAGAGTGGGCAGGGTTATCGATAGGTGGGTGGACAACTACCTGAGCGTTGAGAGCCGCCGCCTGCTGGATCTGTGATTTGTTGAGAGCTTTGCAGAACGGGTCCACGTCAAAGCGCGAGTTTTTGTACACAACTTCTCTTGGCTTTTTGAACACCGTGTCGTCCTTCACACCTGTTCACAGATCCACACACATCATGTAAATACAGATTCAGCAGTTATCATCCCAAAACCAAGGTGGGATATACACAACGTTCTTAAAATAAACACAAATCATTGACTGAAGCTTCTGGGCACATTATATAAGTCGGAGAATGGGCAGAGACACAGATCGTCATCCAGTCATTTATTTTCTAAGCCGCTTAATCCTAATTAGAGTCACGGGGAGGCTTCTGCCCAGCTGACACTGGGTGAGGGCGGGGTACACCCTGGACAGATTGCCAAGCCATTATAGGGCCAACACTTACACAATCATTCATACTCACTCTCACACCTAGGGGCAATTTGGAACAGCCAATTAACAGACTGCATGTTTTTGGAATGTGGGAGGAAACCGGAGTACCCTGAGAGAACCCACACAAGCACAGACTGAGAACATGCAAACTCCAGAAACATATTAAAAGCAGAGTATTTGTTAAATGTATTTGCTTACTTTCTGATTTCCTCTATTGTTGTTCATTAAAAACAAAAGGCAATTAGAAAGGGGTAAATACTTTTTTCACAGCACTACACAAGAGCCATATGAAGAATGTGTGTGTGTGTGTGTGTGTGTGTGTGAGTGATGTGGGTATTTCTCACCTTCGGGGTAGTACATGAGGGCATTTTTTGCCGTGTACTCCCACGTCTCTACTCCGGCCTTCACACACTCCAGAGCCTGAGTCTCAGATGAGGGAAGAGCCAGATTTTCTTCTCGTCTCTGCAACACAATAACAACTTTATAAACACACACACACACACACACACACACAGTAAATGAAGGCAGTGCTTAATGACCTGTTTAAATTCATTCTCAGCCTCGTACAGCCAGGCATTCCTCAGCTTCTCCTTATCCTGCGCCAAAACCATGATCTGTTCGAATGATGCGTTATCCTCACTCGTGTTCTTTGACAGGAAACGATCCAGAGAGGGCAGTTCCTTCTCTTTCTCGCCGTCTTTTCCACCTGGCGATGGAAGAGCAAGGTTATGACAGCCCATTCTGCACCACCACAATATAACAACAATTTAAATATGCACCACTGCTACTAATACTTTCTTCAGGTGCTCTAGCCGTGGGTCTCCACAGCAGCTCATACTTGTCATGACTGAATCTGAATGTTTGACGTCTTACATGTTTTACAACCCTCCCCATTTATCCAGGTCTTCCCTTCATATTAAAAGCAGCAGAGAAGCATGAGGTACAGAGACCTGAACTGTAAAACAATTGTCTGCTGTAGGACGACGTACCATGTTCTGTATCTCGGCCTGTCCTGGATTTACTGAGTGAAATGGACGGAGAAGCTGCATGACCATCAGGAGTCTCAAACGCCGACGGGGTGACATCTGAAAACACACAATGACTTAGAAGCTTTGAAAATCAACCAAACGTCCAATATCAACCAGTCGGCCATAACATTAACAGCATTTGAGTGACGTGTGGATATCATCAGCGCCATACACAGCAAGCTGCAATGTACTTCACAGCGTGGCAGATACCAGTATTACCAGGTTATCAGGGTATTCCCTTCAGCCATCAGTGCTTGCAACGTTTTTAATGTTAACATTAATCAGGGTTTCATTTTTAAATATTTGCTTCAGATAAAATACCTAGAATTGTTTTAACACACACACACACACACTGGCATGACAATAGAAAATGTGTGTGTTTTTTAAAAAAAATAAAATATCCTTTTATTGGCACTTAAACTTCCTGTCTCAGTAAAGGAACTCACAGGGGACATATGTGCGCGGGGTGTATTTGGCCATGGCCGCGCCATATTTGATAGCGATCTCCCTCATTCTCTGCAGGTCTCCGTTCTCCTCAGCCTCCAGGTAATCTTTCTGTGCTTGCAGTTTACTGACATCAGGGAAGAAATCCCTCTGAATGATCTGCTCCAGACTCTGCACACAGGAACCACATAATCATTAATGATCAAAACGAGCAAAAGGCTTTTCACAAGTTGACTCATCAGTTCATTTTCTGTAACCGCTTCATTCTAATTAGGGTCGCGGGGAGGCTGGTGCCCATCCCAGCCAACTCAGGGCGAGGGCAGAGTACACCCTGGACAGCTCGCCAGGCCATCGCAGGGCAGAAACACGCTGATGGCTTTGCAGCCTGCTCTTGTTGAAAGTCAGCAATGGTTCTTTTACATGCCTCACACCATAGACAGTGAGAGACATGGCCGGCCTTTGATAACCCAGTTAGCTGCACTGGGGGGGACAGTGACAACCTTGCGGAGAGTGGGACTCGAACCCCCAACCTATGGATCAGCGATCCGGCGCCGGTTATGTGCAAAAAAATACCGGTTATGTGCAATAAAAACCCCGTGCACTTTAATCAACCACATCTACCCCACTGTGAACCATATCAACCCATCTACTCTGCACTCAGATACATTACACTTTAATATAGGCCAATCTATAAAGTTGCTCCATTCTTTTCTTTTATTGTTTAGTAATTTATACTATTTATGTATCTATTTATTTATTTACTTATATAATATATGTATGTGTGTATGTTTGTACTTGTATCTATTTTTGCACCCCCTACTGATAGTACCTCAAGAGCCTGTAACAGTGAATTTCTCCATTGTGAGATTAATAAAGCTGTATCTTATCTATCTTATCTTATCTTATCTTACCACTCGACCATCACTGCCCCACTCCACAAGTTGACTCATTACTGTAAAACAAACAAACTATTTAACATACAATACACTGACAATTACTGTATTTCCATTTTCGACATACATTCCCAGAATTATATTTCATATATCGACAGCCTCATGGCTTTGGGGGTTCATGGTTCAATCCTAAATATCGGTTAATGTTCATGTAGGCTTTCATGCTTCAAAAAAAACATTTTGGCTGATTGGGTCTATGGTGACCCATCACAGGTGTTGATTTGTGTGTGTGTGTGTGTGTATATATATATATATATATATATATATATATATATATATATATATATATATATATGCATGGACATATGATGCTCTGCAGTGGATTGAAGTAGCAGCCAGTCGACACTATATAACCCTGCAAGGAATTTAACCCATCCCAAATGATCAGGTGAGGTGGGGCCGGTGGCCTTGGGTGCTGGGCTCATGATCAGGAGGTTGTGTGTTCAAGTCCCAGTTAGACTCCCACTGTGCCAAGATCCCTGGGCAAGGTCTTAACCACAAGTGTGCCTCTGTTCACCCAGCAGTATAAATGGGTACCAGTAAAAATATACTGGGGCGGTAACCTGCGATGGACTAGCGTCACATCCAGGAGGAGTTGAACTCCTGGTCAGTTCACGCTACAAAAACCGGGAATAAGCACCAGTCCGATGAGCCACTAGGGTGTAAAAAGCCCAACGGACTTTACCTTACCAGATAAAAAAAGTGAGCACACACTCAAAGCAATGGGCAGTCACATTGATGCACACTGAGAGATGTTCAGGTTATGTGCCTTACTAAAAGATACTTCAACCATTAAAGTGGAGGGAGGGGAAGGTGCTGTTTAATCCCACTAAGCATTTTTCATAGCCAGTTCAATTATCAAATCAGTAACCCTTTTGTCTACCTACTTGTCTAATATTTAGCCCAAGGATGTTCCCTTATTCTTCACCCAATATTCCTGGGATCACTAAAAATAAATAAGGGCAGCACAGCAGCATCATGATTAGCACTTCGAAGGATGATGGTCCTGGTTTTGAGTCTTGGGCTCAAGCATTACTGTGTAGGGTTGGCATGCTCTCCAAGTGCCTGCATGGGTTCCCCCCCCCCACACACGTGTGAATGCAAATGTGTGTGTTAGCCCTGTGATGGTGTGGCAAACTGTTCAGGGTGCTGCCTCTATGCCTGGGATAGCACAGCCTCCCCACACCGAATACAAATGATTGAACTGTCAACAAATGTCAACAGAAATAACAGTTGTGTTGTATTTGTGGTTCAGGGCTTCAGCATTAGCTCCATGGGATTGCTGAGATTTGAACTCACAATCATTATACTTACATATAATATATCTAGAAATGATTTGGACTGCCACCCTATGACGTGTACAATGATTAGCTTAGACTTCTCCCGAGTTAAAATGTCAAGGGTTTTTACTCATTACTTATTCATGATGTTTTGTACACGATGTTGTTATTTTATCGAACAGTTTCACTAAACAGTTTTATACAATCGTGTAAAATTACCTCGATGTATTCATCCTCATCCAAAATCTTTTTCGTCGGTTTGTTGTTGTGCTCCTTATGTGGTTTCCTCTCAGACACGGCGCTGTCAGGCTTCATACACACCGCAGTTTCCTCCATCTTCACCTCACACAACCGTCACGAACACCTCAACCTCCTATTTGTTTATTTTTCTCCAATGAGGAATCTTAAAGATAGTCGTCGTGTGACTAATCGAGTATGCTAATCCCGATGAAAAACACGGGGCTCGCGAGCTAGCAAAACGTTAGCCTGGGTTCCTTTCTCCGCACGGCAGAAACTCTACGTTAGTTGTCACTTCTAGAAGCTACATTTTAACGAAAATGGAAAGCCTGAACACTAAAAATTCAAATAATATTTAGATAACGTTCTCAACCGAGACAAAACGTCACTGGAACAAAACAGTTACACAAAAACTTCCGGTTCATATTCCAGTTTCATTGTACTTCCGGCATTCTTCATCTACCGGAAGTATTACGTCATAATAGTTATACTGTACGCAACACACTTCCAAGAAGCCACAACGTTTGGAAATCTGTAGTTTGAAACAAGGGATCTGAAATTTCCGCGGATTCGCGAAATTCCGCGCGGTTCACCTCGGGTTCATTTATATTTTTAATGTATAAATTAATTTAAAAATTAGGGTCTGAATGGTAGTCAGAGGTACTGCATCTTTGTACAGTTGTCAATTATGATTTTTTTGCGCTACCCGCGACACCTGGTGGACGACTTTGGAACTCCTTCTTCTTCTTCTTTCGGCTGTTCCCTTCAGGGGTCGCCAGAGCAAATCATCTGCCTCCATCTCACCCTGTCCTCTGCATCATCTTCTCTTACGCCAACGACCTTCGTGTCCTACTTCACCACATCCATAAATCTCTTTTTTTGGTCTTATCGAGGCCTTCTGTCTGGTAGTGCCAACCTCAGCATCCATACTACCAATATATTTACTATCCCATCTTCACACATGTCCAAACCATCTCAATCCAGCCTCTGTGACTTTGTCTCCAAAACCTCTTACATGTGCTGTCCCTCTGATGTACTCATTCCTAATCCCATCCATCCATCCATCCTCGCTACTCCCAAAGACAAACTCAACATTTTCATCTCTGCTACCTCCAGCTCTGCCTCCTGTCTTTTCTCCAGGGCCACTGTTTCTAAACCATACACCCCCCCCCAAACTAGCCGTAACATTTTCCTCAGATTTCTTCTCTACCATTTCACATCCGCCCAGGGCAGTGGTGGTCTAGTGGTTAGGGCACAGGATCGCTTATCCTAAGGTTGGGGGTTCGAGTCCCCACAAGGTTGTCACTGCCCCCCCCTCCCCTCCCCAGTGCAGCTAACTGGGTTATCAAAGGAAGGCCATGTCTCTCACTGCCTACGGTGAGAGGTTCATGTAAAAGAACCATTGCTGACTTTTGTAAAGAGTAGGCTGCAAAGCCGTCAGTGTGTTTTCTACCACCTGGAGAGGGATGGGCTCTGCCAGGCCAAATCAGCCCAAGTTTCGCCATGAAGCCGCCCCAACGACATCCTCGGCTGTTAAGGGATAAGTGAAGTGAAGAAGAAGGAAAAGTGGAGAACCCTTGACACCCACCTCCACACGTTCATTGATATCTCGCCCACCAAGCATAGGGGACACCAGCTAGGCTGCAGTACCTGAGTATGGTTCAGTCACATTACCGTGCGAGTGTCCTACTCTACAACCTCCAAATGCATGGGTGCAAGTATTTTCTGTGACACCCCCTCTAGAAAGGAAAAAACCAACATTTCACACCCCCTGCGCATGACTATAAATAGTATTATTTGTCTATAAAATTATGAAGACACCTCTGCATGACATTGTATCTTTATTAACATTAAAAATAAAAGAGCATTGATTAATAAAAACACTTAATTCTAGTACAGTATGGCAAAAAAAGCATGTTCCTCAGGGTCATATGTGCTCACCCTGGCATCACACCATGCCCCCCCAAAGGGGGCGCCCCCCCCACTATTTGAGAAGCACTGAAATTATTCGCGGCAAATTATACATATGCATCATCATGACATTATTAGCACATGATTCGAATTTATCCAATGGCTAAAAGCTTTTGTTTCTCCGCCTGCTGATTGGTTGCAGATGATGAGTACACCTCTTTTTTTTCTCCTTCGCGCACAGGTTATCAACGTGATTGCTTGAATTGCGAATTCAAGTTTTCTTTTTTGTTTTTTTTAAGTGTTTTTAATGATTATTTAAGCTCTATGATGCCCCCCCCAAAAAAAAAAAAAAAAGAAAAAGAAATCTCAATGGATGTACACAATTTGAAAAAAACGATTAAATTCAGTCCTGAAAAACCGGAGCTTCCGGCACATGCCTGAAAACTTGCACCTATGCTAATGAGCCGGATGATCTTTTTGAACTTGACGCCTCTTACTGCTATCTGATTCCAGATGTACATCCCTATAACGACGAGATGTGGAGCTTGTAAACGAGAAATATTACAAAAGGTGTAATTTTGTACATGAAATTTTTTAAAATATATTTTGCCTCGAACAAAATAATCAAGAGAAATAATATGAAAGAATATCAGAGCTAAACAGCTACATGTCCTTTATTTTGCCGACACAGAATCTGATAGTTGATGCCAAGTACAGATGTGCATAACAATCTGGTTTTTCAATATAAACCAAATCCCACAACTACAGAAGCAGCAGAACAAAATCATATTGTGTGTGACAGTCCGAAATAAAAGTTTGTATTTTAAACACAAAATAAAAAAAACAAGCTCAGTAAAATTCATATCGCACAAAGTCCTTGAAATAAAACTTCTTGCAAACGTTAATAAAAGCAGCGTTGAATTAATTGTCACATGACCAGACAGACACAAATTAAGGCGGTACCAAAAGGCAACTGTTTTTAAACCTATTGTTCTTGTCTAAGAAGGGAGCCGTTTCCTAAATTCTTCTATACAAAGTAATTTATACTCTACTCAGACACACTGCTCCTGACTGTTCAGTACTGCGATGCGTGTCGCAAAAACAATGTGAAAGTAAACTAATAACATTTTATGCTGTGTTTAAATGTACACCAGATCATAAAGCACAAATATCTGGACACAAAATGGCTACTTCAAAATTCCCTCCTCAAATTACAATTAAAAAATTTTAACATCACTCTCTATAGAACTTTTCATTAAATAAACTAGCCATCATATTCTGTTTAGCTAACAACCTCAAAAGGTAGCAACAGTAGTGAGCTTATTTAACCCTTTACTGGGCAATGCGTCTGAAAAGTGCGAAACTCAACTCAACTCAACTCAACTGCCCCATGGCGGTTGCTGTTGGGGTGCTACAGATGACCTGTCAACCAGTCCTCCCCATCCCTCCCTGTCCTCCGCACGTCTGACCGCCTCGCTCAGCTTCAATCCTGTCCATTCTGTGATGTTGTCTTCCCAATCTCTTCTTCTGTTTTCCTCTCGTTCTTCCTCCTCTGACTGTTCCCTGGAGCACCGTCTTGGCAAGCCCCTCTCCTCTTGTTACATGGCCGAACCATTTTAATTTGCGTCTCTTGATGGTAATGAGATCTTCATAGGGACCAATGGCTTGCCTTATTCTGTTTTTGACTTCCTCATTGGTTGTATGGTCTTTGTAAGAGATGCCAAGCAGTCTTCTTCTAAAGCATGTAATTTCTGTGGCCTGGATCGTCGTCTCTATTTCTGCTGTAAGGGTCCATGTTTCACAAGCATACAGGAAAACTGAGTAGACAAGGGAACGCATGAGTCTTATCTTTGAGCTGAGCTTGATTGCCTCGTCTTTCCAAATGGTGTTCAACTTGGCTAGTGTTGCAGCTGTCATTGCAATTCTGGCTAATACTTCAGGTTTGGATCCCTCATCTGAAACTATTGCTCCAAAGTATTTGAAATTCTTCACGGTTTCAAGCTTTTCTCCGTTGGCAGTGATGTCAGTTTGGATGCCATTGTCATTATTTGCCATCAGTTTTGTTTTGCTTGCACTGATTTCCACACCGTAAGCTGTGGAGGATCTGTCTAGTTGCCTGACCAGGTTCTCCAGTTCTTGTTCTGAGCCTGCGAGTCCGTCTATATCGTCAGCAAAATGCAGGTTTGTAATTGTTCTACCACCAATGCTGACTGTTCCTTGGTGGTCTTCAAGTGCATCTGTCATAATTCTTTCAAGGAAAACGTTGAAGAGTGTCAACGAGAGCAAACATCCTTGTCTCACTCCAACTGCGGTTCGAAACCAATCTCCAATGTCCCCGTTGAGGTAAACTGCACTGCTGGCCTTGTTGTAGAGGTTCTGTATGACGCGGATGAGGTTCGGGTTGATGTTGTAGTGATTCATGGTCGCCCAGAGTGCCGCATGCCACACTCTGTCGAATGCCTTCTTGAAGTCTACGAATATGTGGTAGAGTTCTTGTTGGTGTTGAAGGTATCGCTCGCACAGAATCCTGAGGTTGAAAAATCTGCCCATTTGCACTCTGTCCTGCCCTGAATCCTGCCTGGTCTTCAGCCATAATTGCTTCAGCCTGGGGTCTTAACCTGTTCAGTATGATCCTGAGCATCACTTTGCTAGGATGGCATAGCAGGCTGATGGCGCGGTAGTTGTTGCACTGCTGTAGGTTGCCTTTCTTGGGTAGGGTGATCAGTAAGGACTGGGTCCACTGTGTTGGCCACTCTCCTGTCTCCCAGATCTTCTGGCAGATTGCATGTAGCGCATCGATCATGGCCTCACCCCCTGCTTGCACTAGTTCTCTTGGGATGTTATCAATGCCTGCTGAATTTCCTTTCTTCAGGGGAAAGTGTGAAAGTGACTGGGCAAAACGTCTGAAATATAGCTATACAGCTATAGCAAGATTGCCCTAAATGTCTCAAAAAAATCCTAAAAAAAACTCTTACTTGCACAGAGCTAGAAAATGGGAAAACGTGCCCAGTTAGGGGATGATGCAACCTAGCAAGTAGCACCATATTATAATGCAATCAACATCGCTATATGATTATTGTTACAAAGTGAGATGATTATTTATGTAGTTAAACATTAAAAGCTAGCTTGGAAGTTCCTCTCTCATAAAATCACCAGTCTACGTTTTTTGACTGTAAAGTTAATGTAGGTTAACTTGCCACAAACTCTGGCGTTGCACTCAGGCCACAATGTTCACGATCTTCATGATTCAAAAAAAAAAAAAAAAAAAAAAAAAAAAAAAGCATAGAGCTCCCTGAATTATGACCACACTGGGAGTATAAAAAGGAGGCAGGGTACATCCAAGAAATGAAACTTGAAGAAATCCTGTTTCCAAGTTTATCAAGTTCCCCTACTGCGGCACATCAAAGTCTGTCATGCACTCTTAATGTTTGTTAATCTTTACTGTGCTCAACTTCGACGCCTTCGTTCTATCACAATTGCCGTCAAATGAAAATACCCCCCCCCCCCAATGCTCACCATAATTCTCTGAAATAATTTAGATCGTGGACATCATGGTCCCAGGGTATCCCACGGTAAGCAGACTAGCTGGATTTAAAGGCAGTGTCACCTACGCTAGCTACCTGAGCCATTAGCACATTGAATACAGTGAGCAATTCACTGACAGATGGTTCCCAGAGTACAGTAGTTAAAAATAAATAGTGACATTGCTAGCTAGCTTATGTTTAACTACTCCAATAGCCATATCTCAGTTCTTGGATAATCATCAAGATAAATATATTGATTAGTTTGTTGTAAGGAGCTGCTGAATATTTAGAAATGATCACAGTACAGTATTACATTTAAAACTATTTATAAGGTGGATTTGAATGAAGAGATTCTTGCTGCAGTAGGACGACTTTATGAATGTTCTCTCAGCGACACTAATCCGGGCGGAGTTCTCAAGATTCTTTTTTAAAGGTGGTATCGGGAAGACAAGCACACCCACCATAGTGACCTTGCGTGGCTTCACATCTTCCGTTGAGATGACCAGGATGAGAGCAGCGAAAATAAAGTGTCCGCTACGTATCTCCCAGAGGTTCAAGCAGAACAGTGATCAGATTCCTGACAGTAGACAGGCTTACGCATGACAGAACCCAATGATTCCAGAGACAGCAGCCTTCTGAGAGTAATATTCTGCTCTTCCATAAAAAGTTTTTTTTTATTTTAAAAATTCGATAGATGAAATGTGTAGTTCTTCATTAGTTAAGTACGGTTCAAAGCGAAACGAATAAAGATTAATAAAATGAATAATCTCCAACCCCTTTGATGGTGTGCATGCTGCCAACGCAGTATTTACAGTCGGTGTAAGTATGGAGATTTCCTGGTGTGTTTATGAGCGCTTGTGTTTTTTCTTGACTTTGTATTGGGGCTCTTCTCCGTATGTGTAGTGTGGCATGAAGTCTGGATTTAGGGGAGGTCTGGGGTAACGGTGTGCTGTAAAGCCTGACCTCACGTGAGGTGGTGTGGGTAGGAGAGGAGGTGGGCTGTGGAAAGGTGGTCTAGTTCGAAAAGGAACAGGAGCCCAGTGAGGTGGCGTTTGAAACAGAGGAGGTGGGTAGGGTCTCGACTGTTTGTTGTTCCATGTCTGTTTGAAAGGCCTGTGGAGGAGAAAAGCAGTCAGACGGGATAATGTGACGCCAGGAAAAGGTCATATGACTCTTTTTGGGCTCTGTAATAAGTATAAAACAAACACTTACTCAAAATTATCCTGATAAAATTTTCTCTTTCTGAAAGTAGATTTAGGTTTATGGACCGTCACCGAGTCATACCTATTGATGCTGGCTCCGCCCTTGACAGGCTCTTGCTCTGGTACCTCCATTCCATTATTACTACAATGCCAGGTTAATTACAGTTATATATGGTTCAATATACCACATTAGTATACTCTGTTATGATCAAATTCAAATGCTCTTTAAAAATATCTCAATACCTGCGTTTTGGTCCTGATTTCAGATCATCCAGGTAATTCTGTCTCTCTATAGCATGACCGCGAGACTTGTTGAATCCTGGACAAGTATAAACAAAGTTTTAATGAAAACAGCGAGCATCCAGTAACAGGATTCCTTTTTACAGCTGAAGACAAGTCATATTTCAGAACTTTTAAGGCACTTTTTTTAACGCCTCCTGGAAGGGAACTCAAGCCCAACGCTGTCAAACCTACTGACTAATCAGTGTGTCTCCTCTGAGCATTCTGGCCACAGAAAAAACTATCAATACTGTCTGTTACTCTCTCCTTATCTGTCACTTTTAATTTTTTTGATTTCCCCCCCATTTTTCTGCCTACATTGGTCATATCCAATTCCCACCCATCATGTACTGCCTTCCCTATCACACAACCACCACCGACTACGGAGGGGCGAAAGCATGCACACGCCCCCTCCACGACATGAAATGCTATCTACCTGCCTCGTTTCAAACTGCGGCACATGTATATTTGGGAGCGATCTAACAAACTCGGAGGGAAAGCGCTGTTGGCCTCCTCGTACAAATGAGCTCACAGACACCCATGATTGGCTGGCGATCGCTATGAGTGACATGGAAGACAGCATGCCATCCTTCCCTCTTGTGAGAGCGTTTTTAGCTCCCGTGAACTCCCGATCACAGATGGCTGTGGCATTAACCCGGATTCAAACTTGCAATCTTTGGGTTAACAGTCACGCACCTTGTTGTGCAACTTGGGAGCTCTGTCTGAGACTAATGCCATATGGCAGGTTATTTGAAATGAAATAGATCACAGGGATCCTTGCTACCTTGAATTTAATTTAATTTAATGGGTGTTTATTGCATAGTAATACAATGCCAGATACAGTTATATAACACAACTATTACATGCAGTTTTCACGACATACAATCAATCAAACAAAATCATCTACACAAAAATGGATCAAGTAAAAAAGTACAAATCCAATAAAAATCAGAAGCAAAATTTTGGCCACAACCAGAAATTACTCAGTGTTCTCAACAATTCACAGTACTCTGTATTGTATACTTGTAATGGTCTGGTTTTACTCATTTGGTAATTAGGCACTTGTGACCTTGAAACCAGGTTAAACTGACCCATATAAAGCCCCACAACATTCGGCCCGGAGGGGGAACCATTCACCAAATTTGGTAATCCTATGCCATTTCCTTCTGATATGACTTCACTCTGCACTAACAAGTCATACAAACGGATGGAAGAACCCCGATTCTGTGGCAGCGAGGTGGTTAAAAAAAGGTACTGAAGTTTCTTCAGACTCTAGTGTGTGCTGCACACGTGCTTATTTATCAACAGTTAGCTCATAAAATTCTTAAAAGATCTTTTCCTTTTGGCTTTTTCACTTTTTCCATCTGATTCACATGTTTGATTTGGCATAGGTTTTTATGTCAGATGCCCGTCCTGACACAACCCTTTAGCAATGGACAGAAACACGCTGACGTCTATGCAGCTCCTCTTTACGAAAGGCAGCAATGGTTCTTTTACATGAACCTCTCACCATAGACAGTAAAAGACATGACCGCCTTTGATAACCCAGTTAGCTGCACTGGGGAGGTGAGGGGGGCAGTGACAACCTTGTGGATAGTTGGAATTGAACCCCCAACCTTAGAATCAGTGATCCAGCACCTTTTAGCACCAGGCCACCACTGCCCGCAAAATTCTTAAAAAATATTATTTACTTACGTTCAATTGCTTCTTGAGGTTCAACACCATCTACATCAATCAAGTATCTACAACCAGTGAGAGAAAACACACACACACACACACACACACACACATGCCATCAAAAACAGCTTTTCCTCTACACATGTACAGTTTGTCTGTCGCTTCAGGTTTTAAAATTGTATATGAAGTGAATGGTACGAGGTCTTGTCTGTCAAGTAGACAGAAGTCCTTTAGGAGTTTGGAAAGGCTGCAGTAGCTGTGATATGTCTCAGTAGTAGAACTTATCTGCTTTCACACTTTCAGTTCGATGGATTTAATTCCATATACAGTACAGTAATTAGGTTATTGGCAGCATGGTGGTCAGCATATGCCTAACAGCAAGACGGTCCAGGGTCAGTCCTGAGCATAGCAATGTTGTTTCTGTGTGAAGTTTGCATGTTCTCTGCATGCTTGTGCAGGTTAAAGGTACTCTGGTTTCCTCTCGCTGTCCAAAGACTCTCATTACGCTAACTGGCTGTTCCAAATTGACCCTAGGTGTGAGGGTAAATGCGTGAGTGTGTTGCCACGTTAGACTGGCGAACTGTTCAGGGTGTACCCCGCCTTCACCCAGTATTGGCTGAAATGGGTGCCAGCTTCTCTGTGACCCGAGTAGAGTTACACGAATCCATTACTGTGTTCTATATTGGTAAGTGACCAGGCCAAAAGTAAGCCACTACCACTGAGATGCCGCAGGATCAAAATATAAACTTGCCAAAGAAGATCCTGTTCCTTATTAATGGACTACAATATAGTGTAGGATCAATGCCCCTCCCCCTCCCCCTCTCCCCCCAGTCTTCACTTTCCATAACATATTTATTGAACCAAATTTTCTGTAACTCACAACAGAGCTTTGTCCGTTATGGACTTCACCCGCGGAGCAACTTGGCAGTTTCATTAAACAGCACCTGCTCTCTATGTAGATATAAAGGCTTTTTTATCCTCAAGCCAAGCAGCTCATCAGGCCGGTGCTTATCCCCGGTTTCCATAGCGTGAAGCGACTAGGAGTACAACTCCTCCTGGATGGAACCCTAGTCTATCGCAGGTTACTAACTTCCCAGTACAGACGCTCCCTGACTTACGTTTTTAATTGGTTCCGGATGGCCGAACATAAGTTGAACTTGAACGCAAGTTGTTACAGTGACGTATATCACATGTGACGTATGACGCTCATACTGTACTATACATCCATAAATACCATTACTGTATCTCATAAAACACCCCTAAATCAATTATTATAAACACATCATTGTAAAATAATATCAAATATATCAAATAATATCAACATTAATTTCAAATAAGTCACTTATTTATACCGAGTTACTTTACATGAAGCTTAAAACAGCCAATCAACACTTACACAATGTGAAGCGCTCAATACCGAAAGTAGTGTACTTGCAAAAGTGGTGTACTTGCTGTGGGTTATACAGACTTCCGGTCTTTCAAATGCACAAGGGTGCCGTTGAACTCGTTTAGAACACAGCCTGCACTGATGTGAATCCCAGCAAAACGGAGAGTTCTTTCTTTTGTGTAAGTAAGTAAACTTTATTCAAGAGATGCATACAAAGAACAAGTACAAATCCTAATGAATATTAATATAAAAATAAGTATATACTCTTAGAATCCTGCTAAAAGATAATAAATATCTGTAGTTCTGTAATTTGTGGATTCAGGTTTTCATTCATTTTACAACTCTGCTTAACTGAGTATAAATGGTGGATTGTGCCGATCTGAGTAGTTAGTTAATTCATCTCTGTGTATGAGGCTTACACTTCTGACCAGCCATATTTACTTAGGGTTACAAAAGTCCGCGAAACAGTGTAAACACAAAGATCACAGAGACGTCGTCTTAACACAAGGATAACACGCTATATAACAGATATATATATATATTACATGTACACACTCAGTCTGTAGTTTGTAAACAATGAATGCAGCGTCATTGCGTCAGCATACTACGTAGGTATGTCTAAACTCAAAATTTGACTTTTTTTTGAAAAAACAAACAAAAAAAAACCCCAACTTAAAAAAAATTATTTAAAAAACCCCCGTAAAACGGATGAATGTAAGTCGGGGAGCGTCTATATTTTTACTGGTACCCATTTATACTGCTGGGTGAACAGAGGCACACTTGTGGTTAGGATCTTGCCCAGGGGTCTTAGCACAGTGGGGGTCTCACTGGGATTTGAACACACAACCTCCTGATCATGAGCCCAGCACCCGAACCACTACGCCACTGAGAGATTGGCGCCACACTACGCCACATGTAGATTTAAAGGGCGTGCAAATTTCTCTTATGCACGAAAACAGATCAGGGGTTCCTGCCTAATGTGGGGGACAAAGCACATCACAGAAATACACTTACCTGCATACAAGGTATCCAGTTCGGTTTAGGCCATGGGTGCAGTGAACACCAATCAGCTTATCTGAGACAACAACATCGCGACACATTGCATCAGTTATATCGCTGGAACACCGTAAAATGTTTCTGTATGGTTTGTTTGAAAATGGGAAGGATTCAGTCAGTCGTTAAAATACAATGAAGTGCAACGAAAAATATTTTGATTTCACTTAAAAAAAAAAAAAAAAAAGTCAACACTATTGCAATGTGTTCAGAGTGACCTGTTTAGTTGTGACTTTCTGTACCCTGGTTGACTGAATCTTTGGCAGTTCCCAAATAATCACACTACCATGCAAATAGTACGTAAAAGCAGTACATGTGATATGCTATATAGCATATACAAAGTCGTCAGCGTGTTTCTGTCCCTTGCTAAAAAAAAACGGTTGTGACAGGAAGGGCATCCGACGTAAAAAAAAACTCTGCCAAATAAAACGTGCGAATCAGATGATTCGCTGTGGCGACTCCTGAGTAAAAGGGAAAAAGCCGAAAGGAAGATAGACAGACATAGCTCTGTGCTACTAACTGAAAATGGGTAGTTTGTATATTTGTACAAGTAATAATAATGAGAAAATAATGATGATGGCAATTGTTATTATGTGACAGTACCATTGCATTTATTATCATGTAGAAATCTTCTCACTGCCTTTTTAAAGCTGAGGATGGTGGAGTCACTCGGCACCACATGTCCAGCTGTAAATATCTTCAGGTAACGCAGTGTGTCTGGTAAATCCTTCCCCACACAAACACACACACACACACACACACACACACACACACACACACACACACACACACACAGGCACACACACACAGACACACACACACAGACACACACACACTTTAGCTTGGGCTGTGGTGAGACATTATGCGGCTTCTATGTTATACAGTGGTACCTCATATAACAAGTGTCCCTTATAACGATTTTTCCATGATACTTCGAACCCACCAAAAATCTGCTCCATCCAACGAGCAAGAAAATTCACTTTACGAACTCTCCTCGAAATGGCTTTTCCGGGACGATGAGCCTCGTTTTCTTCCGCTTGTATTCCTACATGCTCTGAGAACGCCTTGTCACAGTGCTTCTCAATTATTTTCTGTGACACCCCTCTAGGAATAAGATAAGAGAAAAAAAAAAACCATTTCACGCCCCACAGCGCCCCGCGCGACTATAAGTAATGTTTACTGTGCTTCATATCATTTGCCGACACCATACATCATAGTGCGACAATGAGAGCACCACTGCCACCTATTGTACTGTACATGCAATTACACTTAATTCTATCTAGCACAGAGTGGCAAAAAAGCATGTTACCCAGGCAGGGTCATATGTGCCGCCGTGCCCCCAACCCCCCCCCCCCCCCGACATCACCACACCACCCGGCATCACCTCCACCCCAAGAGGGGCACACCCCACTATTTGAGAAGCACTGGACTTGTGGGAGCTCACCATGAGCCTTTCCTCACTGACATTCATAATGTGCACAGGCACAAAATTCTCCTCCTCCTCTGTTCCACACCAACCCCTGCCTGCCCACGTGACATCTTCGCCACAGTTGATGAGCAGAAGGGTGAGTTGACTTAGTTTATTCTTGTTTTAGTATTATTTATTATTAATTATTATTAATGTTAATGTACATGTATTACTTTTACATGTTTATCTTCAATATATTAGGTCAAATATACGTGTTTGTGGCAGGTTATATGAGTTTGGGAGGGGGTTGGACCAGATTAATTGGTTTTCTGTTATTTTTTATGGGAATAATTGTTTCATCTAACAAACTTTTCGTTTTACGAGCTCGTCCTTGTTACTGAGGTATTACTGTACAATGGCACCTCAACTTACAATAGTCCCAGCAAATGAAAAACCCAGGTTACAAAAAACATTTTCCAAAATGTTTTGTCTATGTATACGAAACAAGTTCTCCTTATGAAACGTGCCAAATGCACCATTCAAACATTCAAACGATGCACGAGCTGTTCTCCCATTGACTTTCTTCCAAACATCCCACCCCGCTGGCCTCCTATTGGTTAGGAGGGATGATGCAGCTCCCTCCCATTGGCTATTATGGAGCACCCATAATGTTTTTCGTGTAAAGGCCAGAGTTACTGTTGTTTCATGAGTTTTTTGAGTGTACTCATTGCAACTTTATTTTTCAGCCCAGGATTATAACTCTGCTAAGAAGACATGGTCAACACATGTGCGCACAGACACACACGCGCGTGTGTGATTCCCAGTGCGAGTGAAAAGAAGAAGCGGGCTCGTGGCATGCGGTTGAGTGATATCGCAAAGGAATATGACCAAACCTGTCTACCATCGGTACGATATTGAATCAAAAGGAGGCCTTAAAAGGTATGCGTTTATAATTTTTTACGGGTTTAGGGGGTAGCTTTGGGGGCCTTGGAAGGAATCACACGTTTTACATGTAAAATGTGGTTCAATTTACGAAAAAGGCTATGGAACGGATTAATTCCGTAAGGTGAGGTACCACTGTATATTGAACTGAATCATTTACATTGCATCTATTACTTTAAAGCCTTATAGTAGTTTCTATCTCACAATCGATCTGCAACAGGAATTTAAAAGATGATCTGTTCATCAGAACACATGGCGATACACCACTGAAAGTTCAGTGTAATCCTTTAAAAAAATCTCGGTTGCAGTGTAATCACAATATTATCTCATCAAAAAACAAAAGTTAAACGACAATACTGTTTTGAGCCTGAAATTTCTACATACAGAAATCTTTTCTTGTGGATTTACAACAGGAAAAAGCATATAGAGAGCGCAAACCCTACCATTCCCAGCATTCCCCAATAAAACTCATCCTATCACATAATGTTAAAAAAAAAAATCTTAGATCCAGGACATGCAGTTGTGGGTGTTGTGTCTGTCACCTGGGGTTGGTAGTAGCGTGTGGTGAAGGTGAGATCAATGATAAGACCAAGTTCTTCACCGTCTTTCTTCAACATATCCATCAGATCGAAGGGTCCAAACACATCTGATTCACTCAGATGCCTTCTCAAAGCCTGGAGATAGAAAGGAGGGTCATGAGGTCAGCACATAAACAGTGTGAGATGATTGTTGTGCATAATTGTCACCTGTTTTAAAGGTACTTTAAAGGCGATGAAGCGCGTGCCAGGGATCCTCTTGCCCACTGCCTTATAATCAGTCCATCTGGAGACATAAACTGATTTAACTACAAACAGAAACACAAACAATTCACTGACTGAAAAGTGAAGTACTGATGTGGCACCTTACCTGTCAGGGATGGGACCTTTATTTTTTGGACCCATAATCTTCACTAGTAGTAACTTTATTCCACAAAACAAGGTGTGTAGGGAAACCTGTTTAAAATACCAGAGCTAATCAAAGAGATGTCACAAACATAACAAAACTACCGACGTTCAAATGTTTATGTCCAATAAATACATCAGACTAAATCATTACAAATCCATATCAGGCCGTTACTTCAGATAAAATAATTATCCCCTTAAACGAGATACTATAAACTACATTTAAAGTCTTCTGATCCAGTTTCCTGGTACACAACACCATATCCGTCACCAACCGACCTGTGTACGCATGCGCCAACATGTTGCGCATGCTCAAAATAAGATGCTATGCTAAATGGAAAATCTTGTATCAGCATACAGTATATTCTTAGTTTAACGACAAACAAATAGGCATTACTGTCATTATTTTTCACTTCACACCCAGAATATTTTGTACTTTCAGTTTCATATTTAATTAATAGAAAAATCATATAATACAAACCTATATATCTATGATATAAACATATGGTGACAATCACACAGCATTTACCTCACAACCGGAAATAGAGACACGAGACAACGGGGCGTCACTCACTAAGAGCTCTAGCACCGCCTGCTGGATGGAGCCTGGTAATGACGCTTTTGCTGATAAATGGTTTCACAAAACATTTTGAGCCTCTTTTTGATTTTTTTTCTAATTTTTAAGCCACTTAATCCGAATTGGGGTTGTGGGAGCCCAACTCATCCGACTCTGGGCGGTAGTTGGGTACACCCTGCACAGCTCGCCAGGCCATCGCAGGGCCAGCACTTACACAGCCACTCACATTCATACTCAAGCCTGGGGTGATTTGGAACAGCCAATTATTTTACTTAATTACTGTATTTTTTTTTTTACTGTAGGAGGAATACAGAGTACCTGGAGGAAACCCACGCAAGCACGGGGAGAACATACAAACACTACACAGACGTGGGAATTGAACCCAGGCCTTCTTGCCTTGAGGCAGACGTGCTCACCAGTATACTACCATGCTGACAGTTTTAACATTTTTTTTAAAACCCTAATTAGGATTAAGTGGCTTAGAAAATGATTGAATAAATATAATATAAAAGAATTAGAAATAATAAAGCATTTCTTTCTTTGGGGCAGTGATGGTCTAGTCTAGTGGATAGGGCGAAGGATCGCTGATCCCAAGGTTGGGGGTTTGTGTCCCCACAGGGTTGTCACTGCCCCCCCCCCACTGGGGGGGGGGGCAGTGCAGCTAACTGGGTTATCAAAGGCGGGGCCATGTCTCTCACTGTCTATGGTAAGAGTTTCATGTGAAAGAACCATTGCTGACTTTCGTAAAGAGCACGCTGCATAGCCATCAGCAAGTTTCTGCCCCTTGCTAAAAGGTTGTGTCAGGAAGGGCATCCGACGTAAAACCTATGCCAATTAAAACATGTTAATCAGATGATTCGCTGTGGCAACCCCTGGAACAGGGAAAAAAAACGAAAGGAAAAGAAGATGATACAGTACCCTTGACTATTCACGGTTTTGAACTCATGGTTTGCATATTCGTTTCCATATTCGCGGACTGCCAAGCAACTGTCACATTATTCAAATTCAGCCAATGGCTGTCCTCCTTCCTGCTGATTGGTTGAGATGATGTAATGCCCCTTTTTCCTCATTCGCGCACAAATTGTCAATGAGCTTCTTTTTTTTTTAGTGTGTTTTAATTACCAGTTAAACTCTATGATGCCACTCAAACGCTGTGTGTCTTCTCTGGCTAAGCGATAGAAAAACGTTGGAAGTTTCTTCTGAAGAAACGACAGTTTCCTCTGAAGTGCCTGAAGAGGAATAATCATCTGAACTGTTATATTCAAGTTTTTTCAATTATTATTCCAGTACAGTATATAAGTTAATGTTTCGAATGAAATTTTATGCTCTATAGCATGTTTGACAAATGATACCAAAAGGATAAACTTTATTACGCTTCATGTCCTTTTACATTGAACGTGACGTCTCCCAGATGGCGCTGCCGAGAGGGTGACGTCGCGGAGTTCTCAGAGTCAATTTATTGTTTTGTTTGTTCATGTTTTGCACTATGCTTGTCTATGACCGGTCGATCCTACTACAGCTATGAGAGCGGACGTTGAGAGCATGCTCAACTCCTATCCTGAGCTAATATGCTATGGAAGCTCAATGTTAGCCGCACCCCGGTCTCATGACCTTCTTGCTGTAAGGCAGACATGCTAACCATTACGCCACCATGCTGCTGGGTCATTTTATGTTTATATTAAATCTACAGCAAGGATAAACAACTTTTGAAGGATAAAAAGTTCAGGTTTTAATCAAATATCAGAGCAGATCTTCCCCGTGGCTTCAGTCACAAAACACTTGATAAACTCATTATTTCACCAAATGTATGTTTTTTCCTGTACAAAAGACTTCTTCTTCTTCTTCTTTTACTTTCGGCTGCTCCCTTCAGGGGTCGCCACAGCAAATCATCTGCCTCCATCTCACCCTGTCCTCTGCATCTTCTTTTCTGACTCCAACGACCTTCATGTCTTCCTTCACCACATCCATAAATCTTCTCTTTGGTCTTCCTCTAGGCCTTCTGCCTGGTAGTTCCAACCTCAGCATCCTACTGCCAATATACTCACTATCCCTCCTCTGTACATGTCCAAACCATCTCAATCTAGCCTCTCTGACTTTGTCTCCAAAACATCTTACATGTGCTGTCCCTCTGATGTACTCATTTCTGATCCTATCCATCCTTCGTTACTCCCAGAGAGAACCTCAACATTTTCATCTCTGCTACCTCCAGCTCTGCCTCCTGTCTTTTCTTCAGCGCCACTGTTTCTAAACCATACAACATCGCTGGCCTCATCACCGTCTTGTACACTTTTCCTTTCATTCTTGCTGATACTCTCCTATCGCACATCACACCGGATACTTTTCTCCAACCATTCCAACCTGCCTGCACACGCTTCTTCACCTCCTCTCCACACTCTCCATTGCTCTGGATTGTTGAGCCTAAGTACTTACAAAAGACATAGCCCATAAATATATATCTCTTACTTCCTTCTTTTTACTGTTATCAGGTGATGTACAGCCCTGTGAGCAGAACACACACACACACACACACACACACACACACACACACACACACACACACACACACACACACACACACACACACACACACACACACACACACACACACACACACACACACACACACACACGCACACACACTCTCTCTCTCTCTTTCTCCCTCTCTCTCTCTCTCTCTCGCTCTACCTCTCTCTTTGACTCTGTAGTAAAGCCGAAGTTACATAGATTCTGACTGCTATTTATTTCAACCCACACTCTTGAAAGAGAAATGTCTTTTTCGAGTCTCAGTAAGAGCACTGCTCAACACAACCGGGCACTCATTGTATCGGTGGAGAACTTCAATAATTGTGCAGGACTTGGAAAGCGGACTGGTGTAAGATGGGACACTAAGCGTCTACATGCGACTCTCAGCCGGAGGGGCTTCCTTGTGCAAATCCTGATGGACCCGGATGCAAATGAGATCATCAAGGCATTTAAAGAAGGTAATTTTAAATTTGGGGATTTATTGGGTTGATGATTAATGAAAAGAAGGGTTCATGAGATAGTAAACACAGATACAGTATATGATAAAATGGTAACAATATTGAAAGTGTAACAATATAGTAATAATATAGAAATAATATAGAAATAATATAGTAATAATATAGAAATGATATAGTAATAATATAGAAATAATATAGTAATAATATAGAAATAATATAGAAATAATACAGTAATAATATAAATAATACAGTACTATATAGAAATAATACAGTAATATAGAAATAATATAGAAATAATACAGAAATAATATAGAAATAATATAGTAATATATAGAAATAATACAGTAATATAGAAATAATATAGTAATATATAGAAATAATACAGTAATATAAAAATAATATAGAAATAATACAGAAATAATACTGTAATAATATAAAAATAATACAGTAATAATATATAAATAATACAGTACTATATAGAAATAATACAGTAATATAGAAATAATATAGAAATAATACAGAAATAATATAGAAATAATATAGTAATATATAGAAATAATACAGTAATATAAAAATAATATAGAAATAATACAGAAATAATACAGTAATAATATAGAAATAATACAGAAATAATACAGTAATAATATATAAATAATACAGTAATATATAGAAATAATACAGTAATAATATAGAAATAATATAGAAATAATACAGTAATAACATAGAAATAATATAGAAATAATACAGTAATAATATAGAAATAATATAGAAATAATACAGTAATAATATAGAAATAATACAGTAATAATATAGAAATAATACAGTAATAACATAGAAATAATATAGAAATAAAGGTACTAAACTTTAGCATGTATTATTATTATTATTATTATTATTAATAATATTAATAATTTAGTATAATAAGGAATGTGTACCTTTTATTAGCTTATTGCAATAAAAAGTCATGAGTTAGATCCTTGATAAAGTAACTCAGAACCTTACACTTGCTCATTTTTCTTGCTTTTCACACATTTCGTGTGGGGCCGGTGGTGTAGTGGTTAGGGTGATGTGCTCATGATCGGGAGGTTGTGAGTTCGAATCCCACTGAGACCCTCACTGTGCTAAGACCCCGGGCAAGGTCTCAACCACAAGTGTGCCTCTGTTCACCCAGCAGTATAAATGGGTACCAGTAATAATATAGTACTGGGAAGGTAACCTGCCATGGACTAGCGTACCATCCAAGAGGAGTTGAACTCCTGGTCGCTTCACGCTACAGGATCCGGGGATAAGCACCGACCTGATGAGGCACTAGGCTCAGGTGTAAACACCCAACAGACTTTACATACCTTTTACACACTTAGTAAGAATAAGCAGCTGAGGAAGATGAAAGATTTTGGGTGTATTAAGTAATCATCACCTTTACATTACCGAGTCAATAAAGAAAATAAAAAATTTGAATGTGACTGTATATAAAAAATGGCTTTCAGATAAAAAGAAAATACCATCCCCACCTCCGACCCGAGTCAGCTTAGCTTGGTGCCAGGTTCCCCATGACCCGAATTGGGATTGAGCGGATTAGAAAATGAATTAATTAATCAATAATAATAATTAAAAAATACCAAATACTGTACCATAATAAACAGCCTTTGAGTTTACTGCAAAATCTAGAAACAAAAATGCGAAAAGTTTAAAACAGAACTCATTATAACTTTGACTGGGTCATCGTGCCAAATTAGAACTTTTTTAAAAACTCATTTTTTATAATTACTTTTATTAATAGTATGATTTTTAAGTGTTTACTGTTGTTTTTAGACGTATAGACTGTATAGAATGTAGTAAAGATGACATAGTACAGATATAGAGATTTTTAGGGTGTACTGTACCCCGCCTTTGTCCAATCTTGGCTGAGGTAGGTGCCGGCCTCCCCACGACCCTAGTAGGATTATTAAGTTCATTGAATAAGTGAATGAAACTGAAAGTAAGAATAAGTAAAGACATTCATTTGCAAAAAGATGTTCTGTTATGGGACTGCGATGGGTTCGTGATAAAATGTAATTTACTTCAGTGACTCTGTCAACAAAGAATTGAATGACTGCCTGAATACATTTTCATCAACTGATCCCTCATTTGTTTTTGAAGTCTTGTGGTTTTCTCGTGCTCTGTTATATAATAGGGTGTGTTTGACAGTGTGTTCAGTGATATGTAAATTGATTTATCGGAGGTGAAGTGTATGTTTGCGTAAGAAGCCCAACCTGCCTTATTTACGGCAGTCCAGATTCTCATATAAGAATAAGAACAAAAATAAAACAACAAAAACAAAATAACATAATCACAACAACAGCAACAAAAATATTCATTAATTTCTCAACTGTCAATCCTAATTTGGGTCGCAGGACGGCTAGCTCCCATCTCAGCTGACTCTGGGCGAGGGCAGAGTACACCCTGGATAGCTCGACAGGCCATCATGGGGCAGAAACACACTGCTGGCGATGCAGCTACTCTTGACGAAAGTCAACAATGGTTCTTTTCCACCTCTCACCACAGACAGTGAGGGACATGGCTGACCTTTGATAACGCTGAGAGTGGCGCTTGAACCCCTGACCTTAGGATCAGTAATCCAGCGCCCTAACACCTGGCCACGACTACTTCACAAAAAAATTACCACTCATAATATTAATAAAGGGGGGCAGTGTTGACCATGGTATAGCGCGCTGCATCGCTGATCCAAAGGTTGGGGGTTCGAGTCCCACTTTCCACAAGGTTGTCACTGTCCCAGCAGTGCAGCTCACTGGGTTATCAAAGGCCGGCCATGTCTCTCACTGTCTATGGTGAGAGGCATGTTAAAGAACCATTGCTGACTTTCGACAAGAGTAGCCTGCGATGGCCTGGCGAGCTGTATAAGGTGTACTCTGCCCTCGCCCGCAGTTGGCTGGGATGGGCGCCAGCCTCCCTGCGACCCTAATTAGGATTAAGCAGTTACAGAAAATGAACTGAATAATAATAATAATAATAATAATAATGATGGGCAGTGGTGGTCTAGTGGTATAGGGCGCTGGATCGCTGACCCAAAGGTTGGGGGTTCGATTCCCACTCTCCACAAGGTTGTCACTGTCCTCCCCAGTGCAGCTAACTGGGTTATCAAAGGCCGGCCATGTCTCTCACTGTCTATGGTGTGAGGCATGTAAAAGAACCATTGCTGACTTTCGACAAGAGTAGGCTGCAAAGCCGTTGGCATGTTTCCGCCCTGCGATGGCCTGGTGAGCTGTCCAGGGTGTTCTCTGCCCTCGCCCGAAGTTGGCTGGGATGGGCGCCAGCCTCCCCGCGACCCTAATTAGGATTAAGCGGTTACAGAAAATGAACTGATAATAATAATAATATTGCTGATGATGTTACAGAGAGTGAGCAGTCAGTGCACAGCTGTTTTGTTGGTGTACTATCGAGTCATGGAGACCAGGGAGTAATATTCGGATCAGATGGGTGCCCTGTAAAGCTCACAAATATATACTCACAGTTTGGAGGTCCAGAGATGGCTGACAAAAACAAACTGTTCCTAGTTCAGGTCAGACTCACCTCGTTCCCTTTTTACTTGTTTATTACTGTTTATGTAATATGAATGGAATGTGTTATTATATTATATTATATACAAGTGTAACATGCAGTGTGTTATCATTGTGCCAATATACTGTGTGTATTCCGTATGTGTGTGTGTGTGTGTGTGTGTGTGTGTGTGTGTGTGTGTGTGTGTGTGCACTACGCAGGCTTGTCGAGGCAGCAACCTCGATGTTGGTGTTACAGTTGAGACTGACGGTGCAGACCCTTCTGAAGATGATGGTGTCTATGAAAATCAATCAATCCCAAATCAAACAGTGGTTTCTTATGCTACAGCTCCAGGTAAAACACACACACACACACACACACACACACACACACACACACACACACACACACACACACACACACACACACTAACAAAAGCCCATGATCCATTATGGTAATTTGTGGAATAGTAATTATACTATACGCATCAAAGCTGCTAGATGGTCCTTTGGTGTAATTCCTTGTTGTGACATCATCAGCTGGTATCTGGACTTCATACTTCCAATCTTTTTGTTCGTATTTTTCATGGCACGTCAATCTGTAAAGAAGAGTATAAAGTTTATTTAAAAATACACTGAGGAAAAATGATCTGATTGACTCACTGACTTAATCAGTCTTTTTCTAAAAATGTTTTCTCCTATTAGGGTCATGGGTAGGCTGGAACTTATCTTAACCATCACTGGGAGAAGGCAGAGTACACCTTGAACAGCTCGTCAGACTCCTGCAGGGAAAAGACCTAACTGATTGGATTAAAAATATTAACCTGAGTGAATGATTCTAGAATCAAAATCCATGAGTTGCCCCTCGCATGAAGCAGGCAGGAACCATCGTTACCATGGCAGCACGGTGGTGTAGTGGTTAGCACGTCCACTTCACAGCAAGAAGGCCTGGGTTCGAATCCAATTCTGGGTGTTTCTGTGTGGAGTTTGCATGTTCTCCCTGAGCTTGAGTGGGTTTCTTCTGGATACTCTGGTTTCCTCCTACAGTCTAAAAACATGCACATTCGGTTAACTGGCTAAATAATCTGCGGAGGGGGCTTCACTAAGTTGGATAACTTCTGGCCAATCCCTTTCTTCAATGAATAAAATATGTTTCAATAAAAAAAAATCATTACCATGTGTTAAAAATAGAAAAAGTATTCATAAAAATCTTGATGTAGATTATTTTTAATGTACAGTGGTACCTGTCTGTCTGTCTTCCTTTCGGCTTTTTCCATTTCACTCAGGAGTCGCCACAGCGAATCATCTGATTCGCACGTTTGATTTTGGCAGAGGTTTTTACGTCGGATGCCCTTCCTGTCACAACCCTTTTTAGCAAGGGACAGAAACACGCTGACGGCTTTGCAGCCTTCTCTTTACAAAGGTCAGCAATGGTTCTTTTACATGAACCTCTCACCATAGACAGTGAGAGACATGGCCCGCCTTTGATAACCCAGTCAGCCTTACGAAATTAATCCGTTCCAGAGCCTTTTTCGTAAGCTGGATTTTTCGTAAGTTGAACCGCATTTTACATGTAAAACGTGTGATTCGTTCTAAGGCCCCCAATACTCTCCCCAAAACCCTTTAAAAATTATAAAAGCATACTTTTTAAGACCTCCTTCTGTTTCAATATCGTACCTACTATCGATGGTAGACGGGTTTGGCCATATTACTTTGTGATATCACTCAACCGCATGCCACGAGCCCGCTTCTTCTTTTCACTCGAACCGGAAATCACACGCGCATGTGTGAGTGTGTGTGTGCACGCGCGCGTGTGTGCCTGCGTGCGTGTGCGCGCGTGTGTGTGCACATGTGTGTTGACCATGGCTTCTTAGCAGAATTATCATCTTAGAAATGTTTATGGAAGGTTAAAAGCCTGAGTCAAAAAGTAAAGCAAGAAACTCATGAAACAACAGTAACTCTGTCCTTTACACGAAAAGCATTATGGGAGATGCAGCTCCGTAATAGCCAATGGGAGGGAGCTGCATCATCCCTCCTAGCCAATGGGAGGCCAGCAGGGCGGGATATTCGGAGATGGCCAATGGAAGGGAGCTGCGTCATCCTTCCTAGCCAATGGGAGGCCAGCGAGGTGGGATGTTGTGAGATATAGCCAATGGGAGGGAGCTGCGTCATGCCTCCTAGCCAATGGGAGGCCAGTGGGGCGGGATGTTTGAAGTTAGTCAATGGGAGAGCAGCTTGTGCATTGTTTGAATGTTTGAATGGCGCGTTTTAATGTTTGAATGTCACGTTTGCATGTTTGAATTGTGTGTTTGGCGCGTTTTGTAAAGAGAACTTATTTCGTGTATGGAGACAAAAAATTTTGGAAACTGTTTTT
Organism: Plotosus lineatus; assembly: GCA_024760905.1. Taxonomy (NCBI): domain Eukaryota; kingdom Metazoa; phylum Chordata; class Actinopteri; order Siluriformes; family Plotosidae; genus Plotosus; species Plotosus lineatus. The sequence continues at coordinate 53,693,139 of CM045735.1, read as the reverse complement.
CGTAACCTCGATTTTTTGTTTGCTGGGACTATTGTAAAGTGAGGTACCACTGTACCATATTTCCATAAAAACAATGCCATTATGCAGTTTTCTTACGTTGTCTTGCATTAACTTTAACACAAAGAGAAGGAAGATCATGGGTGGTATGGTGATGTAGTGCTTAGCATGTAAAAAGCAAACCAAGAAGGTCCTTGGTTCGATTCCCAGCTTGGGCACGTCTGTGTGAACTTTGTATGTTCTTCCCATGCTTGAGTGGGTTTCCTCTGGGTACTCCGGTTTCCTCAAACAGTCCAAATATCTGAATGTTTTTGGATTGTGGGAGGAAACTGAAAGCCACGCAAGCATGAGGAGAACATACAGAAACGTCTAAGCCCGGGAATTGAACCCAGGTGGAAAACCAGGGTAATCTTAAGCAGTTAAAACAAATATATGTTGAAATTCTGTGTTAATTTGTGTGTGTGTGTGTGTGTGTGTGTGTGTGTAGGTTACAGTGCGTTCATGAACCCAAGTGGATCGGTGTTTCTACAGACGTTCTGTGACCTGGTGGAAGAGTGTGAAGGTTGGGAGATCACACGGTTTCTGACACGGTTGAATCGGCGTGTGGCCTTTGAGTTTCAGGCAAGGGGAAATCAGCTGAAGGGCAAAAAGGAGATGCCATGTTTCATTAGTCGCCTCACTGCTGACTGTTACCCATTCATCAACACTCACAAAAGCTTTATCAGCTGAACATACACCCATATGGTACATTCACTGATTGAAAGACTTCAGAATGCCTTTCTAAGGAAAATAAGTCTTATGCTGGTGCTGGAAACCTCCTCCCCTCGAATCTTATGTTTGTTACTACGACTTCAGGAACACCTGACTTATATGGTTATAGATGCAATAGAATGAAATGGAACATCTGATTTGTCTCTTCAAAGGCACTGGATTTTTGCTCATACTTAACAAATACTGTACACAGAAAACATTATACAATAATACACACTGCCTGGCCAAAGGAAAAAAGTCACTCATACGAATATGTTGTTGTACTGCCTTTATTGTTGCTTACAGCATGTGATCATCATGCCATTTTTTCGACAAACTTAAGCAACATAACATTTATTTATGTTCAGTTTTGGGTTTATTTCTTACCTATGTCTTGAATTGATGAGAGAAAAATGGAACCACGACATAAAGTCTTCTGTAGCAGTGGTCCCCAACCACCGGGCCGCGGACCGGTACCGGTCCATGGATCAATTGGTACCAGGCCGCACAAGAAATAATTATTTATTTCTGTTTTATTTATTATCTGAATCTGAACGATCTTTTATTTTTGAAAAAACTTTTATTTTGAAAATCACTGGATTCTCTCGGTTACATGTCGGTAATTTGAGCGCTAAAATGTAACCCACAAGGGGGCGGCACATGAACAGAGGCGAGTTGGACATGTTTCAAACAATAGCAGGGATTTCGGGTGAGACTTAACCTGGGCCTTCATTCTCCCAGGTGGTGCACCATCACCTGTGTTGAGTGTTTTTCTTTAAGAAGAGTTTGAGCTTGATTAAAAATGTAACGCTTAATCCTGATTAGGGAGGCTGGCGCACATCTCAGCCGACTCTGGGCAAGGGCGGGGTATTATATTTACAATATAAACAAGCTACCCCCATCCCCCCCGGGCCGCGGTAAAATTGTCAAGGGTTGACCAGTCCGCGGTGATAAAAAGGTTGGGGACCACTGTTCTATAGCCCATCCCGCCATTTTCAGTAGGGTTAATGTCAGGACTCTGGGGTGCCAATCCATACGTGAAAACCATTCCTTCTGCCCCCAGAACCACTCATTCATTATTTGAGTTCTCATTTTATATCTGTGACATCAGGGAAGAAAAAGTGCATTGATGTGATAACCTGCTCATTCAGTACAGTACATTCAGATCATTTTCTGCTTCATTTTATTGCCACATTAATGTTGCTGAGCCTTGACCGGAACAACTGGCCACTTTTTTTTTTTTTTTTTGCGTAACGGAAATTTTTTGGCCAAGCAGTATAATATGCCAAACTATACATGTGTCAAAACTTATGTTATGGAATGGACTGTTATTATTAGAGATGTAAAGTATATATTTTTATTTTATAATGTTTTGGAAAAAACCTTACCTTTCTACTGTTTCCCAAAAATGTTCAAAGAATCAGAATCACAGGAATATCGTGCACGGATTTATGTTTTTCAACAATTGTATGACTCGTAAGAACATTGTACAATTTGACTGACACACCTGTCATTTCTAACAACAAAAAAAGGCAAAGTGTGAAGCATTGCTGGTGTCATGCTATGAGGATGCTAATTAAGATTAATCAACCTGCCTGCACAAGCTTCTTCACCTCTTTTCCACACTCTCCATTGCTCTGGGTTGTTGAGCCTAAGTACTTAAAATCCTCCACCTTCTTTATCTCTGCTCTCTGTAACCTCACCGTTCCCCTTGGGTCCTTGTCATTCACACACTTGTATTCTTTCTTACTGAGGCTAACCTTCATTCCTCTCCTTTCCAGGGCATACCTCCAGCTCTCTAGATTTTCCTGCATTTGTTCTCTGCTCTCACTGCAGATCACAATGTCATCTGCAAACATCATAGTCCATGGGGAATCTTGTCTCACTTCGTCTGTCAGCCTGTCCATCACCATAGCAAACAAGAAGGGGCTCAGAGCCGACCCTTGATGCAGTCCCACCTTCAGCTTGAACTCTTCTGTCACACCGACAGCACACCTCACCACTGTCTTACATCTCTTATACATGTCCTGCACCATTCTAACGTACTTCTCTGCCACTCCAGACTTCCTCATGCAATACCACAGTTCCTCTCTCGGCACCCTGTGATATGCTTTCTCCAGATCCACAAAGGCACAATGCAGCTCCCTCTGAACTTCTCTGTACTTCTCTATTAACATCCTCAATGCAAACACTGCATCTGTGGTGCTCTTTCTTGGCATGAAACCAACCTGTTGTTCACAAATGCTGACCTCTGCCCTTAGTCTAGCTTCCACTATTCTTTCCCATTCCTTCATGGTATGGCTCATCAACTTTATTCCTCTGTAGTTGCCACAACTCTGCATGTCTCCCTTGTTCTTAAAAAAGGGCACCATCACACTTCTCCTCCATTCCTCTGGCATCCTCTCACTCTCTAAGACCTTGTTGAATGTTCTTGTCAGAAAATCGACTGCTACCTCTCCTAGACACTTCCATACCTCCACCGGTATGTCATCAGGACCAACTGCCTTTCCATTCTTCATCCTCTTCAGTGCCCTTCGCACTTCACCCTTACTAATCTTTGCTACTTCCTGGTCCTCAATGGTCACCTCTTCTACTCTTTTCTCTCTCTCATTTTTCTCATTCACCAGGTCTTCAAAGTACTCTT
>CM045735.1:53562248-53684748 GCA_024760905.1 Plotosus lineatus | reverse complement strand
AGGATCCCCCCAGTGGAGGAGGAACGCAACCACCGCAAATAATGAGGGCTTTCTGTATATACTATACAGAAAGTACAAATGTACTTGTATAATATTGTATATAATATTTTATATATATATATATATATATATATATATATATATATATATATATATATACATATATATATATATATATATATATATATATATATATATATATATATATATATATATATATATATATATATATATATATATATATATATATATATATATACCAAAGGACAGGACAAAGGCTTTCTATTGAAACTCCATTTATCACTACAGATCTGTTTTAGGGTGGTGAAACCATCCCTCTCTTCAGGTGATTACAGAAGTGATCTGTAATCACCTGAAGAGAGGATGGTTTCACCACCTCTAAACAGATCTGTAGTGATAAATGGAGTTTCAATAGAAAGCCTTTGTCCTGTCCTTTGTTATTTGCTCTACCAAAAGTATTGAGCACTCTCCTACGGAAGGATCTACTCAGAAAATCCTCTATATATATATATATATATATATATATATATATATATATATATATATATATATATACATATATATACACATACATACATATATATATATATCAAACTTTATGGGCTATTCTTAATTTCAGCTACACTTATCCAGGGTATTTTTATTTATTTATTTATTTACTTTATTTGTTATTTTACATTTGTATAACTAGTTGTTACCATTTTTTTATTTATATATTATCTATACTTGTTTTTATCTAGTCTAGTTATCTTATTTTTATAATATTTATATTTTATTTGGTTTTCTATACTTGAATACCTCATTTTATATCAGTAATGCAAATAATTTATCATTTCCTTTATTTATTAGTAATATATTGGTGTCTGCATTGTACAAATATTTTTTTCTTTTATGCCATTTAACAAACACAAAATGATAAACTATTATTGACTGATATATTGCACTACATGTGATACATTAAAACAAGTGTGCGCCGGCATCTTGTCAGCCAAGTGGGCAGTGGTGGCCTGGTGGTAAAGGGCGCTGGATCGCTGATCCTAAGGTTGGGGGTTCGAGTCCCACTCTCCACAAGGTTGTCACTGTCCTCCCCAGTGCAGCTAACTGGGTTATCAAAGGCCGGCCATGTCTCTCACTGTCTATGGTGAGAGTCATGTTAAAAGAACCATTGCTTTAACATTTTCATGTTAAAAGAACCATTGCTGACTTTCGACAAGAGGAGCTGCATAGCCATCAGCGTGTTTCTGTCCCTTGCTAAAGGGTTGCGTCAAGAAGGGGATCCAACGTCTATGCCAAGTCAGGCATGCGAATCAGATGATTCACTATGGTGACCCCTGAGAAAGGGATAAAGCTGAACGGAAAAGAAAGAAGATGTTGCACTATATCTATGAGTATTATTTTTAAATGTTGAAATCAAATAAAATCAATTAATTAAATTTGGTGTAGCCTAGCTTAGGCTAGCCTAGAGGCAAACTAATTCAAGTTAAGTCGTTTTCGACTTACATCGTCCCTCCTGGTACCAAATAATGATATAAGCCGAGGTATACCGGTATATAATTTATAATGACAAAGCTAACGGTTCTGCTACATTCACAAAATACTTCTTACTTCAGTTTAAAATATTTACCCTTGAAGTGGCAGTGGCAAGGATAATAATAATAAAAAAAAAAAAAAAAAAAGAATAATATTGATAATAATAATATTGACAATAATAATATTGACAATAATAATAATAATAATAATAATAATATATTAATACATAATAATAAAAAATATTTTAATATATGTAAAGGTTCTGCTACATTCACAAATTACTTCTTACTTCAGTTTGAAATATTTACCCTTGAGGTGGCAGTGGCAAGGATTATAATAATAATAATAATAATAATAATAATAATAATAATAATAATAATAATAATAATAATGATAATAATAATAATAATAATAATAATAATAATTAAAATAATAATATTGATCATAATAATATTGACAATAATAATAATAATAATAATAATAATAATATATTAATACATAATAATACAATATTTTAATATATGTAAAGGTTCTGCTACATTCACAAAATACTTCTTACTTCAGTTTGAAATATTTACCCTTGAGGTGGCAGTGGCAAGGATTATAATAATAATAATAATAATAATAATAATAATAATAATAATAATAATAAATATTTCTAATATATGTATTAGAGAGGAAGAGAAAGGAAAAAAGCTGGAATATTTCTTGAACATTATGTATATGTATCTCTTACAAGCCTATTATAATCCTAAACCTAAATACAGAAGAGTAAAGGGAGAGAGACATGTAGAGAAGTGTGTGTTTCAGTCAGATTTCTTTATTCAGCTGGCATGCATAACCCCATGTGTGGGCATGTTTTCATAGCAATATCTCACAGTTTTAAGCTTTTGGAGCATTTGAAAGTTTTTTCAACAAAAAGCTGCTTTTACTGAAAAAGGTTTCTATTGGTGTAGGCATGCCAGCAATATGCTATGTACGTGTGAATGTTTGTGTGTGTGTGTGTGTGTGTGTGTGTGTGTGTGTGTGTGTGTGTGTGTGTGTGTGTGTGTGTCTGTGTGTGTATGTGTGTGTGTGTGTGTGTGCGCGTGCATGTGTGTGTGTGTGGTCCAGCTGCTGTGTGTGCTGACAGCTCTGGAGGATTTACGGTACCGATGTGGAAGCTTAGAGGCCGCACACTGGTTCTCCTCGGCGAACTCCAGTCTCGCGTGCACTGCTCAACTGTTTTCCTTTGCTGCGGTACACTGCTCCGCTCCTGGCGCACAGGATCTGATAGTGTGGCCGTGTGCAGCACATACCAGAGCCCTTACCGAGGCCTATTGTATAAATGATGTATGCGCATCAGGTTTTCAGCTGATGATCCACTTCTGTCTACCTGATACGCTTCCTTAGCTCAGGTGAGCTCACTGAGTTCAACTCTTAACTGGGGTGTATGAGATAAACTCTCCTATACATTCTGCATCCTTAAAAAATTTTAATCTAATAATTCTAAAAAAAATTACAGAATCTAATAATTTATTTTGAACCACTCATTTTCTTGGGTCTTGCAAACTTCAACACCATGAAGCATTAAGTGTACAATTTTTAAAAATTATTTTGAGGTTTTCAAAATCAACACATGGTGGCCGTTCAGTGTACTGGTTAGTATTACAATGGACTGACGAGCTGTTCAGGGCATATACCACCTTTTCTTAGAGTAAGCAGAGGTAGGCTCCATCCTCCTGGTGACCCATTAATTAATTAATTCATTCATTCATTCATTCATTTTCTGAACCGCTTAATCCTAATTAGGGCTTCAGGTAAACTGGTCCTCATCTCAGCCGACTCTGGGTGAAGTCTGGCAGCAGAGTACACCCTGGACAGCTTGGTAGGCCATCGCAGGGTACAAGAACGCTGACAGCTATGCTATGCTATGCACAGACAGTGAGAGACATGGCTGGCCTTTGATAACCCAGTTATTTCCATTGGTGGGTCAGCAGTAACAACCAGTTGATAGTGAGGCTTGAACCCCCGACCCTGGGATCAGTAATCCAGCACCCTACCACCAGGCCACCAGTGCCCCTTCCTGTTTTTAATGAATAAATGAATGAAGCTGTTGAAGGTGTGCCTAACCATTCTCCGGGAATAGTCTGAAATCAACTCTTTCTTAAACACTGATCTTAAACAGGGTAAGAGGTATCAATATTAAATAAATTAATTGGCTACCGAGTGGTATATTGTCAAGGTGTGTGAATATTAGCCCAGAGATCGCAAGTTCAATTCTGGGTTAACGCCACAACTGTCTATGGTCGGGAGTCCATGAGAGCTAATTTGCTGAGCTTTTATTGGATGGAGGGACAGCATAGACTCACTTCCCTGTCACTCATAGTGATCCTTAGCCAATCATCGGTGTCTGTGAGCTCATTCGCATGAGGGGGTGGATATTGCTTTCCTTCAAGCGTGTTAGACCACCTCCAAATACGCATGCGCCGCAGTTCGAAAAGAGGTAGGTGGCTAGCGCAGTCAGAGTGTGAATGCTTTCGCCCCTCCCTGGTCGGTGGTGGTCGTGTGATAGAAAAAACAATATTTGATGGGTGGGAATTGGATACAACTGAAATAAATGGAAAAATGGGGGGAAAATCCAAAAAAGTCACAAATGAATGGATGAGATCAACACACTTTGATGATCAATTCAGTTGTACTGAAAGTTCCAAAATGTGTTTTAAATTCGCAAGACTTCCTGAACAATACAATATCCATGATTTGATTGTTTGATTGTTTTACATATGACCTGCTTTGACCCTGAGATTGAAAAATGCTTTCACTGTCTGCATAGGATTTCTTATATGTTCTACTTCTATTTTCTAAACATGTATGGGTGGATTCGCGGTGCTGAAGTGCGGTATGGAAAAGCATGAGAATGTTGGTACATCTCATCCCACACGCTGTCCTACCACTTGCACAGTGTTTCTGGAGTAGAAGCCAAATCAAAATATTTTGACCCGGATTTCAGTAATTCTTATAAATATAATTAAATTAACACTGAACACATTTGGGCCAGAGTGATATAAAGCAGTTATAATCGATCAGCGATTTAGGTTTCATTATGATAAAAAGTCCTAAGGCTAAACATTTCGTCTAGATTATCAGCTTAAACTGATCGATAATGATTTTTTGTTTCTTCTTCCCCCTTTGATTTCTTTCAGGTGATGGCGTTTGTGTCTTTAAGTTCTCCATTATGAGGGACACTGAGTGTTGTCGAGTGGGAACTCAGTGCTTCCTTGTGACTGTGGGTTGTGTGAGCATCCTACTGCGATTCAAGACACGAATAGGTGAAAGACTATTTATAAATACAACTAAAATATATCTCAATATTTTTCTTAATTTACAGAATAAGTTCAGAATGGGTAAATTTGTCAGTTTTTTTACTTTGGAGGATGAAATGATGAAATGATTCTGGCCTTTGGATTTTTACTAAGCATTCGTGCATGACTGAATCAACTGTAAAAATCTATTCACAAAACTAAATAACCACCATAAAATAGTATAAATATTAGTATTCACTTATTTCAAATACAGTGATCCCTCGCTATTTCATGCTTCCGTTTCTGCGGCTTCAGTGCATCGCAGATCTTTCAAAAATATTCATCGAAATATAGGGGTAAAGTTAAGGAAAATGCCAGAAAACAAGGTCAATTATACAAAAAAACCCAAATAAACAAAAACAAAAAACAACCCAAAACCCCCCAACAAAACTACTTACATTTTTATGCGAGGTGCGCATCTGAGTGTGTATTTATATGTTATTTACATTCTATGCATTATTTTTGAATGTTTAATTGTTATTACAGTATACGCATTTATAGCGTTAAATATGTATACGTCAGTCGAGGCGTGGGGGGGTCGATTCTACTTTGCGGAAATTGGCGGTCACGAAGGGTCTCGGTCCCAATCAAAAGCGGAAAGTGAGGGGTCCCTGTATTCAAAGGGCTGTAAAGCCATGTTTAAAAGTTTTTGCATCTTAGTATTTTTCATTTTCACTAGTTTCTTTTTAGTCATAATATCTGAACTATGTTTTAACATGCCTGAGAAATCTTACACCATCCGGGCATGTAATCTGAACACCTCATCACTCATCATGCTGTAGAGTAGAACTGTGAGATCTTCATCTTATTTAAGGAATCTAATATTCTCCACAATCTAGAATTTCAAACCTTCCACCGAATGATAAGGGCTTGGACTGACAGCAGGACAGAAGTGTCAGCATTTGACCAGAGGACAGAAAGCTCATCTGCCCTCCAGTACTTCCAGGTAATATTGAGTTTTCAGATACAACAATGTTCAGGAAATCTCTTTTAAAAGAAATGTTTGGATAACATTTAACATTTTTGACACCCTTTCTCCTTTGCCTTGTTGATAAACCAAGACATGCACTGGTGCGGCAAGGGATAAAAGTGCGATTAAACATAAATATCAGTACCAAGTTTTTAATGGTGAGCATGAATCTTGCCTAAAATCACCATTTATAAACAACATGACCATTCTGTATATATAATAATATAGCACCCCTCAAATTACACTATTAATGTATACTCCATTGGAGCTGGGAAATCTGGTTGATCTGCAATCTCGGGATTAAAAAACATTATTTTGATTAGATAAAGCAAAATATCAGACATATACTGTTCTTCACAGTCACGTTGAACCAACAGCAGCATTATTCTCATGGTTTAAAAATAACAGAATAAAAATATTGTTTTCGTTTTTGGTGTGGTTTATTGTACTATATATGAAAATACCCATCCAGAACATGGTTTACTATTATACATTTTTATATAGTATGTAATAAACTTTGAATGAGTCGGTTAACAGGTGGTGTTAGCAGCACAGTGATTAACTGACCTCGAAGTGCATCGTTCAACTAACCTGCCTCTGTCATGGTTAAAATATAAGAAAGATGATTAGATATATATAATATAAACAATAAAAATCTCATCTATGCATGATCCTATAATCATTTGGTCATTAATTATGTAGTTATAAATCATTGAACACATAACTGGAAGCTATAGCAATGAGACAACAATTATGAAATGATCCCTATGTTTGAATATTTAAACATAATTATCAATGAACCCAGAAAGTTGAATTAAACAGAGGCAGCCATTTTTAATTTTTATGACATCATCATTTTGACAAGTTACTGAAAGTATTTTAAAGTATTTTTAGACTACAAACCGGATTCCAAAAAAGTTGGGACACTACAAATTGTGAATAAAAACTGAATGCAATGATGTGGAAGTGCCAAATTTCAATATTTTATTCCAAATAGAACATAGACGACAGGATCAAAAGTGTAAACTGAGAAAATGTATCATTTTAAGGGAAAAACATGTTTATTTTAAATCTCAAGGTGTCCGCAAATCTAAAAAAAAGTTGGGACAGGTAGCAATAAGATCCTGGAAAAGTCAACTGCACTTATAACGAACAGCTGGAAGACCAATTACCACTAATGAGGTCCATTGGCAACAAGGTTGAGTATAAAAAGAACTTCCCAGAGTGGCAGTGTCTCTCAGAAGCGAATATGGGTAGATAACCAACTCCCCCAATGTTGCACAAAAAGTTAGTGGAGCAATATCAGAAAGGTGTTTCCCTTCAAAAAATTGCAAAGAGTTTGAAGTTATCATTATCTACAGTGCATAACATCATCTAAAGATTCAGAGAATCTGGAACAATCTCTGTGCGTAAGGGTCAAGGCCGAAACCATACTGGATGCCCGTGATCTTCGGGCTCTTAAATGGCACTGCATCACAAACAGGAATGCTACTGTAAGGGAAATCACAGAATGGGCTCAGCAATACTTCCAGAAACCACTGTCAGTGAACACAATCCACCGTGCCATCTGCCGTTGTCAGCTGAAACTCTACAATACAAAGAAGAAGCCATTCCTAAACAGGACTCAGAAGTGCAGGCATTTTCTCTGGGCGAAGGGTTATTTAAAATGGAGTGTGGCAAAGTGGAAAGCTGTTCTGTGGTTAGACGAATCATGATTTTAAGTTCTTTATGAAAAACTGGGACGCCATGTCATCCGGACTAAAAAAGGACAACCCAAGTTGTTATGGTATGGGGTTGCATGAGCTCGTGTGGCATGGGCAGCTTGTACATCTGCAGAGGCATCATCAATGCAGAAAGGTATATTCGGGTTCTAGAACAACATATGCTCCCATCTAGATGTCGTCTCTTTCAGAGAAGACCTTGCATTTTTTAACGTGATAATGCCAGACCACATACAGCATTAATTACAACATCATGGCTGCATAGGAAAAGGATCCGGGTATTGAAATGGCCAGCCTGCAGTCCAGATGTTTCAGCTATAGAGAACATTTGACGCATCATAAAGAGGAAGGTGCAACAAAGAAAGCCCAAGACAGTTGAACAGTTCGAGGCCTGTATTAGACAAGAATGGGACAGCATTCCTATTTCTAAACTTGAGAAACTTGTCTGAAAAAGTTTGATTTACGAGCTCTGCTGGGTAAATGGCTTTTCCAGGCCGATTAGCCTCGACTCTTCCGCATTTATTCCTCCGTGCTCCGAGAACACCTTGTGCAGTGTTTCTCAATTATTTTCTGTGACCCCCCTACAGGAAGAAAAAGTTGGGGAGAGGGTTAAAAAGGATTAGTTGGTTTTCTATTATTTCCTATGGGAATTTTTGTTTTGTCTAACGAACATTTTTACTTACAAGCTTGCCCTTGGAACGGATTAATTTTGTAAGTCAAGGTGCCACTGTACAGACGTTCCTCAACTTACGTTTTTGTTTGGTTCTGGATGGCCGAACGGAAGTTGAAAAAAAATGTAAGTTGTTACTGTATGTTCCAGTGATGTATGATGTTCATACTGTACTATACACCCATAAATACCATTACCATATTTCATAAAACACCCCTAAATCAATTATTATAAACATAACATTGTAAAATAATATCAAATATATCAAATAATATCAACATTAATTTCAAATAAATCAAATTCAGGCAAAATAATTTCAAATGGATAACATTTAATCAAATTCACTCATGAAATATCAAATAGAGTATCAAATATAACCTTTAACATTCTCTATGATGCGATCTTTCTGCTTGTAAATGGTTCCGATGGTCGACGGATGGTCACTTTGCATGAAGCTGAGCCGAGTCACTTTACATGAAGCTTAAAACAGCCAATCAATGCTTACAATATGTGAGGTGCTCCCCCGAAAGGAGTTCACTTGCTTGTGCTTGAGACAAAGCGCCGGTTATACGGACTTCCGGTCTTTCAAGTCCGCAAGGGCGCCATTGAATACTCGTTTAGTACTCAGGCTGCACTGATGTGAATCACCAGCAGAGCGGAGAGTTCTCTTTCTTTTCTGGATTCGGGTTTTCATTCATTTTACAACTCTCTTTGCTTAACTGAGTATGCATAGTAGATTGTGCTGATCCGAGCAGATAGTTAATTCAGTTTTGGGAAAACCAGAAATTCCGGCATATGCCAGAAAACTTGCACCCATGCCCGTAGGCTTACGCTTCTGACCAACCATATTTGCTTAGGGTTACAAAAGTCCTCAAAACAGTGTGAACACAAAGATCACAGAGACGACGTCTTAACACAAGGGTAGCATGCAGTGAACTGGGAAGCAGCAGGGCACGTTCAGTCTGTCGTTTGTAAACAATCGACACAGCATCATTACGTCATTACATCATTACATCAGTGTACTACGTAGGTCTGTGTACGTCAGCGTACTATGTATGTCTCGTACTCAAAATTTGACATAATTTTTTTTTGACAAACAAAAACGCAAAATCGAAAAAACGTAAAACGGATGAACGCAAGTCGGGGAGCGTCTGTAATTCTAATTAATGGTGCACACTTCCACCTCACAGCAATAAGTCTGCAGATGGATTCCCCATACTCGGACGTTTCTGAGTTGACATGTTTTCCCTTTGCCTGCATGGGTTTCCTCCAAGTACGGTGGTTTTCTTTAACAGGCCAAAGATATGCACATTCGGCTAATTGTATATTTTTAATTGCTACCAGGTGTAAGTGTGAATCATTGTGTTTTTGTTGGTCCTGAATTGGACTGGCAAGCTGTTCAGGGTGTTCCCTGCCTTCGTCTAGTTTTGGCTGAGAAGTTCACAGCCTCACAGCATCCTTTATAGGATTAAGTGGTTCAGAAACTGAATGAATTAATGAATTAAGCTTATATTTAATGTTAGCATATGAAAACTTGGGAAATTGTATAAAGAATTTTTCGGTTAGCAGCAAATGCTAAGTCCTATCATACCCAGTATAAGGAATAACATAATTGTTTTATTTTATTTGCAGTTTTACGGCTGTCTTTCTCAGCAGCAGAACATGCTTCAGGATTATCTGAGAACGGCCACGTACCAAAAAGCCATTTTACTGAACGAAGTTGATTTCAGAGATAAGGTCGGGTGATTTGCATAACACTTCTGATCATTGTGACATTTTATAAACAGTGCAGGTTATTTTTCATCATCTCTCTTTGCACAGGTGGTGCTCGATGTTGGCTGTGGAACAGGAATTTTATCCTTTTTTGCCATCCAGGCTGGAGCTAGGAAAGTGTACGCAGTGGAGGCCAGCTCTGTGGCCAAACATGCAGAAGTATTTACACTGCATTCATTGGTTCACTTCACTTTGCTCTACCTTTATCAGAAAGCTTCAAAGTTAAATGTGCTCTTTAATGAGGTGTCATTCTTCAATGAATCCATCTTCAATGCTTAAAAAAAAACAAAAAAACAAAAAACAAAACTTTCAGATCCTGTTGCTGCTAAATCCTTTCCGCATGGAGAGAGTGAGATCATAAGTGTTTGTTGGCAAACCAGGTCATATTCACACACAATAAATCAGTCGGAACTGAGGAAATCACCTGTCACACACAGTTCTGTTTGAGGTTTAGGTGAAGACCTGGGGAGAAGGTCTAGCACGGCTCACATATACAGCACTCGCAGGGAGACTTTGCACATGACTTGAAAGCATGACATGCTGAGTACTTAATGGATTATGGATGGATCTGGCATTTGGCTATGGTGTGTGTGTGTGTGTGTGTGTGTGTGTGTGTGTGTGTGTGTGTGTGTGTGTGATGAATGAAAGGAAGCATTCTTTCATGGATGGGAGGATGCATTCCAGCTTTATCATCAGACCCAGTTCCAGCTTGATTTTTGATCAGTTTTAATCTGGTAACAGTTTTAAAATACAGCCAGATGTGTTTCGTGTCATTTCCAGGACATTGCTATAGAAAACCTGCCAAGTACAGTTTTTACGCTCCAACTTGAATTTTCCTTAGAAATTGCAGTAAAAGGTATTCAGTGTTAATCGGAGGTTCTTGGGTGATCGTTATCAGCATGGCTTACATTTTTCCAGTGTTACTGCCCATACCTTAAATGATCTGTGACTGTGTGTGTGTGTGTGTGTGTGTACTGCTGGATTGTATTAAAAAAAATCTGACAACGCAAACCACTTATTGCCAGTAATTGACAGAGACCTTTATATAACACAGGTACTGGTGACGACTAATGGCTTGGCAGACAAGATCATCGTGCTAACTGGGAAGATCGAGGAAGTGTGCTGCCTTGAGAAAGTCGACATCATCATCTCTGAACCCATTGGTTACATGCTTCTCAATGAAAGGATGCTGGAAAGCTATTTACACTCCAAAAAATGGTTGAAGCCTAAAGGTTTGAGAAAGAATCAAATATCAGGCCCCCCCGGAAAAAAAAAAAGTAAACGGCATAAATGGCTTTCAGGAGCACTCATCAATTATAGTTCACTTCTATTTATTACACGATGCTTATTGCTTGGATTATGCAATCAGCAAATCACACGGTAGCCAATCATATAGGATCACTGCAATACAGCAAATCGTATAACTACAGATCAAGCGCCATAGTTAATTATGCATCAAACATCAGTAACTTAATAAAGATTCTTTACATCCATGGTAAAAACAGAAAAGAAGCTCAGGATGTGCATCAGAACATTTTGAGGCAGACATGCTTTTATGCAAGAGCAGAGTGAGCCAGGGCGGGCTATGGCTATTATTGTGTTTACTGACATCTCAAGTGCTTGTTCACACCTGCTTAGAGCTACCTTGAGGTATGCATATTTATCTCAACGATATCTTTGCAATTTGCGTTCCAATATGTATTTATAATAAAACTGGTACAGGGACCATGCTAAGTGCTAGCCAGCTGCAGCATTTAAACTATCTGACCCTGAACTAGGTGTTAAGCTTATCAGGATCAGAAGTTAATTTCACAAGGTCCATGTAGCAATATAAACATATTTTAGTGGTATTTTATGTAGTTACCTTCCCTCTGAACTAAATTACAAATGGATCACTGTGAGCATTCACCCACCATGCTGATGCTCACAGTGCTGTGCATCGCTGCACTATTTGGCCCAAAAACTTGAATTTGGTTTCCAAAAGATTTCTTCTAGTTATACCCCATTTCACTGGAGCGCGGCAGACTTCCGGAAGCAAAACCGTAGTCATCCTACAACGTTCCGCAGTCATTCCGTCATCTTCCGTGTCCTTCTGTACGATTCTGGAGGTATTCCTCCTCTTCTGTCGGGTCAAAATTTTCCGCAAACGTGCTTTTGAACAGGTTTCCGACAATGTTCCCTCACGTTCCGCAAAAGTTCTGTCCTTTCCGCAAACGTTCCGTGATCGTTCCTTTTATTCTGCAAGTCTTCCGTGAATGTTCCTCCTTCTAATGGGTGGTCAAAAGCGGCCACAGAATCCCCATGGAATACTCATGGAAGGTTTGCGGAATACATGTGGAATGTTTGCGGAATTGTTGTGGATAATTGGGAAGACTTGTGGTACACTCCAGGAAGTTACTTCCACTATAAATTATTCCAGTTCATTCACTTTATTTTTTCTGTTTTCTTGTTCATGTAACAAAGGTTTAAAGTTATAATCACTGTGGTTTGGACTTGCATGCATGGTTTTTAATCTGGAATGATTTAGGTGCAAATAAAAGGACTGTATTGACATTATTGATATTAAACATATTAACATATGTTACATTTTTAATTTATTGTAAATTATAAACATATTGCACATATGGTAAATTATAAACATATGTTAAATTTTACATTTATTGTACATTATAAACATATAGTATGAATGAGAGAATGCGCTTCCTTGGTCATTCCGTGTATATATAGGCGGAATCAGGAGCAAATCCTTTGATCTTTGCTGATTTTTCCTCATTGAAACGTGGTTATGCCGGGTATTCCTCAGTCATTTCTCAGTCATTCCGTGCTGAACGTGAACGGGAGCCTTCATTCCTCCTTTTCCATAATCATTCCGTGTGTCTTCCTTCTAAAAAGGAGTAGTACCGCGGTCGTTCCGCAAACGTTCCATCCTTTCCGTGAACGTTCCGTAAATTATTCGAAGGTCTTCCTTTGCTGTCCGCACTGGTTCTGAAGGGGATCCGAGCGCTTTTACGCATGTATTCCGACATTGTACTACGGTCTTTCCGTGTCCTTTCCGCACATTCCATGATTGTTCCGAAGGTGTTCCGAAGGTGCAATTTTCTGTAGGTTTTTGACCCATTTTCCATGTAAAAATGCCGAAGCTCCTCCATAGAGTGCATTCCGCGCCTTTCCGCCATTATTCTTGCATTCTGCGCTCCAGTAATAGTTCTGCTGACCAGATATCTCAGACGGGTTGGGTGGCGTTTGAGGCAAGGTAGCATTTTATGATTGTGGAAACCAATGAGCTGTATTATGTATTTTTGTCTCAAGGACTTAAAGCCCTTGGCTTCAAACCACAGGTAGCCTTGAGCTAGACCTAGCAGGATAATGGGTTACTGACTATTGTTCAACACTCCAGCTAGCCTGGGACACGCATTTACAGCGAAACTACAGTTTGTGCTTGTGGATAATTGCATGATAATTGAGTATTTCAGTGTATATCACCATGATGTTTATTGTGATGCACCACTATTTATAGCAAACATCTATTTTTATGCTAAGGTATGATGTTCCCCACCTTCAGTGACATCCACTTGGCACCATTTACAGATGAGCAGCTTTATTTGGAGCATCATGCACGCTCCAACTTCTGGTAACTCATCTCACCTTTCTGTTACAGTCTTAAAATGATAAAATGAGCTCGGAAATATTATACAAATTATATGGGACGACTCAACGTCCTCATTTTTATACACAACATATTCATATATTTCTTATATTTATGTATCCAAAGTTAGCATACATTTCTACAAAGCTATTTAAAATAGTATTTTTACCAAAATACTGTTTTCCTAATTTCTGTATAAAATTATTTACTTTGGACATCGGTTTATCAGTTAATATATGTACAGGGATCCCTCACTTTCCGAGGTTAATGGGGACTGCGATCCCCCCGCAACTGCCGATTTCCGCGAAGTAGGATCAAACCCCCTGACTGACATGTACATGTATGTATGTGTATATAATATCAATAAATACATATTGAATGCTATAAATGATTATACTAGCAATTAAACATTCAAAAATAATGCATGAGGTGTAAATAAAATATAAATACACACACATACAGATGCACGCACGCGCACACAAATGCGCATCCCACATTAAAATGTAAGTACTGTAGTCTTGTTGGGTTGTTTTGGGTTGTTTTTTTTTTCCTTTTTGTTTGGTTGGGTTTTTTTTGCATAATTGGCTTTGTTTTGTGGCATTATCCTTAACTTTCCCCCTATTTTTCCTTCATTTCCTTATTTTTTTAATTATTCTCTGAATATTTTTGAAAACCCCGCAATGCACTGAAGCCGCAAAAACTGAAGCACGAAGTAGCGAGGGATCACTGTATACGGTTTTAATGCATTTTTTTGCGCATTCCTAGTTTTTCATAATGATATTGTAAACTTTAAATACAAAAGCCTGCTCTTGGAAACCTTGAAGCTTTCTTGGATTAGATCATATTCTCAGATAATATCCCACAAAACTCAAACCCATGCTTATACTAATACATTCCTCGCCTCCATGGATGATGACTTGAAGAGAAATACCAGTGCCTTAACAGACCATACCTGACCCCTCATCGCCCTCACAGTTCCTCTTACCATGGCTCCAGAAAAGATTCATGCCTCCCATTGAATGTTTATATGTCTCCTCCATGGTTTATTTGATGTCTCCCAAGGGCCTGCACTTGGCCGTCACAGAGAAACGACAGTCAGCCCACCACCCACAGCTCAGGTTCTGCTTGCACGGTTCTTTGACCCATACCAAGTGGGCTTCCTGTTTCTCTACGCTCCAGTGCAGTCCAATACTGACTCATTGCAAGGAGACAGGGTGTCCGCTGTATATTCCTCTTTGCTTCAACACTGGAGTTAACCAAGCAAAGTGCTGAGAGGGTGGCTCTGGTCATCCAGGGAGACATTTCACCCAATCAGAAACGGTCATCTGGTATTAAATATATTTTTGGGAGCTAGTTTTTTTAAATTGAAAATGTGAACGCAGCCACAGACTAGTTTTGGAATGTTTTTATAATTTTATATTTAATATCATTGACACCTACAATGCTATCTCGATGAAATAGCATTATGGATGAATCATCACTGCTTCTCTCAGTATATACTAGTACATGCTGTCAGCCTATAATCAGATATTAAATGAAGCTTAAGTACAATTGTTCAAAATAAAATATATTCATTCATTTCACTTTCCAAGCTGCTTAGTCCTACTTAGGATGGCAGGAAGGCTGGCAACAGCCTGGACAGTTTGCCAGGTCGTTTGAGGACCACACAAACACACCACACACACACACACACACACACCACATCTCACTCTCACACCTAAGGGTGATTTCTAACAACCAATTAGCCAATAGTGTTTTTTGAACTGTGGGAAGAAACCAGAGTATCCAGAGGAAACCCACCCAAGCATGGGGAGAACATGCAAGTTCCACACAGAATTGCTCAGGAATTGAACCCAGGCCATCTTGCTGTGGGCTGACGTGCTAACCACTGTGCCGCCATGATAGCCCATTTATTGATCCTTATAATAAAAAACCATGTTAAAACATATATCAAATCATTGTGCTTGTTGCGAGACATTTCATGCTGATTTCAAGCTCTAAAAAGAATGTATCTATCTTCCAAGGAGATTATTGCTTATCTTTGGTTTTATTTTTTCGTGTCTGTTTGTTTGGATTCTCAAAAAGGATTATGTGCAAACAAAAATGTATATGAAGTTTTGCACAAGAAATATTCCACTAGATGTCAGTGGTGATCTGGATCAGACTCTAGATCCTAGAATGTTTGAAAGGATTATCTAACGTTGTGAGATATGACGAATTTTTTGGAAGTATGGTACTACAGCAGGCCCAGCAGAGGGTGCTGGATACATCCTGTTATGTGCAAAATGTTATGTGCAGATTTCTATCAAAAGTAGGATTCCTTGACGAGGAAGACTCCAAGTAGATTTTGGAGAGAGTCACATCAAATTTTGGATTCAGGAATTTTTAAAGGATTGTACTGTATGACATTGTGAGGTACATTTTGATCCATGTGAAGCTTGCTGGGCATGATGCAGGTTTGCACTTTCCAATTAATTCTGTTTAAAGCATATATATGTACAGTGGTACCACGACTTACAAGTGTTAATTACAGTATTATTAATGTTAATGTTCATGTATTATTACTGTGAAATGTTTATTGTTAAATGTTTATCTTAAATATATTACGCCAAAAAAAAACCATGTTTGTGTCAGGATATATGAGTTTGGGAGGGAGTTGGAAAGGATTAATTGGATTTCTATTGTTTCCGATGGGAATTTTTGTTTCATCTAATGAACATTTCCACTTAAGAGCTCACCCTTGGAACGGATTAATTTCAGTAGCGGTACCACGCTTTCTCTCTCTCTCTCTCTCTCTCTCTCTCTCTCTCTCTCTTTATATATATATATATATATATATATATATATATATATAATATCCCCCGCTACTTCGAGCTTCAATTTATGCGGCTTCAGTGTATCGTGTTTTTTTTTTTAAATTTTCATCAAAATAAAAAAATAAGCAAATTCAAGAAGAAAAGTGGAAAAGGTTAAGGCAAATGCCACAACAACAAGGCCAATTGTGCAACAAAAAAAAAACAACCCTAAACAAACACAAAACAAAAAACATCCCAAAATCTCCCATCAAAACTACTTACATTTTTGTGAGTTTCATGTTTTTATGTGTGTGTATTTATATTTTATTTACATCTTATGCATTAGTTTTTAATGTTTAACTGTTATCATAAGCATTTATAGCATTGAATATGTATTTATTGATATTATATATACATATACATGTACGTATATGTAAGGGCAGTGGTGGTCTAGTGGTATAGGGCGCTGGATCGCTGATCCAAAGGTTGGGGGTTCGAGTCCCACTCTCCACAAGGTTGTCACTGTCCCCCCCAGTGCAGCTAACTGGGTTATCAAATGCAGGCCATGTCTCTCACTGTCTATGGTGAGAGGCATGTAAAAGAACCATTGCTGACTTTCGTAACGAGTAGCTGCAAAGCCGTCAGCGTGTTTCTGTCCCTTGCTAAAAGGGTTGTGACAGGAAGGGCATCCGACGTAAAAACCTCTGCCAAATCAAACGTGCGAATCAGATGATTTGCTGTGGCAACTCCCGAGTAAAAGGGAAAAAGCCGAAAGGAAGACAGACAGTCATGTACGTGTATGTCAGTCGGGGGGGCGTTGAGGGGTTGGTCCTACTTAGCGGATTTCAGTTATCACTTGGTCCAAATTAACAGCGGAAAGTGAGGGATCCCTGTATATTCTACTAGTCTTGAAAATATAAAATAGATATCAATATTTCCTTCTATATAATTGTAAAATTTAAGAATGTTCATGAAGTGGAACTTGCATTTCTTTTTTTTGTATTGTTTTTGTTTTCTATGTAATACAGTGGTACCCTGACTTACGAAATTAATCCGTTCCAAGGGCAAGCTCAATCTTAATGTTTGTTAGATAATACAAAGATTTCCATAGGAAATAATATAAAACTAATTAATCCGTTCCAACCCCCTCCAAAACTCATAACCTGCCACACACACGTATATTTGACCTAATATAGTAAAGATAAACAATAAATATTTAATAAATACTAATAAAACAAGAAAAAAAACAATAAGTCAACTAACCCTTCCAATTACTGACTGCGGCAAAGATGTCACGTTGGCACGAAGATATCATGTAGGCAGGCATGAGATGGTGCACAACAGAGAAGGAGGAGGAGAATTTTGTGCATATGCACGCTACGATTGCCAGCGAGGAAAGGCAGATGTAGTGTTTGCCTTAAGAATGTTAATAGAGAAGTACAGAGAAGGCCAGAGGGAGCTGCATTGTGCCTTTGTGGATGTGGAGAAAGCATATCACAGAGTGCCGAGAGAGGAGCAGAGAAGTATGTTAGAGTGGTGCAGGACATGTATGAGAGATGTAAGACAGTGGTGAGGTGTGCTGTCAGTGTGACAGAAGAGTTCAAGGTGGAGGTGGGACTGCATCAAGGGTCAGCTCTGAGCCCCTTCTTGTTTGCTATGGTGATGGACAGGCTGACAGACGAGGATAGACAAGAATCTCCATGGACTATGATGTTTGCAGATGACATTGTGATCTGTAGTGAGAGCAGAGAACAAGTGCAGGAAAATCTAGAGAGGTGGAGGTATGCCCTGGAAAGGAGAGGAATGAAGGTTAGCCTCAGTAAAACAGAATACATGTGTGTGAATGACAAGGACCTAAGAGGAACAGTGAGGTTACAGTGAGCAGAGATAAAGAATGGAGGATTTTAAGGATAAAGAATGGAGGTGGAGGATTCTAAGTACTTAGGTTCAACAATCCAGAGCAATGGAGAGTGTGGAAAAGAGGTAAAGAAGTGTGTGCAGGCAGGTTAGAATGGTTGGAGAAAAGTGTCCAGTGTGATGTGTGATAGGAAGGTATCGGCAAGAATGAAAGGAAAGGTGCACAAGCCGGTGTTGAGGCCAGCGATGAATGGTTTAGAAACAGTGGCACTGAAGAAAAGACTGAAGCAGTGGAGGTAGCAAAGACGAAAATGTTGAGGTTCTCTTTGGGAGTAACGAGGATGGATAGGATCAGGAATGAGTTCATCAAAGGGACAGCACCTATAAGAGGTTTTGGAGACAAGGTCAGAGAGGCTAGATTGAGATGGTTTGGACATGTACAGACGAGGGATAGTGAGTATATTGGTCGTATACTGACGTTGGAACAACCAGGCAGAAGGCCTAGAGGAAGGCCAAAGAGAAGATTTATGGATGTGGTGAAGGAGGACATGAAGGTAGTTGGAGTAAGAGTAGAAGATGCAGAAGATAGGGTGAGATGGAGGCAGACGATTCGCTGTGGCGGCCCCTGAAGGGAAAAGCCGAAAGGAAAAGAAGAAGACACTATGTCCTGGAGTTTGGTCTGCGCATTTCTATGTGGAGTTTGCATGTTGTCTTCATCTTTGCATGGGTTTCCTTTAGGCACTCCAGTTTCTTCCCACATTCCAAACACATGCAATGTCTAATTGGATATTCTCGACCACCACTAGGTGTCACTGTAAATGGTTGCATGTGTTTGTTGGCTTCAGTGTCTGACCCTTCACCTGGAGTTTAGCTAAAGGTGAAATTTCAGTGTTCCCATGACTGCAGTATGATTGAGTGGTTCTTAAGTGGACTTTTGTGATGTTTAACATCTATCAGGCTGTTAAGGTTTTTTTTTTTATGAGACCTTGTGATGGACGATAGTAGACCTTATATATTCATGACTATCATAAACGTTTATTTAAATTTTGCACAGGCTGCAGACTTCCTTCTACGGGGTGAACCTGAGCGGACTCCATCCCTCAGCCATGGACGAGTTCTTCAGACAGCCAATAGTGGTTTGCTTCCACTTTCAACATTCCTATTATATTTTCTTTGTTGTAAACTTAAGGCCATCATAATGATCATGAAGTTCTGTCTCTTTCAGGATACGTTTGAGACTCAGATCTTGATGGCTCGGTCCGTAAAACACAGCATTAACTTTATGGAAACAAAGGAAGAGGACTTGCACAGGTATGGATTTTAAACAACAGTTTCTAAAGTTTGCTTACAAATAAAATGTTAAAATGAGAGTACATTTGGTTCTACAGGATAGAAATTCCTTTTGTCTTCAAACTTATGCAGTCAGGACTGATTCATGGACTTGCGTTCTGGTTTGATGTGGCTTTTGTAGGATCAAGGTGAGAATTAAGACATGAGTTATTAACTGACTTTACCATCAGCTATACAGTTGAATCTAATAAAACAGTCATTATGCTCTACTTTATAGAACAACAGTGTGGCTCTCCACTGCCCCACATGAGCCACTGTCCCACTGGTACCAGGTCCGATGCCTCCTACAGACGCCTCTCTTTGCTAAAATAGGCCAGACGTTATCTGGACGAGTTCTACTGATTGGCAATAAGAGGTATTTCTCTAAATAATCCAAGGATACAGTGGATGAGAAAACCGCTGTGATGTTTATTTCTGATTATTCAATTTACAATTTACAATTTACTATCTTTCTTATTTGATAGGCAAAGCTATGATATTCATATCACAGCTGTCATTGATGAGTCTGGCTTTAAATCTGGCAATACTTTGGACCTTAAAAACCCCTTCTTCCGGTAGGCATCAAAGTAACTCTTAAGAAATTTATCCTTTAAGCAGACCAGTAAAAAACTATTGGATGGATGGATGGATAGATAGATAGATAGATAGATAGATAGATAGATAGATAGATAGATAGACAGACAGACAGACAGACAGACAGACAGATGGACGGACGGATGGACGGACGGATGGACGGATGGACGGACGGACCACAGACAGGCAGACAGATAGATCGATGGATGGATGAATGGATGGAAGGATGGATGGATGTACAGACAGACAGATAGATGGATGGATGGATGGACAGATGGGCAGACAGACAGACAGATAAATCAATGGATGGTTGGACAGATGGACAGATGGATCGACAGATGGACAGACAGACAGATTGATGGATAGATAGACAGATGGGAAGGCAGACAGACTGAAAAATCAATGGATGGGTGGACAGATGGACAGACGGATCGACAGATGGACAGACAGACAGACAGGCAGACAGACAGACAGACAGATAGATGGATGGATGGCTGGATGGATGGATGGACAGATGGGCAGACAGACAGACAGACAGATAAATCAATGGATGGGCGGACAGATGGACAGACGGATCGACAGATGGACAGACAGACAGATTGATGGATGGATAGACAGATGGGAAGACAGACAGACAGAAAAATCAATGGATGGGTGGACAGATGGACAGATGGATCGACAGATGGACAGACAGACAGATAGACAGACAGATTGATGGATGGATGGATGGATGGATGGACAGACAGATGTACAGGCAGATGGATTGACAGACAGACAGACTGATGGATGGGAGAACGGACAGACAGACAGACATACAGACGGACAGACAGACAGACAGACAGACATACAGATAGATAGATAGACAGACAGGCATACAGATAGATAGATAGATAGATAGATAGATAGATAGATAGATAGATAGATAGATAGATAGATAGATAGATTATTTTCTTTGTTGTTAAGTTGCTAATAGATCTTAAGATAAGATAAGATAAGATACAGCTTTATTAATCTCACAATGGAGAAATTCACTGTTACAGGCTCTTGAGGTACTATCAGTAGGGGGTGCAAAAATAGATACAAGTACGAACATACACACATACATATATAAGTAAATAAATAAATAGATACATAAATAGTATAAATTACTAAACAATAAAAGAAAAGAATGGAGCAACTTATAGATTGGCCTATATTAAAGTGTAATGTATCTGAGTGCAGAGTAGATGGGTTGATATGGTTGACAGTCAGTGGGGTAGATGTGGTTGATTAAAGTGCAAGGGGTTTTTATTGCACATAACCTGTATTTTCACAGACAGTTACAAAGTGGCGTTGTACAGTCTGATAGCGGTGGGAATGAACGACCTGCGTGTAGCGCTCCTTCCTGCACTGAGGATGCCTCAGTCGCCCACTGAAGGAGCTGCTTAGCCTCGACAGTCTGGTGCAGTGGGTGAGAGCTGTTGAACAGGATGGATGTGAGCTTTGCTACCATCCTCCTCTCACTCACCTCCTCCACAGAGTCCAGTGGGCAGCCGAGGACAGAGCTGGCCCTCCTGACCAGCTTGTTCAGTCTCTTTCTGTCCCGCCTGTGCTGCCCGGCCCAGCAGATGGCAGCGTAGAGGATTGCAGAGGCTACCACAGAGTCATAAAATGTCCTGAGCAGAGGTTCAGATATGTCGAAGGACCCAGTCTCCTCAGAAGGTGGAGGCGACTCTGGCCCTTCTTGTACAGGGCGTTGGTGTTGTGGGACCAGTCCAGTTTATTGTTAAGGTGAACACCCAGGTACTCTGAAACTGTCCACTGTCTCAATGTCCTGTCCCTGGATGTTCACTAGTAAATGTGTGTGTGTGTGTGTTTGAGTGTTTCTCCTGAAGTCGACCACCATCTCCTTCGCCTTCCTAGTGTTCAAGCACAGGTGGTTGCGCCACACCAGTCCACGAAGTCGACGATGACCGACCGGGTACTCCAGCCTCGCTCCTCTGACACACGGCCCACGACGATGGCGGAGTCGTCCGAGAACTTCTGGAGGTGGCAGCTGTTTGTGTTATATATGAAGTCCGAGGTATAGATGTTAAAAAGGAAGGGTGAGAGGACGGTGTTCCCGCGGTGCCCCTGCTACAGACTACCACCTTGACTTACAGCCAAGAGCCGCACGCACTGTGTGGACGGTTAGTAAGGTAGTCAATAATCCAGGCAGCAAGATGCCCGCCCACTCCCACGCCCTCCAGCTTCCCTCGCAGACGCCGCTGGCCTGATGGTGTTGAAGGCGCTGGAGAAGTCAAAGAACATGACCTCACAGCGCCTGCCGGCGACCTCCAGGTGGGTGAGTGCCCGCTGCAGAAGGTAGATGACGGCGCCTTCTACTCCGATGTTGGGCCTGTAGGCAAACTGCAGCGGGTCTAGGTGGGGCTCACCATAGAGCGGAGGTGTTCAAGGAGGAGCCTTTCCATGATCTTAATGAGGTGGGGAGGTCAGGGCGACAGGTCTGTAGTGTGGGCTGGTTCCTTCGCTTGTGCTGTTTTGGGAACCGGGAACCACACAGGAGGTCTTCCAGAGGACTGGAACCTTCTCCAGGCTGAGGCTCAGGTTGTACAGGTAGCATAGTACCACACAGAGCTGGTCTGCGCAGGTCCTCAGCAGCCTGGGACTGATGCCATCAGGTCCTTCAGATTTCCTTCTGATTTAGTCGCTTCAGCTGTCTCCTCACCTGGTCTGATGTGAGGGAGAGGGGGCTGGGGTGGGCTGCAGAGGAGGGGGATGTGTCTGTCGGGCTGTAGCAGCCGGAAGTTGGCCTGGGGAGGGGAGGTGTCAGCTGGTCTGGAGACGTGTGAAGAGGGAGGGGAACGGGGAGGTGCAGAGGGGAGGGGGAGAATCAAACCTGTTGAAGTAGCAGTTTAATTCATCCGCCCAGCGCTGGTCACCATCAGCTGTCCCTCTGACACCCTGCCCAAATCCAGACATGGTCTTTAGTCCTCTCCAGACGTCCCGCACGTTGTTCTGAGCCAGCTTCTCCTCCATCTTCTTCCCATAGACCTTCTTTGCCCTCCTGATCCTCCACTGGAGCTCACGCTGGACCTTCTTCTGCTCCTCTCTGTCCCCCGAGATGAAAGCCCTCTTTTTCTGGTTCAGGAGGACTTTGAGCTCAGGGGTGACCCATGGGTGGTTGTTGGAGAAGCACCGTACTCTCCGTGTTGGCACGGTGCTGTCCACGCAGAAGTTCATGTAGTCGGTGATACAGTGTGTGAGGCTGTCGATGTCATCACCAAAGGAGTTACAGAGCATGCTCCAGTCTGTGGTCTGGAAACAGTCCCTAAGCCTCTCGTTGGTCTCCTCGGTCCACACTTTCACAGACCTCTTCTTTAGGAAAACATTAAATCAAACTACAAAATGTTGTAAAAATGTGAATTGTTTAGTACATTACAACAACAACAACAACAAAAATTATAGAAAGCCCCATGAAACAAGAATTAAAGATTAAACTATGAAAGATGAAAGTTCCGTTTTCTCTTATCTGAAATCTAAAACAATCCCACCAAATTCTAAATGTAGTTTAAACGATGTTTTTTTACATGAATGAAAATCATAGCCCTGTAAAACAAACAAAAATACTTTTTAAAATGTGACCCTTTACTGCTACCTAGTGGTGGTGTATTACTGCCTGCTTGAGAAGGCTTCAAACAACTTTTATTTTCTGCTCAACACAACCGTATCTTTCTTTCATTATAGATATTAGAGACAAAATACACACTTTTCGTAATATTACACAACGGCAAACAATTCCTGTTCATTCCATACATGTGTATGTGTCTGCCTGTTTAGGATGCCAGGGTGGCTGCAGATGTAAAGAACCCACAGCAGTAAAGAGCATTAAATGAGGATTGGCAGAGTAGTCAGTGCCACAGTGGCTGGAAATGCGGCATCCGTCGAGGAGGCCGGGTAAAGTAAAGATGTATGAAGTTGAGTTGCAGTGATAGTTTAAAAATAAACTCTAGTTTCAATACATTCTCTGACAGTTTTTTTTTAATTAATGATATTCTAAAATAATAAATTATAGTTGTGAGTATGGCAGCCTATTGAAAGGCCTTCATCATATTCATAGTCTTTACATTCATGGCATTTAACAGATGCTTTTAAACAGAGTTATTGACTTAAAAAAAGAAACTCATTATACATTTGAGCAGTTAAGGGTTAAGGGCCTGAATCAAGGACCCGACAAAGCTGCCCCGCTTAACAAATTGATTAGAACACCTGTCCTAACTAAGACAAATGCAACATGTTTTTTGGCATTGATTCATGGAATATACTGTATGAGGAAGACAACATTCCCAAACATTAGTGCAAAATACACACAGATTACTGGCACAAGAAACAATAATCTGGAACACTCGGAATGACGGACTGGCCAAACTGGAATTCACGTGAACAAATATTGGGGAAAATTCCAAGGACACTGTTTTTTGGAAGAGTTACAAACAAGCGCTGGAGAAACATGGGTCGACAGAAAGTGTCGAAAATTATAATAAATAAAATGCCTGCAAGAACGTTCTCTGATATAAAAAGGCTAACCACCCTGGACCTAGTTGCTCTGAAGTGGACGTGCTATGCCACCATGCTGCCCAAGCATGAACCATAGAAATAATTAAAATAACAAACGCAGCATGAACGATAGCATCATTTACATTCATTATGCAGTCTTTTTTTTTTACATAGGCAACTAAAAAACTACATACCTCTTTTATAAGTAAAATTAAATGAAGTTGAGTAAAATATACCAAATTATGAATATTATTTTATCCTTAATATTTATTTTGGCACATCCATTTAACCCAGTGCTTTTTAAATAGCGGGGCATATAAATACAGTAGTATGATAGGAGGGGGAGGGGCGTGTAAAAGCCTGGGAACATGCCTTTCTGGAATGGTGTACGAAAATTCAATGTAATTACACCTCCAGTCCAGTAGTTAGCAGTGGCAGTCTCATTGTTGCACTATGGTGTAGCTACCCGGTGAGCAAACGATATGAAGTGCAGTAAACAACCCCTCAAAAAACAACACGGAAACATTTCTAACAGGAAGGAAGAGAAAGATGGAGAGAGACAGAGATATTAAGACATAAATAAGTTGAATGAGTCTCCTTGAATAAGTTGAATTCTTTTTAGTTTTAGGCACATTGTCGCACCTTAAATATTTTCTGTTACAGATTAAAAAACAATGTTCATGAAGTTTTTATTTATTGTAAGTTGAACTATATTTCTTTATTTGTTTATTTTTAATGTTAATAAAGATACAATCTTATGCAGAGGTGTACTAATTACTAATAACAATTTTATAGACAAATACTGTAATGTAATAGTCGCTCGCGGAGCGGTGGGAAGGCGTGAAATATTTTTTCTTCCTAGAGGGGGCGCCATAGAAAATAATTGAGAATAATTGAGAGAAAAGATTTAACCGAAAGTATTGCAGGGGAGAATCCAGTCAAAAACTTTTTGCAGTTGACAGAGTTGTGTTTAAAGATGATTTGTCAGTTCGAAGTACTGTATTGAATTCAGAACAATTTTATATCAGTTTGTGATCCCGGAGCTTGTTAAAAGGTTTCTTTCTCTTTCTCTCTCTTTCTCTTAGATACGCTTGACTGACCAATTGTTACTGGGATTCTCAATCTGCCCTGAAATCTTCAATCAATTCCTTAAAAGTGCACCTTGAAGTTCAAATCATGATTTATTTCTCCGAGAACTGCGTATTGCTAAAGAGTGTGTTGTGTTTTGGTATAAGTTGAATACAAATAAAATACAACCATCTGTAATACAGAGTCATTAAGGGGTAATTTTTTTTTCTTTTTGACTCCAATATTATGCTCCACTGTATAATTACTCACTCATTTAATCTTACTTGGGTTCCTATCCCAAAAGTTGGGTACACCTTGAACAGCTTGCCAGACTATTGCAGAACCAGCACACATACAACTATTCACACTCACAAGTAGGGGCAATCAGGAACAGACATTTAACCTAAATTGCATGTTTTTGGACGGTAGAAGGAAGCAGAGTGCCCAAAACCAGAATGGGAGGGACAAGCAAACTCTACAAAGAAGCACCTGAGCCCAGGACTCAAACCCATGACCTTCTTTCTGTAAGGCGATGTGCCAATCATTACGCCACTGTGCCGGTCCTTGGGCGCCAGCCTCCCTGTGACCCTAATTAGGATTAATTGGTTCAGAAAATGAACGAATGAATGATTATAAAAATAGACAGGAGACAAATTACTGTTTGCACGTATTCAATAAGGATGAGCAAATATATATAAATGTGGAAAGGTTTTAGACACATGCACAGAAATGCTGTAGAGTTAAGATGCATCATATCATCATCATCATTGTCGTCGTCGTCCTCAGCTTAATCTGAGGTCGCGTCATGAGGGCAGCAGCGTAAGCAATGAGGTCCAGACGTCCCTCTCCCCAGCCACTTCCTCCAGCTCTTCCGAAGGGACACCGATGCGTCCCTGACCAGCCAAGAGACATAATCCCTCCAGCGTGTTCTAGATCGATCCCGGGGTCTCTTCCTGGTTGGACCAGCCCGAAACACCACACCGGGGATGTGTTTGGAAGGCATTTGAACCAGATGCCCGAGACACCTCAACTGGCTTCTCGCAAGAAGAGCTCCTCCTGGATAGCTGAGCTTTTCATCTTATCTCTAAGGGAGAGTCTCACCACCCTGTGAAGGAAGCTCATTTCAGCCGCTTCTATCACATCATGCTATTGTTGCCTACATGGGCGTTGAGGTCTCCTAGGACAACGAGGGAGTCCCCTGGGAGAGAATTCTCCAGCACACCTCCAAAAGACTCGTCCACTCACTCAAAGGTGGAGGGAAGCTACCATTTCGTCAACCGTGGAGAACTCCAACATGTGGGCACCGAGACTACATGGGCAACTTCAGAATGGGAATTAGGTCCGGTCCCTCTCGAGATGGGTGCCAGAGCCCAAGCTATGCATGGAGATGAGTCCCACTATACAGTCGGCCCTCTACTTACTAAATTAATCCGTTACAGAGCCTTTTTCGTAGCCTGGAGTTTTTGTAAATAGAAGCGCATTTTACATGCAAAACGCGTGATTTCTTCCAAGGCTCCCAAGACTACCCTATAAACCCTTTAAAATGATAAAAGTACACCAATTTTGTATGAAATATGTATGAAACATGTGTTAAAATTAAAAGAAAGTATTTATTAAACCATTTAAACATTTTATTAACATATTAAACCATTTTATTAACATATTTAATAATTAAACCATTATTAAACATTTTTTATTAACGCACATACACACACAACACTCTCTCTCTCTCTCTCTCTCTCTCTCTGTGTGTCTCTCTGTCTCTCTCTGTCTCACACACACACACACACACACACACACACACACACACACACACACACATTCACACGTACATAGCATATTGCTGGCATGCCTACACCAATAGATACCTTTTTCAGTAAAAGCTGCTTTTTGGGTTTTTTTTGTGGTGCGCTCAGCCGAATGCGGGCTCCGCCCACATGCAGGACGCCGGAGCATTTTAAGACGGGGAATTCCAAGCGCACTCCCTGCTTAACAGATTGGAGGTCAGGACTCAACTTTAACTTGTTTCCTTGAGGGATCAGAGGTCCGGATGAGCCGCATTTTACTCACATTCGGCAGAGTGCGCCACATTAATTAAACAACTTAAAAAATGAAAAATAAGCTGCAATGTGCTCTCTCAAAAGAGAGTTAAAAGAACGCCTCCTTTCATCTCTGACTGACTCTGTACACAGTTTTTCTCTAATCTCTATCGCTCTCTCTCTCACACACACACACACACACACTATCTCGCTCTCTCTCTCTCTCTCACTCTCACACACAAACACACACACACACAAAACTCTCTCTGGTGTGTTTTGCCGAATGCGGGCTCCGCCCACCCACAACGTGCAACCGACAGACCAATTGTATTTAAATGTTTAAATGGACGGGATGTTGTATTTAAAGCAGAATTACAGTACCTGTTTGAAAGATCAGAGGTCCTGATTCAATATTAACTTGCTTCTTTGCGAGATCGGAGGTCTTCTCCCATGGAACACTCTGTTTCATGCTCCTTCTGCTTCAATATCCTGCCGAAATTATTGCCTCCGTCACTGTATTTCCGCTTTAAGGTCTCCTTCTGCTTCAATATCGTCCCGATTTTAGAGGGGTTTCGGCGATAACGAAATATAACGCAATGATCAATCTCTAAACAAGCCAACAGTCCTGTTCAACTCTCCACGCATGTGACAAAGAGGAAGTATGGGTACAGGAAGTATGGGTACAGGTCAGATCCCTCCTGGCCAATGAGAGGCCAGCGGGGCGGGATGCTGGGAGACAGCCAATGAGAGAGTAACTCGCGCATTGTTTGAATTTTGAATGGCGCATTTGAAGTTTTGAATGCCGCATTTGGTGCTTTTTGTAAAAACAGGTTGTTTTCGTAAAAAGAGGACGGAAATTTTGGAAAATGTTTTTCGTAACCTGGATTTTTCATATTCATAGGTTTTAGTAAGTAGAGGGCCGACTTAATCAGTATCTCTCAATCTCAAGCACCAGCTCAGGGTCCTTCCCTACCAGAGAGTTGTTACATTCTCTGTCCCAAGAGTCAGAGTCAGTAGCTGCGGATCGGTCTGACAAAACCCATGCTTTCGGCTGGCACCCAATTCACCATGCAACTGACCCCGATAGCCCATCCCACAGGTGGTGGGTCCATGGGAGGGCGAGCCCATGTCTTCTTTTCAAGCTGGGCTCAGTTGGGCTCCATGGGCAGAAGCGTGACCATCAGTTGCTCACCTTCAAGCCCTCCTCCCAGGCCTGGCTCAGGGGGGGGGGAGGAGATCCCTGGTGCAGGCAAGTCCTTTTACGTGTAAACCGTGAAACCGTGTCCTTTTAAGTTTCTCCATAGAGGTTTTGAACCGCACTTCGTCTGAACATTCACCTGGGACCTGTTTGCCTTGGGTGACCCTACCAGGGGCATAATGCCCCAGACAACATAGCTCCTAGGATCATTAGGACGCGCAAACATGCTAATGCACAACTAATAAAATAAAAGTCAATTGCAGAGTTTATGCCAAAAAATGGTTGACTTTTCACAGGATCATATCATAGGGCACAATCATGCTGATGGCTATGCAGCGACTCTTGAGGAAAGTCAGGAATGGTTCATGAACCTCTCACCATAGACAGTGAGGGGCGTGGCCGGCCTTTGGTAACCCCATAAGTTGCACTGGGGGGAGGCCTGCACATTGGCTGTCAAACAAAATATAATTTACTGTTAAAAGGTCCTGCACTATATAAAACACGGTATAATACAGTAAAACACTATATATTATTCAGAACAATAGATATTATATAATATTAGGTAGTTAAAAGAAAATCGTTTGCAATCTTAAAATACCAAAACCGACAGTGGTGTCGCAAAATGATGACGTAATTATTCGCGACAGTTTTTCTTTTTTTATTTGCAAAGAGTGCCGAAAAGCGTTTCTTCTCAACACATGGGTGAGTTGTGAACGTGTCTGTTAGAAGTGAAATTAAAAACGACACCTAGCTATATATTTGCATGTTTTTTTTATCTGTTACAGCTTAAATTTTTTGTATTTTCAATGAGTACGGGCTGAAGTTAAAGTGTAAAGCATATATCTAGAGAATTTTATTAAAGTTATCTGTAGCATGGCTTGAGTTTTAGCTAATGATGACTGGTCTGTTACAAATCAGGCAAAGGTATCTCGTTGTTTATAAAAATATGACAGACATGAATCTTAATGTTTCTGTTTTGCAGTTTTTTGGACACCATGGAGTCTAAACCAAGGAAAAAATCATTCAATGTTAGAGATGGAAAGAAAGCTGGATTTAAAGGGAAGGGTAATACCGGTTTTAACCCACATACTTTATAGTGTTTTATTTATTATTCTTTATATTATTATGAGGTATGTTCTAAGATTAATGTGTACATGCTCCTGAGGGTAATGTCTATAAAGATTTCTTGTGATTTTTCTCTCTGTTAGCTCATAAAAAGCTAAAATGATCCATAAGAGATATTTATCAATGTTTTAATTTACATGTTATATAAAACTATTTAGGCAAACCAGAGGGAAAGCCTGCAGGTAAACATCCTTTTAAACCTCACAACTCGGACAAAAAGAAAAGTTTTACAAAAACACCAGGGAAAGGAGGAGCAAAGAAATTCCTGAAACAAAAGCCAACAGAAGGAAAGATGACAAAGAAGAGAAAATTATCAGAGGATCATAAAGATGAAGGTGTGTTATATATGTATGTATAATATGAAGACATTTTTAACAGTGTAATTCAGATCATGGTAAGCGTGTGTTTATTTATTGTTTTTTTTTTTTTTAATGTGCAGAGCTTCTGGCAAAAAAACCGAAGTGGAATGAGTTGAAACAAAAGAAGAAAGAATTGAAACAGAATCGACAGCAGAACGATAAGAAAGAGAGCTACCACATAGTGAGCAGAGCCAAACAAGTGTGGGAGATAGTCAGAAGGTAAATGGTACATGATTGATATACAGTGAGACGTCGACTTATGACCACTTTTGGTTCCGGCATCGACTTTCCATCCAAATACACTCATGCCAAACAAAAAGAGTTGAAAAAATCTCGCACATTTAAATCTACACATCTATTTTCAATTCCACGTCACTGTGGCACGGAGCAGAGAGCCAATCCTTTCTGTATTCCAGTTGTGGGCGTGTCCGATACCTTCAAACTCTAATTTTATTGGATTATACCAACAGCCACAGATTGCGTGTGTCGTTTTTGAGTAAAGAGATAAATTTCCCTCATTTTGATCAGCTCATTTCCACGAAGCCAAGCACAGCTGGCAAGCAAACACAAATGGTCAGACATGGAAAAACTTCAACCCGCAGATCAGCTGATTGCCAAAACTTGGGACGTGTTTCCTGTAACATAAACTCACATAAACACTGCAGCATGTGAGTCCAATAAAATTAGAGTTTCAAGGTATTGGACCCGTCCACACACAGAAAGGATTGGCTCTCCGCTTCGCGCCACAGTAATGTGGCATTGAAAGTAGATAAATAGGTTTGCTCTGAGCTCTGAGCAGTTAGAAAGTGAAGCTGCATCATCTCCTGCTTGGCCTTTTAAGATGCTGGCGCTGCCGGCACCGCAAACAACCGTCGTACGCAACACTCGCACTGCACTGCACTGCCATGAATCATCGTTCACCACTTTTGCGGTCGTAAAGTCGATCAGACGTAACTCGCATAGGTCGTAAGTTGATGACTCACTGTATTATATATACTGTAAGGGCGCAGGATCGCTGCTCCTAAGGTTGAAGTCCCACTCTCCACAAGGTTGTCACTGCCCACTGGCAGCTAACTGTTATCAAAGGCCATCATGTCTCACTGTCTATGGTGAGAGGTTCATGTAAAAGAACTATTGCTGACTTTCGACAAGAGGAGCCACACAGCCATCAGTGTGTTTCTGTCCCTTGCTGAAGGGTTGTGTCAGGAAGGGCATCCGACGTAAAAACCTGTGCCAAATCAAATATGCGAATCAGATGATTCACTGTGGCGACCCCTGAAAAAAAGGGAAAAGCTGAAAGGAGAAGAATATATATTCAATGTGTGTGTGTGTGTGTGTGTGTGTGTGTGTGTGTGTGAGAGAGAGAGAGAGAGAAATCGCTGATCTGATACTAGCTTCCTCCCAGTAATTGTGGCTTATCAGCTACAAGATTCTGTTGTGGGAAATAAAAAAACAAGGGGTAGGTGATGAAGCAGAAAAAATTTGCCATGATTTCTCAAATCGCTGATAGTTTTATTGAACCCGAGGTTATTTAGTATCACGTTATATGGTGTTAATATGCAGTCTTCTTTTCTTTTCGGCTTTTTTCCTTTCTCAAGGGTCGCCACGGCAAATCATCTGATTCACACATTTGATCTGGCATAGGTTTTTATGCCGGATG
The DNA here is from genome assembly GCA_024760905.1 of Plotosus lineatus. Taxonomy (NCBI): domain Eukaryota; kingdom Metazoa; phylum Chordata; class Actinopteri; order Siluriformes; family Plotosidae; genus Plotosus; species Plotosus lineatus. Next base: position 53,652,513 of record CM045735.1, on the reverse strand, counting down.
TCTTCCTGACACAACCCTTTAGCAAGGGACAGAAACACACTGACGGCTATGCAACTACTCTTTACTAAATTCAGCAATGGTTCTTTACATGAACCTCTCACCATAGACAGTGAGAGACATGGCCGGCCTTTGATAACCCAATTAGCTGCACTGGGGGGGCAGTGACAACCTTGTGGAGAGTGGCACTCGAACCCCCAACCCTAGGATCAGCGATCCAGCACCCTTTACCACCAGGCCACCACTGCCCTACAGGTGTTAATATGCAATATGTCGAATCAAATCATGTTGAATAGTACTGCTGCACTACACTGTAGTGAAATCATGCAGTTTGGATTAGTATGTACATCAGACTGTATTTTGAATGCAGTGGATTATTGGCAATAAATCAAGATGCATATAACCTCACCACTGTAATGGAGATACACATCCTTGTTATTGCTGCCATGGTACTCGGTAACATGGTAGTTTACAGAGTTTACAGTTTTACAGCTATCTTTTGGTTTATTTGTTGTTATGGTGCATTTTTGTCCTGTTCACTGTTGTGTCTTTGCACTTTGTATAGTCTCGTGTTCTGTTATGTGTTGCATCATGGTGACGACAACTACATGAAACTACATTGTGATTTTGTCTTTGGCTGCAGAAAAGACTGTGATGCAGGCAAGAGAGCAAAGCTGATGAAGGAACTGCAGGAGCTTGTGCGCGGCAAGATAAAAACCGTCAGTAGTACTTGTTTTAACTTGTGTTGTTGGTACCACATTTTAGACAAAAGATTTGTTCATCCTCGAGCACTTTGGGGTTTTAATTTAATTCAATGTTTCACCATGTTGCTGTCTCACTGTGATGGAAAAATGTGGTTTTATTAAATGTATCTGAACATTTTTCATCTAGTACTGTGAGAAAGTCTTGGGAACATGCAAGGTTATGCTGTAATGTGAAGAGCACTTCCAAAATAATGATGCTGAACGTTTATATTGAAGTAAAATAAAGTAAATGTAGTCAGTGGTACCAAATTACACGTCAATATAGTGGTACCTTGACTTATGAAATCAATCCGTTCCGAGGGCAAACTCGTAAGTAAAAATGTTCGTTAGATAAAACACAAATTCCCATTGGAAATAATAGAAAACTAATTAATACATTCCAACCCCCTCCCAAACTCATAATATAACCTGCCACAAACACATATATTTGACCTAATATATTTAAGATAAACATGTAAAAACAATAAATATTTCATTGTAATAATAATATGTACATTAACATTAATATAAATAATAGTTAATAATAGTAAAACAAGAATAAACAATAAGTCAACTTAACCTTCTGATCATCGACTGCGGCAAAGATGTCACATGGGCGTGAAGATGTCACTTGGGCAGGCATGAGGTGGTGTGTGGAGGAGGAGAATTTTGTGCATGTGCACGCTATGAATGCCAGCATAGTAATAATAATAAATAATATAGCAAATATTATAATCGCTAATAATAATAATAATAATAGAAGTTGTGCTTTGACTTACGAGTGTCTTTTATAACGAAGTTTCATGATAACTTCGATCCCACCAAAATTTTGCCCCATCCAACCAGCAAAATTTTGATTTATAGGCTCCGTTGTGGAAATGGCTTTTTCGGGTTGATTAGCCTTGTATTCTTCCCCTTGTATTCCTCCACGCTCCGAGAATGCCTTGTGCAGTATTTTCTGTGATGCCCCCTCTAGGAAGACAAAAAAAAAAACACATTTCATGTACACCCCCCAACGCCCCGCGCGTGACTATAAATAGTGTTTACTGCACTTCATATCATTTGCTCGATGATTTTTCCCTATGGTGTAGCCACCAAATGTAATTATGTGTCCGCTACAGTAGGTGGCAGTGGGCCACCTACTATAGAGGATGCACACTTACACTTAATTCTAATACAGTATGCTAAAAAAAAGCATGTTGCCCAGTCTCATACACCCACCCCCTCCCCCGGCATTACACCGCGCCCCACTATTTGACAAGCACTGGCCTCGTGGGAGCTCACCATGTGCCTTTCCTATCTAATAATCTAATAATATATATTTTGTTTCTTACATGACGAACTACTTTCTTTCCTGGAATATAGAATTTTTAGTAACTTTTTAAAAAATATATTTATTACTGACTCAGTAATAAAGAATTCATAAAGTTAAAATCTATTACTGTATTTTTGTACTATATACTGTATCTATTGTACTCATACTGTATGAGGAACTGTGGTATTGCATGAGGAAGTCTGGAGTGGCAGAGAAGTATGTTAGAGTGGTGCAGGACATGTATGAGAGATGTAAGACAGTGGTGAGGTGTGCTGTTGGTGTGACAGAAGAGTTCAAGGTGGAGGTGGGACTGCATCAAGGGTCAGCTCTCAGCCCCTTCTTGTTTGCTATGGTGATGGACAGGCTGACAGACGAGGTTAGACAAGATTCCCCATGGACTATGATGTTTTCAGATGCCGCTGTGATCTGTAGTGAGAGCAGAGAACAAGTGCAGGAAAATCTAGAGAGGTGGAGGTATGCCCTGGAAAGGAGGGGAATGAAGGTTAGCCTCAGTAAGACCGAATACATGTGCATGAATGACAAGGACCCAACAGTAACGGTGAGGTTACAGGGAGCAGAGATAAGGAAGGTGGAGGATTTTAAGTACTTAGGCTCAACATTCCAGAGCAATGGAGAGTGTGGAAAAGAGGTGAAGAAGCGTGTGCAGGCAGATTGGAATGGATGGAGAAAAGTGTTTGGTGTGATGTGTGATAGGAAGGTATCGGCAAGAATGAAAGGAAAAGTGTACAAGACGGTGTTGAGGCCAACAATGTTGTATGGTTTAGAAACAGTGGCACTGGGGAAAAGACAGGAGGCAGAGATGGAGGTAGCAGAGATGAAAATGTTGAGGTTCTCTTTGAGAGTAACGAGGATGGATAGGATTAGGAATGAGCACATCAGAGGGACAGCACATGTAAGACGTTTTGGAGACAAAGTCAGAGAGGCTAGGAGGCATAGTGAGTGTATTGGTAATAGAATGCTGAGGCTGGAACTACCAGGCAGAAGGCCTAGAGGAAGACCAAAGAGACGATTCATGGATGTAGTGAAGGAGGACATGAAGGTCGTTGGTGTAAGAGAAGATCATGCAAATGATAGGGTGAGATGGAGGCAGATGATTCACTGTGGCGACCCCTGAAGGGAAGAGCCGAAAGGAAAAGAAGAAGAAAATCTTTTCCTGTATTTCTATGAAATTTGTACAAGAAAATCATCTCTTCGTCTCTAATATTCTTCTAGATTGCATTTGCTCATGACTCAACTCGAGTGCTTCAGTGTTTCATCCAGTTTGGGAATGACAAACAACGGCAAGAGATCTTTGATGAGCTCAAAGGTCAGTGTTTGGAACAAAATCTGGTCGAAAATTGTTAAAAAGAAAAATCTGTTTCTGAATCTTGATCTCTTTGCCTAGATCACCTGGTGGAGTTGAGCAAATCCAAATATGCAAGGAATATTGTAAAGAAATTTTTAATGTATGGGTAAGTAACCATGTTTCGCATTCACAGAACCATTTTTAATTTTATGTGTGAGGCACACTGCAGACTCCAGTGCAGTATTTCTTATACATGCTCTTGTATTAAAATGCTAACTACACTTACGGCTGATCATCTCATCAACAATAGCCGTCATGGGTTTCGTTGCAGCAACACATCATGCACATTCATTCAACCTTTCAAATTTCCTCACAGGCTTGATGGGATACCATTAATCACTAAAATGCTCATTAGATAGTGAATAATGCTCCTTGAGGATTTGTCCAGTGATGTACACACTGTAATTACATTACTTTTTTTAAAACTATTTTTGTTAGCTTGATTTTTTTATTTTTTTATTATTTTTTTTTTTTTTGTGTATATCCGACACTGGTCAGCTCAGTTTGCTTAAAAAAATATCGTTATTGGTCATCATTAAAGCATAATTTGTATGTATATATAATACATTTAAGTGATTCAGATGCTTATTTTAACATAAATGACCATATACAGCACAAAACTGGGTCATTTTAGCTCCTGGGGCCTGAACCAATGGCTATTTTTTATTTTTTTTTGTCGGGTTTTTTTTTTCCCACTGGAAGTAACATGAACTTATTGGGCAGGAGCAACGAGCAGATCTCTTCAGCCAGTGACATTTTGAGGTGATAAAAACATATTTCTGAAGTAATATTAAAGAAATGGGTGTAAACGGTTACCAGCCGTATTTTTCGGACCATAAGGCGCACGTTTTTTTTTTGTTGTTTTTTTTTAAACACTCGAGCCTAGTGGCTCATCAAGCTGGTGCTTATTCCCGGCTTCTGTAGAGTGAAGATACCAGGAGTTCAACTCCTCCTGGATGGGATGTTACTGCATAGCAGGTTACCGTCCCAGTATATTTTTTACTGGTACCCATTTATACTGATGAGTGAACAGAGGCATACTTGCGGTTAAATCCTTGCCCAGGGGGTCTAACTGGGATTTGAACACACAACCTCCCGATCATGTGCGCAGCACCCTAACACCTACGCCACCAGCCCCACTTCTTCAGTAATGCTGTAAGCAATGTCATCAAAGCCCACAGAACTTGGAAGACCATCGTAAGAAAACCCCAAAAGCCCCCCCAAAACCCCCCTCCCACACCCTCCCCGTGCTCTGCGTGCCTCGGGCCTTTCGGCCTGCGGCACTGCTGCACACTACAATGTCTTCGCCGTCTTAGTTTGGCGCTGTGCGCCAAACGCCTCCGACCTCCGCCTGAAGTAGGATTTTTTTTCGAACACCTGTTACAGACACTGCTAATGCACTGTCTCCTTTAAGGGGCATGGCTGAGAGAAGGTCATGACCCAGAAAGAAGACTTCTAATCTCTGTCTCCATTGATTTGACTCCATGTGTGAGGGAATAAAAATAGATAATAAAATATAATCGAACCAGAGAGGGAGGAGACTTGTGGAGACAGTGAGACATAACATTCTAGTGACTCCAAGGATGAGAATACTGCCGGAGGTAAGTGTGAAGGTAAAGCCTGAAAGGCTTAGTCAGCTAAAGGTTTGCCAACTCGGTTTTCTTGTCATCAGTTGGTTTAGGAACAAAAAATGAAATAAATGGTTTCCGGGCTTGTTGTTTATGCAGCTCAGCACTTGCGTATAATGTGCTGTGATGTATGGGGTCGATGATGCAGCTCAGACAATGCAATGACTTCAGGTCACTATCGGGTTTGAACAGCCAATGAGGAAGGCAGTATGTCTGAACATGCCTGGTGTTGCTGCATTTGCATGTACTTTGACAAGGGGAAGGAACCGATGCCCTACGTTACCGTTTTAAAGAGCTAGTAACACTAATTCACTACGGGTACCCTTTAAAAACAGCAAATGTTATTTGCAGATATGTACTGTATTAGTAGCTAACAGGATGGAACATTGATCTGAATGAAATTTCATTAAAATCCAATTTTTTGCTTAATTTTGAAAACCAACAGTAAAACCAATGGTAAAATAATCGCCTCATTCAGGCGATTATTTAAATTGCAGATTAATGAGTTTAAGAGAAGAGGGGAGGGGTAGAGAAAATTATGTAATGCCACTTTTACTTGTGCTTGATTAGGAACAAGAACCAGGTCGCAGAAGTGATGGTGGCTTTTAAGGGTAAGGTCAGACAGATGCTCAGGCACTCCGAGGCTTCGTCTGTGATCGAGTACGCCTACAACGACAAGGCCATCCTCTCCCAGAGACTCATGCTTACAGAGGAGCTGTATGGAAATACGTTCCAAATCTGCAAGGTAAGAATATTTTCCGGTTTTTCCTTTCCTTTATCTGGATTTGTTGCTGTTCTGGGTATTTATTACTGCTGGTTAAGATTTATTTGTCACTTGGGTTAATAGTAACAGCAGGATTTTCTCTTCAGTCTTCAGTGTGTCCTACAATAGAAAAGGTACTGGAGAACAATCCGGAAAAAGTCGAGAGTATCATGGAAGAAATGAAGCAGATCCTCACGCCTATGGCTCAAAAGTAAGCTTCGGTCATCTGCACGAGTCCGAAGTTTTCATTCATTTACTGCATTCTGTATAAAGTGGGAAGGGGTTATTTACAGAAAAGGGGGTGTGTTTCAGGCTACAGGCCCTGAAACTTGGGCTGTCATTTAGGAGTGTTCATTAGAATGTTAGGCCACACCCACTATAGCTGCTTTCTGCAATTTCAGCTGTTTTTGTGCTTGAAAACTGTTTGTGGGATGTGCTTAATTCATTTTTGGCTAAAGTTAGCAATGTATCAGTTGAGTTGAGTTGGATTTGGTGGTAATATTGTACTTGCGTGTCCTACTCTAGCTGAAATATCTTGTATTTCTAGATATTAGATCTACATCTAGTTTTGAGCAGTGGTTAAAGCTCTGGCTTACTGATCTAAAGTATTGGGATTCAGGCCCTAGTACCACTCTGCAGCTATAATAGCCATGATACATTGTAATATTTTCATGGAGGACCTTTATCCTTGATCTCTGCGTGTAATCTCCATGGCATTGTTGTCCTAGTTGGTCCAGTCAAAGCTCAGCAACATTAATGTGGCAGTAAAATGAAGCAGCTGGTGATCTGAATGTACTGAATGAGCAGGATATCACATCAATAGAGACTCAAATAATGAAAGCGTGGTGTAGGGAGCATGAGGAACCATTTTTCCCTATGGATTGGCAACCCAGAGTCCTGACCTTAACCCTATGGAATGCTTTCAGGATGTGCTGGAGAAGACTTTATGGAGTGGTTCAGTTTTTCCCCTCATCGATTAAAGACGTTGAGAAATGAACCTGACACTGGATTGAGATACAGTGGTACCTCACCTTACGAAAGACCCAACAAACGAAAAATCCAAGTTACCTAAAATTTACCTAAAATTTCCGTTCTGGATACGAAAAAAATTCACGTTACAAAACGCGCCATCTCAAAAATTCAAACAATGCGCGAGTTGCTCTCCCACTGGCTATCTCCCAACACCTTGCCCTGCTGGTCTCCCATTGGCTTGGAGGGAGCTGCATCTCCATAATACCCATGATGCTTTTCGTGTGCCTTCGACCCATTGTTCGTCACAGAGATGCAGCTCCCTCCCATTGGCTAGAAGGGAGCTCCATCTTCATAATGCCCATGATGCTTGTCGTATGTTTTTGACCCATTGTTTGTCATGGAATTCTAACATGCGTAAAGGACAGAGTTACTGTTGTTTTGTTAGTTTTTCAAGTGTGCTCATTGCAACTTTATTTTTCGTCATTTATCATGGGCCCCAAGAAAGTGATTCCCGATGCGAGTGAAAAGAAGAAGTAGGCTCGTAGCATGCGGTTGAGTGATATCGCAAAGAAATATGGTCGAAAGCCGTCTACCATCAATACGATATTGAAGCAGAAGGGGGCCTTAAAAGGTATACTTTTATAAATTTTAAATGATTTAGGGGGTAGTATTGGGGGCCTTGGAACGAATCGGGCCTTTTACATGTGAAATGCACCTCAGCTTACGAAAAAATCAGGTTACGAAACCACTTCTGGAACGGATTAATTTCGTAAGGTGAAGTACCAGTGTAATTATATTGGTTAAGTATTTTGAAGCAATGACATTGTGATTACGTGTTATAAGCAACGATACAGGTGGAACAGCAACATATGTGTGCAACTTTTTTGTTGTTGTTGTTTTAACACCAGACCGTGTATTTGGTTCATTTGTTTGCCCTTTAATTTAGTGAACATGATAATGATCATTATTTTGTGTAATAATTAAAGATGAGTTGATTTTGATGTTGCACAGTTATCTCTGCTATTGGAAGATTTAATCCATCTGTCTGTCTGCTGCCGTGGTAACTGACAGTCACACTCTAGTAGACAATAAACGTAATCATGAGTCATTAATAATGCAGCTGTGGTAGCTTGGTGTTATGTAGTCCTATTGCTATGGTATTACAACCTTGAGTTCTGTCTGAATGTCTCTTTTGGTTACACATGCAAATGAAAGCGTTGGAAGTAACGCTCAACTTTGAACTTGTTTTTATTACAATAACTTCATGTAATTTACATCTGTTTCATTTCTTTCGTGTTTACGTGTGTGTGTGTGTGTGTGTGTGTGTGTGTGTGTTTTAACAGAGAAGCTGTGGTTAAACATTCACTTGTCCACAAAGTGTTCCTCGACTTCTTCCTCCACGCTCCCAGCAAACAGCGAACGGTAAGAGATTGATCGTGTGAAGAGTACGAATGTTAAAATAAATGCATTTTGGATATAATACACAATTCAGAATTGTACTGCCCTGCAACTGTTATTAATTTGAATGGCAGGAAATGGTTGAGTCTATAAGGGAATCGGTGGTGTACATGGCGCATACTCATGATGGCGCACGTGTTGCTATGCATTGCCTGTGGCATGGCACAGCCAAGGTGAGCCCTCACTGATTTTAAAATACTGTCATAGATAGCAGTGGAAGATGTACCTTGTTTCCTGTGATGTTGCATTCTTTTTATTGTGTGTGTGTGTCTGTGTGTGACTTGTATTTCAGGACCGGAAAGTCATCGTGAAAACTATGAAGACGTACATGGCGAAGTTTGCAATGGTAAACTGGGTTTGTGTGCGCACGTATAGATATAGATATAGATGTGCATGTGTCCAATTATTACCACATTTTCTGGACTACAAGTCGCACTTTTTTCGTAGTTTGGATGAGGATGCGACTTATACTCCACAGCAACTTATATGGTTTGTGAAATTATTACAATTAATTCTGTTCGTCAGAATAATAATGAATATAATTTCACATGTTTGTTATTTTTACACTCACAACCACAAGAGGGCAGAAAAGCGGAGATTATTATTACTGAAATGAAGAAAACAAAAAAAGCTAATCGTGGACTAAAAGCTAGATGTCCACAGCTAGAGGAACGAGTTTGCACATGGGTTCTCCCTTTGCCTCAGGGAGGGGCTTGTCAACAGTGCAGTTGCATCTCCACGTCCAGGTAGTTGTCAAGGAGATGAATATAAATGACTTTGTATCAGTGCTTTCTTGGTGTTACCGCTTCATGCAACACAACCGCTTCTATCAGAGCAAGGACCACAATGTCACAAAAAGTGCCAGCAGATTTCCAAGCCAAGGCAGACAGTTTTCTTTAGTTTGCGGCTTATAGTCCAGTGCAACATATATGTTTTTTCTTTTGCATTTTTTGGCCAATTCGACTTGTACTCTGGAGTGTCGTATAGTCCAGAAAATACTGTATTTCGGTGGATCTTTTTAAAATATTAAATACAGTGGTACCTCACCTTACGATAGTCCCAGCAAACGAAAAAACCAGGCTATGAAAAACATGTTCTTAAAATTTTTGTCTCTGTATACGAAACAAGTTCACGTTATGAAAGCACCATCTCAAAAAATTCAAACAATGCACAAGTTACTCTTCAATTGACTATCTCCCAACATCCCGCCCCGCTGGCCTCCCATTGGCTCTCTCCCAACATCCCGCCCAACTGGTTTTCCATTGGCTAGGAGGGATGACGCAGCTACCTCCCATTGGCTATCTCCCAACATCCCGCCCCACTGGCCTCCCATTGGCTAGGAGGGATGACGCAGCTCCCTCCCATTGGCTATTATGGAGCTGTATCTCCATAATACCCATGATGCTTTTGGTGTAAAACACAGAGTTACTGTTGTTTCATGTATTTTTCAAGTGTGCTCATTGCAACTTTATTTTTTGGCTCAGGCTTTTAACTTTGCATAAACATTTGTGAGATTAGAAGTCTGCTAAGAAAACATGGACAACACGAAGTAAGTACCCTACAAGGTATGCTTTTATAATTTTTAAAGGGTTTAGGGGGTAGTATTGGGGGCCTTGGAACGAATCACGTGTTTTACATGTAAACTGCGATTCTGCTTACAAAAAAATCCAGGTTACAAAACTGCCTCTAGCACGGATTAATTTCGTAAGGTGAGGTACCACTGTATATAATTATTTAGGGTGGCATGGTGACGTAGTGATCAACACATCCACCTCACAGCAAGAAGATCCTGGCTTTGAGTCCAGGCTTGGTTGAGGACATTTTGTGTGGTGTTTGCATGTTCTCGCTTGCTCTGGTTTTCTCCTGCAGTCCAAAGCGTGTACGTCAGACTAATTGGCTGTTTCAGATTGCCCCTAGGTGTGAGTGAATGGTTGTCTGTGTTGGGCCTGCAATAGTCTAGCGAACTGTTCGCTGTGTACTCCACCTTAGCACAGTATCAGCAAGGATAGGCATTAGTCTCCAGAGGATCCTAATAGGGTTAATCAGTTTATCAAATGAATGCGATGGGATGAATAATTATGATTTATGTCCAAAAATTTTTTGATACGCCTTTTAAAAACTCCATGTAGATCCTTTATACGTTGTTTTTAATGCACTTAATCTCTGTTTTACAGGGAGAATACGGACATTTGGTGCTGCTAGCAGCCTTCGACTGTATCGATGACACCAAGCTGGTTAAGCAAGCAATTCTATCAGTGAGTGTCCGTAATATGTACCGGGTTTTATCTGTGCAGATCTCACCAAAACCACATTGATCAACCCTATACCCCAATTTCACTGGAGCGCGGCAGACTCGTGGAAGCAAAATTGTAGTCATCCTCCAACGTTCCTCAGTCATTCCATCAGCTTCCGTATCCTTCCGCACGATTCCGAAAGTATTCCTCCTCTTCCCTCAGGCCAAAATCTTCTGAGAACGTGCTTTTGAGCATGTTCAAAAGCACGTTCACGGAAAACTTTTCCGACAGTGTTCCCTCATGTTCCGCAGTCCTTCCACAAACGTTCCGTGATCATTCCTTTTATTCCGCAAGTCTTCCGTGATCGTTCCGCTAACATTCTTCCTTCTTCTGGGTGGTCAAAAGTGGCCACAGAATCCCCACGGAATACTCACAGAAGGTTTGCTGAATGGTTGCAGATAACACAGAAGACTTGCGGAACACTCAAGGAAGTCACTTCCACAATAAATTATTACAGTTCATTCACTTTATTTTTTCTCTTTTCCTGTTCATGTAATAAAGTTTTAAAGTTATAATCACTGTGGTTTGGACTTGTGTGCATGTTTATTAGTCTGGAATGATTTATTGAGGTGCAAATAAAAGGGACGTATTGACATTATTGATATTAAACATATTAACATATGTTAAATTTTAAATTTATTGTAAATAATAAACATATTGCACATTAGAAACATAGGGTAAATTATAAACATGTTGAATTTTAAATTTATTGTACATTATAAACACATTATAAATTATAAACATATAGTATGAATAAGATAATGAGCTTTCTTGGTCGAATCTGCGTATTTATAGGTGGAATCAGGAGCAAATCCTTTGATCTTTGCCAATTTTTCCTCGTTGAAACGTGGTTACGCCGGGTATTCCCTAGTCATTCCTTAGTCATTCCGTGTTGAACGTGAACGTTCCGCCTTCATTCCGCCTGTTCTACAATCATTCCGTAGCTCTTCCTTCTAAAATGGAGTAGTGCTGTAGTCGTTCCTCGAGTGTTCTGTGCTTTCCGTGAACGTTCCGTGAATGAACCAAAGGTCTTCCTTTGCAATCCACACTGGTTCCAAAGGTAATCCGAGCGCTTTTACGCATGTATTCCGACATTGTACCGCGGTCTTTCCGTGTCTTTTCTGCACATTCCGTGAACATTCCGAAGGTACAATTTTCTGTAGGCTTTTGACCCATTTTCCGTGTAAAAATGCCGAAGCTCCTCCATAGAGGAGCCACGATCATTGCATTTCCGTCATTTCCGCAACGATCATTGCATTCCGTGCTCCAGTGAAATGGGGGTATTACAGTTTTTAAAATTCTTTTCCCTGAAGCTTCTGTGTAATTAAATATCTTCCTCTAATATCATGATTCTGGTGAAGGGCTTTCTGAGAGGCTGAACGTGCACTGGATTTCGAATGGGTTTTATGGTCCTGAAATCAAATAAAAACTCAATTCAGTTACACTCTGGTTTGGGATGAAGATCAGCAGGTGGGATTAAAAAAATCTGACTTGAATTTTGTAATCCTCAGGAGCTGGTGAGTTCCCTGGCGGAGGTCATCAGTAATAAACACGGCAAGAGGGTGCTGCTGTATTTACTCAGCCCTCGAGACCCGGCTCACCTGTTACCTGAAATCGTACAGCTGCTGGAGAAGGGGGATGGCAATGCTCATAGGTCAGACACACACACTAATTATTTGCCTTCAGTCTAGAGACTGGTGCAGTTTTATTTAGTGTACAGTATATTCTCAGGCAAGCTTGTAATTTAAACCTAACTTTAGGTTAGTACTAATATATTGTTTTGTTCTGCAGTAAAAAGGACGTTGCCGTGAGGAGGCAGGAGCTCTTGGAATGCGTGTCTCCTCCTCTGCTACAGTACCTGTGTGAAAACGCTCGTTCCATGGTGATGGATAAAGCCTGCAGCGTAGCAGTCAGTGACATCCTGGGAGCTGCCCTCGGTGACCTCCGACCTGCCATGGAAGCTGTGGCAACACTCGCGGCTGAAGACTTTGTGGCTGGTGGTGTGGATGGACAGGTGTGTTATGGACATGTATTTAAAACTATGGCATACTGTTAGTGAATGTGGACAGTCCTGTGTCTATGAGGTGGGTTGGTGAATCCCAAAAGTCTCTTTGATGCCTCACGCACACGTCAGTCCAGGACTGAAAAATCACTGGCTACCAGTTAGTTTTTACAGTGTACCAGTAACACTCTGTATGGATCAAGGAGGGAGGCTATGTGGTGAAGAACCGGCAGAAGGACGCATGGCCTACAGATCGACAAAAAGATACAGATTGAGCAAAAATAAGTATCAGAAGCGTGAGGAGGACACGTGGCTTCCTGTTCCTCGTTTTGTGATGTCATGGGTTCGGTCCAAAGACATGCACAGTAGGTTCATTGGCTGATTCAAATTGCCCCTTTGTGTGTGTGTTGCCCTGTGATGGCTATGCCATATCGCCCAGAGTTGGCTGAGATCGTTCCAGCCTTTTTGCTTCTCTGGTAGGACCCCAGTTTGGTGTGAGTTGGAGTGAGCAAATGACTTTTTTTTTAACTAAAACTGGTCGGTTGGATTGAGAACTGAATTTGTTACCACCAGAGTGATACACATTCCTGGAATAAATGACATCCAGTTATGTCACTGCTATATAAGAGATTTATTATGGCTTTATAATGAAAGTAAAAAGAACTTCCTTCCTTGTTTTAGCTGCACATGGCCGAACACCCAGCTGGTCACCTTGTGCTGAAATGGCTGATTGAACAGGATGCGAAGATGAAAGCGTCTGAGCGAGAGGGTGAGAGTGTGGCGTCTCTGCGCTTCAATTACCATCACGTTAGCCTTGAGAATTCAAACAGAAATAAAGATCTCACCTTGAAGTATTGAAACTGAATTGTGGCTTACATTGTGAGCCGCTGTTCATCATTTTGTACTTTCTCGTTCTCTCTCTCTGTGTCTCTGTCTCTCTCCATCTGTCTCTGTACGTCTCTTTCTTTCTCTCTGTCTCTGTGTCACTTTCTCTATCTGTCTCTGTCTCTCTCTCTCTCTCTCATTCTGTCTCTTTCTATCTCTCTACCTATCTCTCGCTGTTTCTCTCTCTCTCCATCTGTCTCTGTATGTCTCTTTCTTTTTGTCTATCACTTTCTCTGTTTCTGTCTCTCTCGTTCTCTCTCTTTCTCGCTCTATCTCTCTGTATGTGTCTGCGTCACTTTCTCTATCTCTCTCTGTGTCGCTCTGTATGTCTTTGTCTCTGTCTCCTTCTATCTCTCTACCTGTCTCACTGTTTCTGTCTTTCTATCTCTCGCTCTCTCCCCCATCTGTCTCTGTATGTCTCTCTTTCTCTCTGCCTCTGTCACTTTTGCTATATGTATGTCTCTCTTTCTATCTATCTACCTGTCTCACTGTTTTTTTTCTCTCTCTCTCTCCATCTGTCTCTGTATGTCTCTCTCTCTTTCTCTCTGTCACTTTCTCTATCTCTCTGTCTCTCTGTATGTCTCTTTCTCTCTGTATGTCTTTGTCTCTCTGTATGTCTTTGTCTCTTTCTATCTCTATCTCTCTCTCTCTCATTCTCTCTCTTTCCATCTTTGTCCTTCTCTCTTTTTCTTTTCTATTTCTATTCTATTTTTTTCTATTTCTGTCATTATCTCACTCTCTTCCTGCCTCTCTCTCTCTCTCTCTCTCTCTCTCTCTCTCTCTCTTTGTCTCTGTATGTGTGTGTAGAACGTTTCTCTCAGATCCTCCTGGAGACGGTGGGGTTAGAAAAGCTGAAAACATGGGCTTCAGTCAACCGTGGGGCCATTGTGCTGTCCTGGTGAGTAAGCTCACTCAGTGTTTTTATTTTATTCTTCTTAAAAAGTCCGGCTCTCACACTTTGGTAAATCATTTTTCACTGTGATGTATGGAAAACCAACAGCACGATGTAAAAAGCGAAGTGTCGACATGTCTCCGAAGGAATTTTTGATTCATTGCTAAGTGACTGCAGCTGAATTCCTGTAATTCATCTCCTATAAAAAAAAAGAGCATCCCTCAGACTTTCAGAACAGATTTCTTGCTGTTCCATCAAGTTCACAGTTTCACAAAGCCGCCCTTTATTGTAAAGCCATATTCCAGTGCGCTCGGTGTAAGCCAGTTGTATAGCAGCCATGCCGCAGTATCGAACCCCTCCCCCGTTGTTAGTGTGCTAATAAAGGCCTACACAGTGGCTCCCTACATTCATTCAGTCTTCTAGTAGGATTATTTCACTCCTCCATAACTCTCCTCGCCCTCCCTGCTCTTTGTGCCTGACCTCCTCTAATCTCCCTAAGACTTTAAGCAGTGAGAGATTTGTCTATTTCCCTCCATACACCATGCACGCACAATAGACTTTTGTTTTCCCAGGTCAAGGCTTTTCATTAACATGCGGGAAAGTAATGTTTAATTTTATTCTGCAGCATTATTGTGCTCAAATGTGATTGGTCGGAAAAAGTTGTTTTTCTGTGACAGAGGCTCCAGCTGCTACGCTGAGCTTAAAAGAGTTTTGTCACGATTTTTACCTGAATCGAGTTGCCATAGCAGTCGATATATTGACCCTCTTCAGCATGATACGGATTAAGTCACAGGGTCGTGTTTTGACTGAGAAGTGAAAGTAAGTTGAAAATGACGTGTCTGGATGAAAAATGCTGTATCGCCAGAATATAATCTTCGACATGACCGAGTTCGAATATCCATAAACACACTCTATCCATGCTAAAATATTTGTATAAGAAAGGCTTCCGTGTTCAAGTTGTAAAACAATAGAAATATCGACTTATTTCTCCGAT
The DNA here is from genome assembly GCA_024760905.1 of Plotosus lineatus. Classification (NCBI taxonomy): domain Eukaryota; kingdom Metazoa; phylum Chordata; class Actinopteri; order Siluriformes; family Plotosidae; genus Plotosus; species Plotosus lineatus. Next base: position 53,637,204 of record CM045735.1, on the reverse strand, counting down.
TTTCTCATGGCCTTTGTGGTTTCTCGGGGTATTTCCTTATTATCCATATTCACTACCGGAACACACTGTAACCGCTGAATCCTAATAAGGGTTGTGAAGAGGCTTCCACACATCTCAGCTGACTCCCGGGCGAGGGTGGGGTACACCCTGGACAGCTCACAAGGCCATCACATAATTTTTAAATAATGGAGAAAGAATTTTGGAATCACAAGTTCTTGTCATTTATTTATTTTTCCACGTGAATTTTTTTTATAATTTATTTTTGGGGCAGCGAGGGTGTCATCAGTGATTTGGACGTTATATAGGGCGCTGGATCTCTGATCCAAAGGTTGGGGGTTCGAGTCCTACTCTCCACAAGGTTGTCACAACCCCCCCCAAGTGCAGGTAAATTGGGTTATCAAAGGCAGGCCATGTCTCTCACTGTCTATGGTGAGAGGCATGTAAAAGAACCATTGCTGACTTTCGTAAAGAGTAGCTGCAAAGTTGTCAGCGTTTTTCTGTCCCTTGCTATAAAGGGTTGTGACAGGAAGGGCATCCGACGTAAAAACCTCTGCCAAATCAAACGTGCGAATCAGATGATTCGCTGTGGCGACTCCCGAGTGAAAGGGGAAAAAGCCGAAAGGAAGACAGACAGACTCATGTTATGATGTTGGCGCAATGTTACGAGGAAGCTGCTAATAAAGTTGCATACGAGCACACTGTGTGTGTGTGTGTGTGTGTGTGTGTGTGTGTGCGCGTGCGCGCAATAGCCTAGCGAGCTATTCAGAGTGAGCTCCACCCTCGCCCTGAGTTGGCTGGGAGAAGCACCAGCCTCCTCGCGACCCTAATTAGGATTAAGAATCGTAGAAAATGAATGAATTAATGAGTGTCGGCTGGAATGTAATCGGTCATGAATAGAATTCACCCTCGGGAATAAATCTGTTTGTGTATTGCAGTGTAACGCAATTTAATGGACGGCTTGGTTTCTGAATTAACATTAAATTGTACTTTTATTCTCTCCAGTCTCCTCCAGAGTGCAGACGAAAATGTTGCACAGGAAGTGAAGGTTGCCTTACAGTCCCTTCGTCCTGACCTACAAAAAATCTCAAACTCTAAAGGAGTGGAGGCTCTGCTGGAGAAACTGGCCTAATAAAACCTTGGTATGGATACACACCGCCATGTGCTGGTGCTAACACCATGATGATATCAATTCTCAGCTCCTCTCACCTCTGCTCAGTAAGACTTGCCTTAATTGTAATGAAGCGAGAGGGAATAGTGTAAAGACTTTTGTAATTTTTATTTTATTTTATTTTTTTTTTACTTTTGGATTCACTGTATTTAAACACACATGGGCTCGGCTGTGTTGGTAAAACTTGTTGAAATATTCTTTAATCAGTAATATTATGTTTCATTGTAATATTAAATATATTTTACCCAACGTAGAATCTTGTTGGTTTCTTGTGAAATACGAAGCCAGAGAAACTTTTTTCGATGTATAGAATTATTCTGGTCTTGTCCAGATGCAATTTTCAGAAAGCATGTACGCACACTCAGCAGATAACGGTTCAATCATCCCGCTCCACACCCATCTGCGTCCGTGCTCCGCAACGCTTGGGTCCTTATTTTCAACCGTTAACCTTTTCAAGGCTTTCGTGCTTGTATGAACGGTTGCATTTGATCACATGTTTGATTAAGTTGTGCAACGCTTGAATTAATTTTCAAGGCTTTAGAGATATGATTTACATTTACAGCATTTGTCAGACGTTCTTATTCAGAGCGAATTAGGATTTTTTTTGTACAACTGAGCAGTTGATGATTAAGGGCCTTTCTCAAGGGCCCAACAGTGGTGATAGTGGGGATTGAACTGCTGACCTTCGGATTAGCAAAACATTGCCCTATCCACTAAGCCACGACTGACCGCTTCAACTGTCCTTTTTTTAATGTTTGATATTTTTAGAATCGCAATACTTTCGCTTAATCCGGGGTCGGGTCGCGGGGGCAGCAGCCTAAGCAATGAGGTCCAGACATCCCTCACCCCATCCACTTTCTCCAGCTCTTTCGGTGGGGGGGTGGGGGGCGACACACACCGAGGTGTTCCCAGACAAGCCGAGAGACAGTCCCTCCAGCGTGTTCTAGGTCGACCCCTCGGTTTCTTCCCGGTTGGACATGCCCTGAAACACCATACCAGGGAGGCGTTCGGGAGGCATTCTGACCAGATGCTCGAGCCACCTCAACTGGCCCCTCTCAATGCAGAGGAGCAGCGGATCTACTTTGAGCTCCCCCAGATGGCTGAGCTTCTCACCTTATCTCTAAGGGAGGGCCCCATCACTCGGCAAAGGAAGCTCATTTCAGCCGCTTGTATCTGCGATCTTGTTCTTTCTGTCACTACTCAAAGCTCATGACCATAGGTGAGGGTTGGAACGTAGCTCAACTGGTAAATTGAGAGCTTTGCCTTGTGGCTCATCTCTCTTCACCATGACAGACCGGTACAGACTCTGCTTTACAGCAGAGGCTGCAGCGATCCGTCTGTTGATCTCCCACTCCATCTTTCCCTCACTCCTGAACAAGACCCCAAGATACTTGAATTCCTCCACTTGGGGCAGGAGCTCAATCCTGACGCTTTTCTGAGTGAGAACCATTGTTTTGGACTTGGAGGTGCTGATTTTCATCCCGGTCACTTTGCACTCAACTGCGAATTGCTCCAATGAGAGCTGGAGGTCCTGGCTCAATGAAGCCAAAAGGACAACATCATCCACAAAAAGCAGAGACGAGATCCGATGGCCAAAGCATGTAGATATTGTAATTATTGTATGTGGTACTTGCTGGTGAGTTTCATTTTTATTGAGCATCAGGTGCTTTTTGATTGGTCTCTCCACATTTATTCATTATGAAAGGTCTAATGTTTCAGTTTTGCCGTACTTGAAATCACAAATGCTTTTATTAGTGCATGATGTACATACTTTTTTTTTATTTTTGCTTCAGCAATAATGTGCCCCCCCCATTTTATCAGGCACAACAGCTGAGAAAATCAGATTATAATTAAGAATAAATCTGATTTTGTGGATCGCATCTTATGTAGGTGGTCATAAAGATAAAGTGAAGTAGTCATCGCCAGTTGTTGGACCTTAATCCTGTTTATATATTTAAAAGCCATCTACACAGGATTAAACTTGATTCTTTTTTTTTTCCATCACGGAATGACCTTTGAACTTTTATTTGATTTGGCTTTATAAAGTTTTTATTCAGATTCTTATTGTGTATCTTACAAGCAATCTTGGAGAACAAGTGAACACAAAAACTTGCAAAAGTAGTTTTTATTGAGAAACTGATTGCAATAGTTGTTGGATTCAGTTCTGTGAAAATAGCGAAGAAACTACAAACACTAAAGCTAAGCAACAATCGTACGATATGTGCCCTGCAGTGCTAATTCCAAAACTATTTTCCACTTGTGATTGGGTTTTGATTTCACATGGTTATAACTGAAGTACAATTAAAGTTAACTACAACCCTTTGTAGTTAAATCATACTTGGTGTCATGCCTGTTCACAACATTCCACAAACTTCTTGACAGCTCTTTTGGCAAACCTCACCTTCCCACGTGCCTTCACACAGGAGGTGTATTCATGGGATTTCAGCTTGGAGTAATAGTCGGAGAACTTGTTGTATAAGATGGAGATTGGCATGCCATTCAGAATGATCCCGAAAGAGATGCAGGCAAATGCAAAAATCCTGCCAAGGTGCGTTTCAGGAAACATGTCACCGTAGCCCACGGTGGAAATACTCACCTGCGGGACAAAATGGATGAACACCATGTAAACAACGTAAATCATAGGGTTGCTAACGGATAATGTGTTGAACAGCATGAATTAGTCCCTGCAAAGCCCTTAAACCCCTTCCAGCAGCAATGTTTAATAGCATTACAGTACAACAGCTCTTTTTGACATTGATCAATTGCATGTTGCCAGACTATAAATGGAAAGCTCAATGCCGTCCAAAGTAAATGCTTGGACAGCAGGCTAAAGTGGTACCTCACTTTACGAAATTAATCCGTTCCAGCGCCTTTTTCGTAACCTGGATTTTTCGTAAGTTGAACCGCATTTTACATGTAAAACGCGTGATTCATTTCAAGGCTCCCAATATTACCCCCTAAACCCTTTAAAAATTATAAAAGTACACCAATTTTGTATGAAATATCTATGAAATGTGTTAAAAGTAAAAGAAAATTTACCCTCCTTCACAAGGTCCTTAAATATGGCGGTTGCTTTTTCCGAAATAATCGCCTCCGTCACTGTATCTCCGGCAATTTCTTTTCCTTTATCCAAAGGAGTAACAGTCTCTCCATCTCGTTCAGTGACAACCTCTTTTTCGATATCACAGTGAGGCCTTTCGAAGGGGTCATCGCTTTTAAAGCCTCCTTCTGCTTCAATATCGTCCCGATTGTAGAGGGGTTTCGGCCATACTCCTTTGCGATTTCACTCAATCGCATCCCACTTTTATAGTTTTTTCTCATCTCCTGTTTTACTTTTATTGATAACGGAGCCCGCTTCTTCTTTTCAGTCTCACCGGGAATCACTTTCTTGGGGCTTATGATTAATAATGAAAAATAACGCTGCAATGTGCACACTCAAAAAAACTCACGAACCATCAGTACAACTCTCCTTCACGCGTGTGACAAACAATGGGTCGAAGGCACATGAAAAGCATTATGGATACAGTACTGTATTATGGAGATTCCACTCCCTCCTATTCAATGGGAGGCCAGCGGGGCGGGGTGTTGGGAGACAACCAATGGGAAAGCAACTCGCGCATTGTTTGAATGGCACGTTTGAATTTTTGACATGGCGCTTTCGTAACGTGAACTTGTTTCGTATCCAGAGACAAAAATTTTAGGAAAATGCGTTTCGTAACCTGAATTTTTCATTTGGTGAGACTTTCATGAAGTGAGGTACCACTGTATTGAGAATGCCATAATGAATTAAGTTCTCAGCAATATTGTGGCCAAAGCTGTCCCAGCACACTCTAAATCCCATTTTCTCACTATGCTTAAACTACCTTTGAAGGTCTGAAGCTGTCTGTGTATTTGGGATTCCCATTTCAAGATTGAGTATTAATCGTTTAAAAAACAAAAAGTACTTACAGCTGCCCACCACCATGCATGGGGTATGCTAGTGAAGTTCGTCTGGTGGACATCATGCTCCACAGTGTAAACCATGGCTGAGAAGGTGAAAATTCCCATTGCGATGAAAAGGAAAAGGCAGCCAACTTGCTGATAGCATTGCCGGAGCGTAAAGCCAAAGGCCCGCAGTCCAGTGGAGTGACGGGCCAATTTCAGGATGCGGAAGATCCTCATCAAACGCATTATACGCAGTACCTGTCCCACTTTGCCCACCCGTCCCACCGTCTCAATATCGCTGCCATGCTTCTGATGGTCCTCGTTTTCAAAGCACTCCAGTATCATCTGGATGTACAGTGGGAGGATGGCAATCAGGTCCACGGCATTCAGCATACTCCTCCCAAAGCGTTTGAGATCTGGTGTGGACACCAGCCGGAGAAGGTACTCCATTGTAAAGAATGCAATGCAAAATGTTTCCACATATTCGGCATAGGTTTTCCCGCTAAGCTGACCACTTGGCATTTTGTACTGCATCTCCTCGACTGTGTTAAGGGTCATAGCGACCAGTGACACCAACACAAAGAGGCTGGATGCCACAGCCATAAGTTTGGCGGTGACTGAAGAAAAAGGTTTCTCCATGAGGTTCCAGATTTTGCGACGTGTATGCCCAAACGCCATTCCTCTGAACAGCTCTTCATTTTCCTCCACCTCAATTTCAGCTTGTAGCTCACGCTGCACTTTCAGCTGCTCGTTCAACTCATCCTGTCGTTCTTCGAACGAGATTCGACAACAGCGATGAGTGTTCTTGATTCGGACGCCCCAGTAGTTGATTTCCTCCAAGAAGTTGCGAGGACACAGCTCATCTTTTATCCAGAGAACCCCGGTCCGATAGAAATTGAAGATGATGTGAAAGACATCTGGATCTCGGTCAAAGAAAAATTCATTATTTTGAACAGTGTAGTCATCGCAGAGATCGAGCTTCCGGTTATGGTCGGTATATGTCGCAAGACGCCCAATTCTGGTCTTGGGATATTTGGCGGCCACCCTGTAAGATATTTGGTAAACCTTACCACCTACATTGATGTTCAACAGGTAGTTCTTAGCTGGTGACGAGATCTTGAGAGGAGTTTGGAAGATCTTGTCATCCTCATCGTCGTACTCTTCGTCGAGGTTATAGATATCTCGGCTGAGTTCCTGCATTGAATTCCATGGCTTCAGCCAGTTTTGCTGGGAAAATGGAACCTCATCTTCCTTCACTGGATCACTGGGAGAAAGGGTCATGCCCCCAAGCTTGTAATTGGGGAAAAGACTTCGCCTCCTTCCTTTAAGCTTGAACATGGTTGTCATTTCCTCTCAACCAGCCTTACTGGGTATTGAGTATGAAAGAGCAATACATTTCTCCAATCCTGCCCAAGAATGGAGGTCCTAGCACACCATGATGGAGGTGGCAGCGGTGACTGTCCAATGTTGCTGACTGGGAGGAGACGTGTGATTAACAGTTTAAATACTATTATCCTCTTCCTCGATTCCCCACCCCAATGTCTTTCATTTGCCTTACATTCACAAATCTCTTCTATTATCCCATACGCTGGGGATAAACATTAATAGGGATTTCATTGTTTCCATGCTTTCCTATTCAATATGGAATGTAATCCGAGCTCCTCCATTAGAACGTTTTCCTTTAGCATATTTAAAATATTAATGGAATGACACCCTATCAGAATTACGAGATGCAAGCCAGGCAGTAATAAGGAAAAAGACTTTGAATGTCAAATACATGAGTCTAACCTGTAATCGTTATCCCTCACGCCATAGAACCACGTCATAGTGTTACATCTACCATACTGTAAACTTTTAATGAGGATTATGCAAATGAGATGAAGGCTGAGAGGAATGCAGTCCATGGTAATGAAGAAAAGTGAGGAGAGTGCAGGTCGGGTGGAGTAGAGTGGCTGGAGTGATTTGTTGATAGAATATGTACAGGCGTGAATGGAACACTTTATAAGACTGTAGGGAGGCCAGCTATACTGTACAATTTTTGTAGATGGTAGTGCTGACCAAAAAAAAAAAAAAGGGAGGCAGAAAAAAAGGTAGTGGCACAGATGGAGCTGCCATGATTTCGTCTGGGAAAGACAAGAATAGGCAGAATTAGAAATAAATATATTCGGACAGCAGAGGTAGGACTGTTTGGGGATAAAAGAAGCTAGATTGATGTGGTTTGAATTTGAAGGGTGTACAGGGACCCCCCACTTTCCGCGGTTAATGTGGACCGAGAACACCCCTCCGTGACTGCCGATTTCCTTATGTTTCCTTCTGAAGTAGGATCTACCCCCCCCGACTGACGTATACGTACATAAATGTTTATATATTCAATACTATAAATGCTTATAATAATTAATCATTCAAAAATATTGCATAAGATGTAAATAAAATATAAATACGTACACACACTCAGATGCACACCTCACATAAAAATGTAAGTACAGTAAAACCTCCGCTGACGAACGCTTAAGATCACGAACTTTTCGCCTCAAGAACATTAAATTTGCGAGCATATAGTCTTTGCTGACGAACTAGTTTTCGGCGGACGAACCAAACCACGCGGTCGAACAGCGCCACGGTGGCGGCCACGAGAAGCTGGCCTTGCGCTCACGGCGTACCAGTTAAATCACCCCTTTCTTTGAGTGCGGAAGTGGTTTGTGTTTGCTAGACATTTTGGACCATATTGAGTGTACTTTTGCTATTATGGGACCGAAAAAGACCCCACCACAGGCGGAGATCATTGAAAAACACGAACGAGGTGTGCGTTTGTGTGACTCAGCGTCCCAGTACCAGTACGCTAAGTCTACCATTGCTCCCATCCTTAAGAACAAGGAAGCTATTAAGGGTGCGTGTGTGGCTAAGGGTGTTTCCAAACAGTAAGTCCCTCCCTCCCTCCTCCTCCCACTCCATTCCATCAAGCCATCAACTACCATCACAAAGGTAAATAAAATGACTTTATTATACAGTACAGTTTATTTCTTTAATTACAATACAATAGACATTTATTATACATAAAATAAGGTATATTTTTGTGTAGTTTTAAGGCTTATTTAATAGAAAATTATGTTTTATGGGGACCTGGGAACGGATTATTCTCATTTTAATGGTTTCTTATGGGAAATAAATGTTCGGAAGATGAACTTTTCGCCTTACAATTTCTGGGAACCAATTATGTTCGTAAGCAGAGGTATCACTGTAGTTTTTTTTTTTTTTAATAATTGGTCTTGCAGCATTTTCCTTGACTTTTTCATTTTTCGATGAATATTTTTGAAAAAACCTGTGATGCACTGAAGCACGCCAAGAAAGAGCACCACAGATGCAGTGTTTGCTTTGAGGACGTTAATAGAGAAGTACAGAGAAGGTCAGAAGGAGCTGCATTTTAAATCCCGACCTTGATGAGGCATTTCTGTGTGAAGTTCACATGCGTCCCCTGCTTGCATCGGTGTCCTCTGGGTTCTCCAATTTTGCTCCCACAGGCCGAAGACATAGATTAGGCTGATTGAATGGGTAATTATGAACAGTCAATCAGCCTAATCTGTATGTCTTCATGTCAACAGCGTATCATGCCTTTTGGCCAGTTGGCTGAAATAGGCTCCAGTCATCATAAGAACCGAGTATGATTTAACAGTTCAGAAAGTGGATGGATGTTGAGGATGAATTTGTCTGGTAGGTGGAGAAGAGCGAGTCCGAAGAAGAGAGCTATGAATGTGGTGGATGAAGACATGCAGGTGATGGGTCAGGTGGAGAAGGACGTGGCATGGTGGCATGCTAGCACCCCCCCCCCAATATCAGCACTTCATCCATTTCAATAACCAGTAAAATAAAGGAATTAAATTTGCAATGCTGTACAACTGACCATTTTTTTTATTTCAAGTATCTGCAAGTTTCCATACAGAGCATTTCTCCTGCCTGTACAATTCTAGAAAAAGGTTACAGGGACAGCACAAACATACAAAATACTTTAACAAACCTTTTCTTTTTAAATACAGAAGCCGAACCTGGTTCTGTACCCCACCATAGCAAAATTGTTTCCGTCGATTGTATACAATCTTATTTACACGTGACCTTTTGATAAAGCGTCAGAGAATCCTGGTTCCTCTGATATTTACAGAATTTTACAAAAACGTTCCAACCGCACTAATCTTCGAGTTGATGATGGTTGATATCCTCATAAGATGGACGTGAGCATTGCGAGAATGTGCTTCTGGAAGTAAACATTCCTCAGGAGAGAAGAACTCCTCCCCCCCCAAAAAAAACCAAATAAAATACATTTCCAAGATGGCTCCTTAAAATTTTTAATTTCATCTACACATTCATTTGCACAAAATACAACCAACAGCACAAGCCATATCAAGATTCTTGGTCTCTGCCCAGCTTTTCACCTTGTCAAGAGTGCGAGTTGTCAAGTTGGTGAGTCCTGGATGTCACATGGACCAAGATTGTGGCGGAATCAGTAAAAGGCCACGTCGTTTGTTATACAATGCTCTGGGCATGTTTATTGTGAGAAAGAAGCAACTCATCGTATTTCTCACACACACACATACACACACACAAAGACAGACATCATCCCTAAGAAACGATGGAGAAATGCACTTCGGAAGGCATCTGACTGTCAGCCTGCTGGAACAGCAGTGTTTGGCAAATGTCACAAGAAGACAGTTCATAAATGGAGCAGTGTAGCGGGCTGGTTATGGCATGTCGTCTTCTGTGTTTACTATAGAAATCTGAGGAGGAAAAAGACAAGTACAGACAAATTTAATGTGATTCCCAGGAATGACCGTTGGAGCAGCTACACTATATGGACACTTGGCAATCAGACCCATATGGTGCCACAAAGTAGAACGTACAATTGTGCAGAATGTGTCTGCTTGAGGCTCAAATCTGTTCTCGCATGACTACCCCTCCTGCACACGCCGAGATACCCTACCAAGGGTGACGTGGGAGAATACGAGTTGCTTGGGGAAAAAAAAAAAAAAAAAAAAAAAAACTGTCCTCAACATCACTGAACACGTTTAGGATGAACTAGAGTGCCAACTGCCCCAGGTATCCCCACCTGATATCAATCCCTGATCTAAATAATACTCTTGTGGACAAGTGATCACAAATCCCTTCAGCCAAAACTGAAAATCGCGGAGACAACCTTCCCAGTAGAGAGAAACGTGTTATAAGAAACAGAAATGGAGACTGCAGTCAGACAATCATGTAACACATGGGGGTTATGGTTGCGTACCCAGGAACTTATCTGCATAAAAAAAATAGGTAAAGTCTGTTGAGCTTTTTACACCCAAGCCTCATCAGGCCGGTGCTTATTCCTGGTTTTTGTAGTGTGAAGCCACCAGAAGTTCAACTCCTCCTGGATGGGACGCTAGTCCATCGCAGGTTACCTTCCCGGTATATTTTTACTGGTACCCATTTATACTGCTGGGTGAATAGAGGAACACTTGTGGTTAAGACCTTGCCCAGGGGTCATTGATGTGATAACTCTGTACATTCAGGATGTCAGCCGACTTCATTTTATTGCCAATGTTGCTAAGCCTCAACCTGACCAAATGACACCAACATTTCAATACTGTACCATAAATAGGACTAAAATGTGATCCAACAAAACGGACTTTTGAATCAAGTGGTGTATTTTCTGTTTGAGCAAAACTGAAAGCTCTGTTTTGATGGCAAGGAGGACATTATTTCACATTACATAATATCCAACCAATCATGGACATTCAGGAGCTCGTGTATACAGAAGAGGGCAAATAGCACTTTACTCCTAGTCGTGTTATGCTACCATGTGACCAATTTCGAAAAATTAATTACACAACTCACTGTTGAGAAGATATTGAAAAAGCTAAGAGGTTAAAGCAGTACTTCTCAAATAGTGGGGCGCGGTGTGATGCGGGGGGGGGGGGGGGGTAATGACCCTGGGGAACATGCTTTTCTGGAATAGTGTACGAGAATTAAGTGTCATTGCACCTCCACTCCAGTAGTTAGCAGTGGCGCTCTCATCGTCACGCTATGGTGTAGCGGTTTTTTGCACAAGCAAACAATATGAAGTAGTTACAACACGGAAAAATTTAACAGGAACAAAGAGAAAAGTGGAGAGAGATGGAGATTAAGACAAATAAGTTATAAGGATGTGTTTTTTTTTATTTCAGGCACATTGGTGCACTTTAAATCTTTTTCTGTTGCAGATTAAAATGTTAAAGTTTTTCTATATTGTAAGTTGAACTATATTTCTCTCTTTGTTTTTAATGTTAATAAAGATACAGTGTTATGCAGCGGTGTACTAATGATTTTATAGACAAATAATACTACAGTATTCATAGTTGCTTGCGGGGGTGTTTCTTCCTAGAGGGGGCGCCACAGAAAATAATTGAGAAGCACTGGGTTAAAGCCAAGTGGGTGGGAATATGCAAATTTACAGCTATTACCTTTCTGTAACTGGCAAAAAAAAAAGGGGTCAAGAATTTACATTATTATTGTTTATCTAGTGAAAAAAAAAAAAATCAGAACTCACAGCAGGATATGTGTGACCAACGGAGGCAGTGTGTCTGTTGATGTTAAGGTTGAGGTCTTCTTCCGTAGTCTTCAGATACACTGGATTGTCAAAATTCATACTTTTTTTAGTCTTCGTCTGCCAGTTCCGCCACATTATATAACCCCCAACTGCAGTCATGGCCAGCAACACTACAGGGAGGAGACAGTCACATTTTGGAACGACGAAAATTACTACTGTATACGTTTCTAATCGTGAGGAAGAGGAAGATGACTCACACACTGGTAAAGCTGCCCAGGCTGCAGCTGATCTTTTGGAAGTTGTCACCTCGTGTATGAGGGTGCCGTTTCTTCCTGTATGGATTGAAGAAAAGGGAGTTACAGACCATTCTGTGGGGCACTTGAATATCACGCATGCCAGTTCAGTAACAGAATTATTGTAGCACAATCAGGAGAATGACGTAAATACAAATTCACCCTGAAAATGAAACTTCGATGGTGAGTAAACGCACAGAAATGGGATTATACAGCATGTTGAAGATTAGACTCATGCCAAAAAATAAAAACAAAAACAAAAAAAAGCTTTTGATAGACAGCCAACATCTTTCAGCAAACGAGGAATTTCCCAGCTGCCCTTTAGTTAATCTGAGCACAGGTTATTTGCTTCGGCCAAGAGACCCAAAGCAATGGGGGAACTACTCTCCACAAACTTTGATCCTGGAGGTAATTTTGTATTAGTGGTGACCCCTGAAAAAGCCAAAAGGAAAAGAAGTAGTCTTTGAACTGAGCACTCCGCTAATCAATAGATCTTACCAGTGGTCTCGGAATGCACTTTGTGACCTTGGGTTTTTGAGTTTCTTTAAATGAGACAAGGGGGAAAATGGAGAGTTTCAGTAGCACAAAAACAAACATCAAATACTGTTTCTTGCAACAATATGGACCGTCGGTCCATTCTTCAAGCTCCTTGACATGTCTACTCTGCAATGGGCTGTATACAAGATGGCCAGTATTCGGAGTTGAGCCAGTTCAACCATTCAGTCATTTGCCAAGCTTATTCATAATATCATGGCAGTTGCTTCTCAAATAGTGGGGTGCAGCATGGACCCTGAGGAACATACTTTTCTGGAATAGTGTACGAGAATTATGTGTAGTTGCACCTCCACACCAGTAGTTGGCAGTGGCGCTCTCATGCTATGGTGTAGCAGTTTTTCACAGGCGCAAACGATATGAAGTTCAGTAAACAACCCCTCAAGAAACAATATGGAAAATTTTCTAACAGGAACGAAGAGAAAGGTGGAGAGAGACGGAGATATTAAGACAAATAAGTACGAGTTTAAATAAGGATTTTTTTTTAAATTTCAGGCACATTGGTGCACTTTAAATCTTTTGTTACAGATTTAAAAAAAAAAAAAAAAAAAAAGTTAATTTACTTTCTTTGTGAGTTGAACTATATTCTTTGTTTTTCATGTTAATAAAATGTTAATAAAGACAATATTATGCAGAGGTGTACGAATAATTTTATATATATATTTTTTCTTCCTTGGGGGGCGCCACAGAAAATAATTGTGAAGCACTGTGTTAGTCATGTGGAGGCTGGAGCCGATCTCAGCTTGGAACACACTGAACAGCTCACCAGAACATTGCAGGGCCAGCACATGTATACAACCATTCACACCTCAGGGTAATTTGGAACAGTAAATTATCCCGATGGGCACATCCCTGGACTGTGCGAGGAAGCTGGAGATCCTGGAGGAAACCTACACAAGCATGTGGAGAACATGCAAACTCCACACACAAATGCCCGAGTCCAGGACTTAACCCAAGGACCTTGCCGCGGTGAGGCAGACATACTAACCTCTATGCCACCATGCCAGCTACAGTCAGGGTTAAGCACTGTAATTCAAACTAGGCTATACCGCTCTCCTAGATATTAAAGTCATTTTACCCCACAAGGTGACTCCCTGCTGCAATTCTCCCCTTATCAAATCATGTGATTAGTCATAATTGCATCACAGGCTACCTTTACTGGATTTGAATGACCTTGCACATCAAACACATGGATTAAGGTTGGAGCTTGATTGATGTTTCCACCTAGTGCTTGAGGCCTACATTAAAAAGCGAGTTTGGCGGCATGATTTTCATGCACATGCAGTTCGAGACATGCAGTGGGAGACTGCATTACCTGGAGGATGTGTGGGGTGTGTGTGCAGCTGTCCTTCATCTTGTGGAACAGCTGTAGATGAAACTGTTACAAAAGAGCACAGTGATATAAAAATCATTGCCAAAGCTGACTGTACTACTTAATTAGGAATAAGAAAGCATCAAAATTGATTCATCAGCAAGAGAGAAAGCAGAAACATGCAGCCCCTAGCGGAGTATCCTGACTTCCATTTTTTTATTTTATTTATTTTTTATTATTTAAGGGACAATGTACAGGAACATTAAGCTCATAGAGACAGATGTACTGTACCAGATTATAGCTTAATAGCTAGTTTCCATCTGTAGTCCCTAATTTAGAACGGCCAATTAACCTACAGTGCATGTCTTTTGGATTGTGGGAGGAAACCGGAGCACCTGGAGGAAACCCACACAAGCACGGGGAGAACATGCAAACTCCACACAGAAACTCGCATCAAGTGAGTAAACCGTAAAAACGTTCACTGAAACATCTGAAGCCACCCTCAGTGTCTTTTCCAAAGACAAATGCTATGTTGCAAAGCATTCTTAAGAGCCTTCAACCCTCTTCCACATCCATTAACTCATTGACAGACAATGACAACCATTACGCCCACAGACTCAGCCAAATGTGCTTTCTGAACTACCCATGAGGGATGACGGTAATACGACCATAAATTTTTAATGAAGTTAATACTTCCACTTAATTTTTGGTTTTTGCTCAAGTTAATTTTAGGCTTAAGTGTATTAAGCTATAGAAATGATGTTGATTTAGTATGGTCTCAAGGAAATACAGTCGGCCCTCTTACGAAAACCCCTGAATCGAGAAATCCAGTATACATAAAACATTTTCCTAAATTTTTGTCCTCTATACGAAACTTTCTTACAAAAAGCACCAAACACACCATTCAAATAATAGGTGGGGGTGTAGGGGGGTAAGCTGTAATGTTGGATGCGCTTTGATCCATACTGTGTGTGAGAGAGAGTAAGGTAAAGCGATGTCTGCACCTCAACATACCGCCCCACTGGCCTCCCAGTGGCTAGGAGGGATGACACAGCTCCCTCCAATTGGCCATCTCTCAACATCCCACCTCACTGGCCTCACATTGGCTAGGATGGATGACACAGCTCCCTCCAAAGGGCCATCTCAACATCCCACCCCGCTGGCCTCCCATTGGCTAGGAGGGATGACACGGTCATTCCAACTTCGTTAATATTTGTGTGTCATTCCAACTGTATTTTATGGCTCAGGCTTTTAAACTTGCATAAACATTTGTATGATAACTGTTAAGACATGGTCAGTACACACGCGCACACGAATGTGATTCCCGGTGAAAGTGATTCCTGGTACCATGGTCATCGTAAGACTAACTCTGCTAAGAAGACATGGTCCACATGAAGTAGGTACCTTAAAAAGGTATGCTTTTTAAAGGGTAGTCTTGGGAGCCTTGGAACGAATCATGAGTTTTAAATGTAAAATAAAATGCGCCTCTACAAAAAAAAAAAAAAAAAATCCAGATTCTGAAAAAGGCGCTGGAACAGAAATTTCATAAAAAGAGGGCCGACTGTAAGAACAACAAAAAAAACCCAGGTCTTCATACTTTCTACCAATTCTGGCTGCTCTTTACAGACCTATAGCTCAAGACCAGACATTTGATATCACAATAGCTTTATGGCAGAAAGAACCAGCACACTGGACTCCAGGTCAAGCGTCCTATGTAATTTATGAACAGTCTTTTAATCTGCTTAAAAATATTGTACAAGTAAAACAGCCCCACCATATGGAAGTCATTACTCTGGGTAAACCGTGAACTCAAATTCTCAGCTGAGTGTAAATCAGAGGCAGTTACAAACATGCCCACGGTATACAAGTTATTCAATGAAGGAGAAAAGTACTGTTTTTCCATTTTGTTGATCTATCCAAGGCTCTGAAGAGAAGGCTTGTGAAAGCTCGGGCCTATTCAGACACAATGGAGTTCGAGTTCTTTATCTTCATCAACTGAAAGCACCCATGTCGGAGGGAACAGTTTACTACTCTTACATTCTTCACTGATGCAATTAAAGAGCTCTCCTGCTACCTTCCATGTGTTGCATAGTAAAGAAAAGCTTATTTTGTTTAGCTTTAAAAGCCATAAAAAGTATCCATGCCGTGATGGTCGTCCTTAAAACCCCGTTCCTTAATACCTATGACGTCCTCTTTAGTGTTGCGCCATTAGGTTTCAAAGCCAAGTCCCATCTGTATATTACTCAACATGGCATTTTTTTTTTTGTGTGTGTGAGAAGAGTATTCAAAGGATTGGCCCCTGTCTAGCTTCAAAAGGAGAAAGGGAGGCACAGTGGGGGGGTGAGGTGGTAGGCAGAGCCTGAAGGGAGCCATCAAGCTACACAAGCAGGACATTTCAAACCGACACACACAAGAGGCGAGAATAAATGCAAAGGAACCCACTGAAGAATTGAGACTTAACGCAACAAGGGGCAGAAGAACAGAAAAGTACAGCTTCATTTCATCACATCATTAACCCCTACAATGCCAGATACTTGCCTTGTCTGCACTGCAAGCCGTCCGAGGCCAGCTCCTGACCTTCACGACACACACATGTATACTTGGGTGAGTGTTTGTTGATTTGCGGAGCTGGCAAGCACATGTACGAACAGCCGCCGTTTTCTGTTTTCTCATTACACCAGTTGGTGCCTATGGAGAAACAAACAAAAAAACCCCCTCAGCTCATCTCTTCTGCCCCATTAAAACCATCGGCGACTGATTTTACACCATGTTCCTTTGTGGTTTCAACTCTGTCTGCCTTCCATCCTTATAGCTAATGTACTCACCGGAGACTTGTACGAGTTCATGGTAGACAATGATGTCCTGCGGTTGATTTAGGTTGTTGGCCAGCATATTTAGATCCACTCCTGTAAATTTATTTGCCCCATAAATGGCCTCGTTCTCACCATCAGTCCAAAAAACTCGATCCTGCCAAAATAAGTGATGTATGGGTGCTAATAAAAGTCCTCACCAATTAAAATCTCAATACAAATATTGACGTGCAAATTAAAACCATTAAAAAAAAAAGGGATCTATAGTTAGTAATATTCCCAACAACTATTAGAACCAGTTAGGATTAGGAATCACTACTACAGACAATTTAAAAAAAAGGTATCCTGCTGTTTTAACAATGCACAATCTCTGAAGACATCAAACCGCACTCTACGCAACT
This sequence comes from Plotosus lineatus, assembly GCA_024760905.1. Taxonomy (NCBI): domain Eukaryota; kingdom Metazoa; phylum Chordata; class Actinopteri; order Siluriformes; family Plotosidae; genus Plotosus; species Plotosus lineatus. The sequence continues at coordinate 53,620,191 of CM045735.1, read as the reverse complement.
ACAGCACGCAAGCTTCCCAGAATGTTGTACCGACGCAGACTTCTTTTGTATGGGATTACAGTAATCCTCCGCCACTTCACGTTTCCTAGTTCGCATCCTCGCAATATCGCGGGATTTCCCATCGGGAAATTAAAAAAAATTAAAGAGAGAGATTATTCAAAATTCATGCGCACTACATTCAACTACGCTACCCAACACACTCTGTTCTCTGATTGGCTGTGAATCCAGCAAGTTTATTGGTCGAGATTATATTTCCCAGCATCCAACACACCTTTCCTCCCTCATGAGGAGGAATAGAACTTTTATTGAGCTCAAGGGAAGCACTGGGGTGCGGGAAAAATCATGTTCACCGTAGTGGTGGAGGAAAACAAAAACCAAAATCACTGGGAGAGTACAACACGGAAACTGGTCGAGCACGGAGCTATTTATAGCGAGATGATGGCTGAGTGGCTTCAGGTGCGCTTTGTGGATTTCACCTGCAGGTAACAGCCACACCCCTCACGAACGCATGCAGTTGGAGAGAGTTAAATGCCTGCGAGTTTGGACACTAACATGATATGTACTAAAGCAAAGGCTCTGGAGGTGCTGAACCAAACCAAGCACCAGTGCCACCAGTGATTCTCCTTCTCGACGTGGCCGTGGATTTGTTATTTATAAGGTTTGTTATACAGTATTTATATATATTTATATGCATTATAAGGTGTATAATTTATTTATATATTAATGCACGTTGCCTGTATGACATTAAAATTAACTTCTATATAAAATTTATATAATATGTAGGTGGGTGGGTGCCCTTAAGAAGTAGCAGGAGTCATTTCGCGGTTTTCGCATTTCACTGGGGGGTGGGTGGAGGGGTGGTCCCCATTAACCGCGAAATAAGGGGGATTACTGTATATGCAGGGTGCTTGATATACAATACACGATTTATGCCAAGAACTTCAAATGTTGGTGCTTCAAGTTTGTATTGCGGTCAAATACAATTCCTTTATTTAAAAAAAAAAAAAAAAAAAAAAAAAAGCTACAAACGATTCATTTTCCTGGTAAAAAAAAAGCACATTTGGAATGTGCAACCATCGATAGCATCAGCTCAGCAAGAAATTTATTTCCAACACAGTGTGGATAATTGTTTTATGGTCATTTCTTTTGCATCTCTGGTGTTTGTTTAATCAATTGCAGCCTTTGCTGTAACTTTTTGGGCAACATACAATGTAAGGAGGAATTTTTACCGCATAAACATGACTTGGCATCCATACAGAATTTGACCGTTTAAACCACAGTATAAATTGGATATGTCGTCAAATTTGGAGTGGAGGGTGGGGGGTGGGGAATCCTACACAGCATAAACAATTTATCAGATTGGAAATCCTATAATGTTGCAGCCAAGTCTGGAGACTATGACTATAATTACTCGTAAAATGAACAAATGATATGAAAAACTTAGCAAATCCAATTTAGTCTGAAGAAACCAAATTTAAAATGCTGTAAAATAAGCTTTTCATTTATAAGGCCCTTAGGCAACAGCACAAGGAGAGGATTGAGATACCCGCCTACCTCGAACACTGCGAGGGCGAAAGGGTGAGCCAGGTAGTTTTGGGACTGCAGGACCTTTTTCCGGTTATCTCCATTTAGATCCACACTACACAGTGTATGCAGCTTGGAATCCACCCAGTAAAGTCTACTTTTGATCAGATCTGTGAAGACAGGACAAGTCAGGATGACGTCCACAAAAGGTCGCAATATAAGGGAATCATCCTGCTAATTGGAACTCTTAACCAGCACATACCTAGGGTAATACCATTGGGCCACTGAATGTCTGTTTCGACCAGGACCTGTCGGTCTATCCCGTTCATTCCAGACTTCTCAATCTTTGCTGGCTCACCCCAGTCTGACCAGTAAATGAACCTACAGGGACCAAAAACAACTTTCTACACATTTTTCTTAATTATCAAATCAGCTCCTGAAAAAAACTGCATGACCTCCCAAGACACAAACCAACCACACTGCTTCTGTTCCTTAAGATTTGATCAATACCGAACTTGATTGATGACATCTTTTACACAGAAAGACGTTTGTCAAAAGAAAATATCCACTTTGCTTTATATAGGGATCTTACAGGAAAATACACACAAAGTAGTTGAGAGAAAATATGTCTTCATATGAGGACAGTAGGGTCTCAAAGTTAAATCGAGTCAGTATAATAAAATGCAAGCTACAATGAGCCACCTCATACATTGTAGGTTGTAGGATATTCATACACTTGTTCATCCAAACTGATCAGCAGAGTTGTGGTTTATTTGATAATCTGGGTCAATTCTGTAACAAGGATGCAGGTGGAGGAGAAAAAAAAAAAAAAAAAAAAAAGAATTCCCGGGGTGGCGTGTTTTGGGACTTGTTCTAATTGCACTTCCCAGGATTTACTCAATTTCCACAGACAGGGACAATTGCCAAATCAACAATGTGGAAGTGCAGAGACATGAAATATATACAGTGGTACCTCACCTTACGATAGTTCCAGCAAACGAAAAATATTTTCCAAAGTTTTTTGCCTCCGTATACAAAACATCAAATGCGCCATTCAAACAATGCAAGAGCTGCTCTTCCATTGGCTATATCTCATAACATCCTGCCCCGCAGGCCTCCCATTGGCTAGGAGAGATGACACAGCTCCTCCCATTGGCTATCTCCCAACATCCCACCCCACTGGCCTCCCATTGGCTAGGAGGGATGACGCAGCTCCCTCCCATTGGCTATCTCCCACCATCCGCCCCACTGGTCTCCCATTGGCTAGGAGGGATGACGCAGCTCCCTCCCATTGGCTATTATGGAGCTGCATCTCCCATAATGCTTTTTGTGTAAAGGACAGAGTTACTGTTGTTTTATGAGTTTTTTTTTGACTCAGGCTTTTAACCTTACATAAATATTTGTAAGATTATAACTCTGCTAAGAAGACAGTCAACACACGTGCATACACACGCACGCGTGTGTGATTTCCCGTGAGAGTGAGAAGAAGAAACGGGCTCGTGGCATGCGGTTGAGTGATATCGCAAAGGAATATGGCCAAACCCTTCTACCATCAGTATGATACTGATGCAGAAGGAGGCCTTAAAAGGTATGCTTTTATAATTTTTAAAGGGTTTAGGTGGTAGTATTGGGGTCCTTGGAACGAATCACATGTTTTAGAGGTAAAATGCGGTTCAATTTACGAAAAATCCAGGTTAAGAGAAAGGCTCTGGAACGGATTCATTTCGTAAGGTGAGGTACCACTGTACTATAAAAACTTTGAAAGGAAGAATTGTGGTGTGTATAATAAAGGATAACGCGATTAGGTGTACTGCAGATTACAGTGGAGTCCAAGTATATCTTCCAATACTAAAATCTTTTGGGTGAGATTTTGGTGTTTGGGCAGAAATTATTAATCAGACCCCCAGAGCCCTGAATGCCAGGACAAGCTGAACCAGACAGGCATGGAGAAGGCATCATATCTGTACACTATAAACAAACACAAATCAGCAAAAGGGGTACAATTTGTACATATTTACCCAGAGAGGGGATCCACAGCAATGGAAGCTGGTTCCTTCAAGTCCTTGTCAAACAACACTTTTTGCTTAGTGCCATCGAAATTGGTCACAGCTATCATTTTGCTTTCCAGGTCTGACCAGTAAATGTTATTGTAGATCCAGTCCACTGCTATTCCAACAGGCATCTGGACATCAATCACCTTGGTGTAGCTGCTCGTTGGTTCATGCTTGTCCAGTGCTGTACTGTGAAAAATCAATAAAATAACTAAAAATAATGAATTAAAATAAAAAAACAAAAAAAAAAGCAACACTTTACCATAGCAAGCATTCAATATTTCTACTACGATTCTACCCATGCACTGTGGTTTAGTAGACATACCTGAAGATGGCCTTGTGTCCCAGGTCAGCCCAGAAGATTCTCTGGTTTTTGTAGTCTACGTCCAGGGCCACAGCGTTGCGCAGCAGCTCCACAATTTGCGTATATTCACGCCATTCCAGCCCCAGCTTCCGTATGTCCCTCCGGTTTGTGAAGATCAGACAAGGCTCTTTACCTGCACATCAGAAAACGGAGCGAAAAAAAGTGTTCGGATAATCGTACTAATCAAGCATTTGTTTAGCAACAACAAATGTTTACATGTACCCCACTCGCCTAGAGAAAGAATCACGACTTGGCACCTTTGTCAATCAAACAAAAACTCACACTGAATCATGATTAGCCTTAATCAGACCATAATCCCACCTACCTACTGCTTTACACACTCCTGTGCTGGAGTTCATCTGATAACCCTCATGACACTCGCATTTGTAGCCTCCTTTAAGGTTGATACAACTCTGACTACAGATTCCAGGATTCAAACATTCATTGATATCTGCAAGAGAGGAAGACAACGCTGCGGCATTTACAAGACAAAGCAGCTACCGAACACTATAGTAATGACATGATTGGCAGTTGGGAAATCAAAATTTCTCAAAACCCTCACCGATACTTTAATGCTCGAAAACTGGTGTAGGTTCAACCAAGTAGTGTATATAGTTACACGCACCTCCACAGGTTTTATGATCAATCAGCTGCAACCCCGGTGGGCAGTAACATTCATAGCCAACCACAAGGTCACGGCACAGGTGAGAGCATCCGCCATTGTTGATGAGACACTCGTTGAGATCTGAAAAAGGCAAAGCCAAAATCAGGCCAGAGAACAACCCCCCAAACAAACAAAAAAAAAAAAAACCCTAAGAACTACCAGACTCCTCCACTGTAGAGATTGAAGTGAAAGCCTTCATTCATTGCCTTTTAGTGTATGCAACACATGACGACTTTACATTTTCTTCACGTCTTTGAAGGTCAGTGCTTATGGCATCGCACCACTAAACTCACATCAGGCTAATTGGCTATTTCAAACTGCCCCAGGTGTGGATGCAAATGGAGATGGTTATGTGTTGGCCCTGGAATAGTCCGGTAAACTGTTCCGGGTGCTACACCCAACGTTGGCCGAGATTAAAGCCTCCCCTCAACCCATAGGGTTAAGCGGTTCAACAAATGAGCGAGAGCTTTATGGCAACCCTAGTAAGATTTCCATATTTTTGTATGCGTAGAGTTTGATTCTTCTTGCTGAAAATTAAAATCACATCCAGTTGATACCATTAACCACCTACAGAATAGGCGCTTTACAGTTCCTTACACATCACACTAATTTACAAGCTTAACCATTATTAAACATACATTGGACCACAACTTTCAACCACTTACAGCCTTTTTCATGGGACTAAATATGGACGCCACTTTAGCTATTGTTTCTATTGAAACCAAAACCAGTTGAACGGTCACGTCTTCGCATTCATAGAAACATCACTAAACTGAATATCTTGCTAGTACATTTCCAGCCATTTGTACCATGCCATTGGTCACCGATCCTGTTCCTTGAGATCTTCCTTCCAGCAGATTAAGCGGATCAAGAACTTTCAAGGCAACGATTAGTGAGATGGTGGTCACTAATGATAGTCAGGTAACAGTCTTCAGGGTTGCAGATCTCCAGGAAGTGTGTTGGTGACCACTGATCAATAACAACGTACAGTATACTTTCACTGCCTCATGGTTGGCCAACACCTTTAATTCTTCCATCCATCCAGCCATCATCTACACCTGGATTTGAAGCAAGTTGCACCGTACACCCTGGACAAGCATGTTGGCCAAAACTATTTTAGATCCAACACACAGATGAACCCCTACTGACGCTCTCACATTCACACCTATGGGAAAATTAAAATAACCAGTTGACCTTTGACCTAGTTAAAGAAACTGGATCACCCTGATGAAAGCAACTGGACACAGTGAGATCATGCAGATTCTGCACAGAAAAATCCAGTCAACCAGATAACTTAAATCTAGAAGCTTCTTGCTGGGAGATGACCATAATATCCATTTTTTTTTTTTTTTTTTGGATCTGCCTTATTTGTGCTGAACAGTACTGCTCCAGAAACAGTCCGCTCAGATTTTCACTTACTGCATTCTTTAATTGGCTCATCGCTCCAGTCAGTGCAGTCCCGGACCTTGTTACAGACTTTGCTCATCTCAATGCACTCCCCACTCTGACACTTGTACTTGTCTGGGCTGCTACACTGAGTCGCTATACCAGTGAGGGAATGAAAGTAAGCGTGAGAGTAGAAAAGCACACACACACACACACACACACACACACTAGGGATTCTAACATGTACTGTCAGAGACTGAAATCTGATCGTTTAAGGTAATCAATTACAGTATTCATGCAATAATCAACAGGAACCATATATTGACTCTGGATTCAAGCCAGAAACTGGGTCAAATCCAGAGTCAATATACGGCTCCTGCTGATTATTGCATGAATTTGACCCAATTTGATTCAATAAAGTGTCAATAAAAAGGGTTTATGTAACATAAGGAAAGAGTGGAAACCACTATTGTTTCTGTAGGCTTACAGTTTTTGCAGTTGTCTTCGTCTGTACCATCAGAACAGTCCCGGAAACCGTTGCACTGCCGGCTGCCATGGATACAGCTGCCATCGTAACACTTAAATTGATCCGGGCGACAGGAACGAGGAGCTGTAAAGGGAATGGAAAAACAGAGCCCACGAATCACCTTACAGGCTAAACCATGCAGGAGATCTGACCTCTAACAGCCAGCCCCCACCCCCACTTATCTACTGTACCTGGCCTTACTCCAGTTTTGGCCTTTGGCCAGAGGCAGTGGCTGATTTTTAACCTCGCCTTTCAGTAACCGTAAACTCGCATCAATGGAATCCCAGCCAACAGCTGAACCGTGTGATGACAGGATAACCTTACAACTGTAATATAGTCATCCAGTATAGTCCTGCTCTGCCTGCACGTGCTAACTCAAGGTAAAAAAGGTACTGTGATCTATCCATATTACACGAGTCTAAAATTGCCATCCTAAACTGATACCACTTACGGCAGTTTTTCTCGTCGCTGCCATCCTTGCAGTCGGCATCTCCATCGCAGCGCCACTTGCTGTGGATGCATTCTCCTGAGCCGCACTGCATCTCGCTAGCTGAGCATTTAGCCAACGGTGTCGGGTTCCTCCCACAGCGTAGAGGCGATTCATCCGATTGGTCCTGACAGTCCACATCATTGTCACACACCCAACCGATGGGAATGCATGTTGCGTTGGTGCATTGGAACTGGTTAGGGCCGCAGGATGACGGAGCGCAGTCCAGTTCATCCGTACCGTCACCGCAGTCATCTTCGCCGTTACACACAAAGTTCTGGGAGACACAGCGCCCGCTGGCACATGTGAACTCCAGAGGAGAACAGGTGATGTTACCTAAAGGAAAAAGGGATTTCAGATTCTGACAAATATTTACATTTCTGCTGTTGTTTACAGTGCTGGGTTTTAATCTTGGCCATGGCGTAGCTTCACGACCCCTGACTCCTTTGAGTTTATGGGTGTTTCAGAGGAGGAACGTACTGCAATGAGTAAAAATGTTTATTTTTTTTCCCCCCCTCCAGGACCAGGATTGGAAACCTGTGTTTTATAGGAACCCGTTGCAGTCTTTGTGGCATTGCAGGAGTTATGTAAACAATCCAGCAAAGCTTCTTGAATACGGAAACAGTTTGTATACCATGGCTGAGTCACCCATCACAACAGGCAATAAATGGCTGTACTTGCATCATACCATACCTGGAGCTTTGTACTCTAAGCAGGTTCTTCTGAAGTGATTATAAAGTTTGTCAACACGGGTGCTGACTCACCACAGCTGGCCTCGTCTTCCCCGTTGTCACAGTCTGTCTCACTGTCACATTTCCAAGAGACAGGAATGCACAAAGTGGAGCCTGTGCCACAGCTGAACTCATTCGTACGGCAAGTTCTGGTGTCTGAATTAAAGAGCAGCAAGTTAATACAAGACCTTATTTAAAATCAAGGAGTACATTCATTAACAGATGAGCATGCCGTTTAAAAAAAAGCTTATGAAAAATCTGCACTTTATCCAGGGTGAATTATTCAGCAACGTTTGTACTCCTATACAAATGCCAGACTTCCCTGAAACGTTCCTTAAAACCAGTAGAACGCGAATTGGTTTGGCTTGACTTGAAAAGGCCTAAAACCTTCAGCAGTTATTCTGTAATCTATTCTTTCTGAGACAAACGTTCAAATGACATGCGCGTAATATTAATTGATACAGTTCTCAACCCGAAGCATGTTTGCTCCTGAACAGGTAGGCTCAACAACAAACAAACGTTCTGAATTCAACCAACTACTAACATTAACATTGTAGTGGTACCTCACTTTACGAAATTAATTCGTTCCAGCGCCTTTTTCGTAAACTGCATTTTTCATGTAAAACGTGTGATTCCTTCCAAGGTCCCCAATACTACCCCATAAACCCTTTAAAAATTATAAAAGTACACCAATTTTGTATTAACATTGTAGTGGTACCTCACTTTACGAAATTAATTCGTTCCAGCGCCTTTTTCGTAAACTGCATTTTTCTTAAGTTGAACAGCATTTTACATGTACAACGCGTGATTCCTTCCGACGTCCCCAATACTACCCCATAAACCCTTTAAAAATTATAAAAGTACACCAATTTTGTCTGAAATGTGTTAAAAGTAAAATGTACCTTTTTAAAAATCTCTCGAACCACCCATGCGACGCTTTAAAGTCCGGGGCTTGCTCGTCTGAAGAACCCTCACCCCCACCCTCCTTAACAAGGTCCTTAAATATGCCGGTTGCTTTTTCCGAAATATTCGCCTCAGTCACTGTATCTCCGCTTTTAAGCTCTCCTTCAATATCGTCCCGATTGTAGAGGGGTTTCGGCCATACTACTTTGCGATTTCACTCAACCGAATCCCACTTTCATATTTTATCATCTCCTGTTTAACTTTTATTGATAACGGAGCCCGCTTCTTTTCAGTTTCACCGGGAATCACTTTCTTGGGGCTCATGATTAATAACGAAAAATAACGCTGCAATAAGCACACTCAAAAAAAACCTCATGAAACTGCCGAACCAACAGTACAATTCTCCTTCTCACGCGTGTTGAACAATGGGTCAAAAGGCACACGAAAAGCATTATGGGTACAGAACTGTATTATGGAGATTCAGCTCCCTCCTAACCAATGGGAGGCCAGTGGGGCAGGGTGTTGGGAGACAACCAATGGGAAAGCAACTCGCGCATTGTTTGGTGTGTTTGAATTTTTAAGATAGCGCTTTCGTCATGTGAACTTGTTTCATATCCAGAGACAAAAATTTTAGGAAAATGCATTTCGTAACCTGCATTTTTCGTTTGGTGAGCCTTTCGTAACGTCAAGTACCACTGTAGTAACCTTGAGCTCATGTTCATCAAAAGGTCATCTTGTCAGTATAAGGTCCTGTACACTAAGGAATGAATCAATATTTTACTTAAAAAAATAAAAAAGGCAGTACAAGTGTTCAAGACACTCCTTCCAAAGGCAGATGTCCAACATGTACACCACCAGACAGTGCACCATTCAAAATACCACTTACATTAAACAGCTGGTCAAACAAGTGCATTTTTATTTGTTGGATGTGATGTTCCATATGGCAGCCATCCATAACACTGCTGGAATGTACATCCATTCATTCATTTTCTGAACCGCTTAATTCTAATTAGGGTTGTGGGAAGGCTGGTGCCCATCCCAGCCGACGCTGGGACAGTGACGGACATGGCCGGACTTTGATAAACCCAGTTAGCTGCACTGGGGGAAACAGCAGTGACAACCGTTAACAGTGGGGCGTGAACCCCCAACCTTAGGATCGCTAATCCAGCACCTTACCATCGGGGCCACCACTACCCACCTGGAATGTACAATGCTCGTAAAATATAATAGCAAGCAGAGATATGAGGATCGCTCCAATGATGGACTGCAACCACATCAATACAAGTAACATTTGTTTATTATACCCAGTGATTGCATTGTGTGGGAATGGTGAGGTTAAGCTGACCCCACCAAATTTATCCACAACACCCCCCCACACACACACACAAGAACCGATTAACTTGTTACCCAGATGCACTAGCCTAATTAAAAAGAGGCCGCCTTAGCTCCACCAAGGTCACCATGTTTTGTCTCAGGCTGGTATGTTTGTTCAATAGCAGGATTATACAAAAAGTATGGATTTTCATGAAATTTCTACCAGAGGTGAGGCTTTGGACAAGGAAGACTCCCATTATATTTTGGAGATGATCTGGATTAAATATTGATTTCAGGAATTTTTAAAAGGATTCTTTAACAGTATGAGACAGCTCACTGTAATTCACTTTCAAAAATTCATCCTGAGTAGGGGGTGTCACAGTGTTCAGCTTGGTGGTGGTTTGCGTTCTCTGTGCACTCTTGTTAAAAATTTAACTATCCACTATTATACAAGTATTACATTTTCATCTGTTCAATAAAATGTTCATGCATTTTGCTGTAATGTTATTAAAAAAAAAAAAAAAATCGTATAACATTTACACTATACTGAACATCTGTATGCAAGAAAATGTAGATTTTTATTAGTAAAAATGCTCAAGGACAGAGTGGTGGGCTGAATCCTGCTGAATAAAAACTATACCTCACAAAAAAAGATTACAAAAAAGAAAAATAATTCCACTATAAAAGATTTGTGACAGTCGGCCACCACTGCAGAAACATGAAAACAAATTGAAATGTATGAATATACATCTTGGTTTTTCATTACAGAAAAATATAAAACTCTGACCACTTGGATGAGATTCATCAGTTTGATTATGAACGTTTTAGAGATACAAAACTTCTGTCTATTCAGAATATTATACATAAAATGGATGATTATGAATCGTTTTAATTCAGGAATAAGGATCTGCACCTCTGCTTCACACTAAGCTCATTTCGCAGACAGAGAACACACACAGGTATTTGACTTTGGGAAAGTTCTACCGACAATGCCTGAATAAAATAGCTACTCATATTTCCATGAGGACTGATTACGTGCTTTCCAGTCTGATCTACTGGGCAACATACTGGCGTTCCAGAGAAGAGTCGGCTGTAACCTGACCAGAGCCACAGAGTGATCATCTGCCATTACCATAAATGACACAGATGCTGAATTCGGGTGAAGGGACATCTGCAGCGTGACACATTTGGAATTGCAGCAATTGTGAATGACTCAAGGGAGACCGAGTTATACGAAAAAACCTCCAAAAAACACAGTTTCAATGAATAATTTCGGGTCACGCCATCCCGATTCTTTATCCCTCGGCACCACCCACTCGCTGACAAACCAAGCAGCCACTTCCGATGGAATTTGTGCTATGGTTTGCAGAACACAGACTAGAACGCACTTACATTTGCTGGCCTTGACAGAATCGCTGTTAAAAAAAAAAATAAATAAATAAAATAAATAATTTACCAAGTGCTCAAACTTATTGAGTCCAGTGTCAATAATGGAAACAAAGCAAATCACTTGACTCACGGCACACATCTGCGCTCTCATCCGAGCCGTCTTCGCAGTCGGGCTCTCCATCGCAGTGCCATCGCTTGGGGAGACACTGACCGTTGCGACAGACGAAGTCCTGTTCCTGACATGTCTTCTTTACTGCAATGGAGACAGGATTAAAATAAAAGTCCCAAGGGCTTACACTGAAACGGATTTAAAAAAAAAAAAGGATGAGGAAAATGATGAAAAGGAAACCAACAAGCTCAGCAAAGTTTTCACATCAGGTGCAAAAAAAAAACAAAAAAAAAAAACAACCACATCCCAGAATATGTCTGCTGTGCTTATTCATGTTCACGTGCCATTAAACCGAAAGCACTGATGAGTGGGGAAACAAATCTGCGTATTTCTGTGCAATATTACTCAACTACTTGCAACAATGATGAAGCTACATGTTCCAAGTGCAGTTTTAAATATATAAATATTTTTGTGGACATCTGAAACAAAAATTTTAAGGATAACCGTAATGAATTTGAATTACTAGCTCTTTAAAACAATCAGGTATGACATCAGCAGTTCTATAAAGCAAGGCGAGTCCTCGCTTATGGATAGGAGCGTGCAAGTGCTGCCACATTATTCACAATTACTCGGCGTGGACACTGACATTTTGCCACCATTTCAAGTTCCAGCCCTGGCACGGAGGAGAATTTGTGGTTTTGTCCTATTGGCTGGGCTGCTTGTAGCAGACAACAGTATAACATGACTTTATTGGACAGTGCCGAGCTGCATCACCAGGAAAACATTGGAGTATAAAGCATACGACCGCACGAACAACAAGAGCAGAAATCATGGAAAACATGACAGATCAACACTGGCCGTACTTGGAAAATGTTTTTTGGACACGATTCAGTATTCTGCAAAGACCACTTAAACCTTCTCCGCTATCAGAGTCACCTCCTGTCAGAAATACCTGGCATGAAGCCCAAGGTTTTAAGTTTTGAACCCGATGCCGTTCCGACAGAATTCATAAATGAAAGTTAAAAGATGACAATGAATGGGGCAATGCCGTGCCAAAAGGAATTGGTAAAGGCGAGAGCCTCGAGTATATGGGGAGCTTTATCACCCAACATGTTACTCACTACTTGTTTACATGTCCTGGACAACCAGGCCCAATGAGCTCATTTCACTTCCAGGGAAAAATAAATAGGTTGTTTTGCATTGGTTCACCCCCTGCTATTGATCCACGGGAGAGAAAAAAAAAAAGCCCATTACAGACGCTCCCCGACTTACGTTTTTAATTGGTTCCGGATGGCCGAACGCAAGTTGAAAGTGAACGCAAGTTGTTACAGTGACGTATGATGTGTGACGCTCATACTACACCTCCATAAATACCATTACCACATCTCATAAAACACCCCTAAATCAATTATTATAAACATAACATTGTAAAATAATATCAACATTAATTTCAAATAAATTAAATTCAAGCAGAACAATTTCAAATAGATAAATTTTAATCAAATACAGTATCAAATATAACCTTTTACATTCTCTATGATGCAATCTTTCTGCTTGTAAATGGTTCCGATGGTCGACTGAGCCGAGTCACATTAATATACGAGACGCTCAAAACCGAAAGTGGTGTACTTGCTGTGCTTGAGACAAAGCACGGGTTATATGGACTTCTGGTCTTTCAAGTGAGCAAGGGCGCCGTTGAACTCGTTTAGTACTCAGCCTGCACTGATGTGAATCACCACTGGGAAGGAGGGGCACGTTCAGTCTGTCGTTTGTAAACAATGGACGCAGCTTCATTACGTCAGCATGCTATGTAGGTACGTCTAAACTCAAAATTGGACTTTTTTGGGGGAAGGGAAAAAAAAAAAAAGGTAAAACAGATGAACATAAGTCAGGCAACATCTGTATAGTGCTTATGGTCATTCTATATAAATATACAGGGATCCCTCACTTTCCACGATTAATTTGGACCGAGATCCCCCCACGACCACCGAATTCTGCAAAGTAGGATCAACCCCCCCCCCTCCTTAACTGACGTATACATATATGTGTATATAATATCAATAAATACATATTTAATGCTATAAATGCTTATAATAATTAAACATTCAAAAATAATGTACAAGATGTAAATAAAATGTAAATACACAAATGCAGATGTGCACGCACTCAGACGCGCACCTCACAAAAATGTAAGTACAGCGGTGCCTCACTTTTTGAAATTAATCCGTTCCCGAGCCTTTCATCACCTACATTTTTCATAAATTGAACCGCATTTTACATGTAAAATGTGTGATTTGTTCCAAGGCCCCAATACTACCCCTAAACCCTTTAAAAATTATAAAAGCATACCTTTTAAGACCTCCTTCTGCTTCAATATCGTACTGATGGTAGACGAGTTTGGCCATATTCCTTTGTGAAATCACTTGAGCCTGTTTCTTCTTCTCACGTGCACAGGAAATCACACGTGTGTGTGTGTGTGCATGCGTGTTGACCATGTGTTCTTAGCAGAGTTATAATCTTACAATTGTTTATGGAAGGTTAAAAGCCTGAGTCAAGAAATAAAGCATGAAACAGTAACTCTGTCCTTTACACAAAAAGAATTATGGCTGCTGCAGCTCCATAATAGCCAATGGGAGGGAGCTGCAACATCCCTCCTAGCCAATGGAAAGCCAGTGGGGCGGGATGTTTGAACGTCATTGATGGTAGAGCAGCTCGTGCATTGTTTGAATGGCACGTTTTAATGGCGCAAATGAATTTTTACGATGGTGCTTTCGTAACGTGAACTTGTTTCGTATCCAAAGACAAAAATTTTAGGAAAATGCGTTTTGTAACCTGCATTATTCGTTTGGTGAGGCTTTCGTAAAGTGAGGTACTACTGTAGGTTTGATGGGAGGTTTTTTTTTTGCATAATTTGCCTTGTTTTTGCAGCATTTTCCTTAATTTCCCCCCTATTCTTCCTTAAATTTCCTCATTTTTTTTAAATTCGGTGAATATTACCAAAAAAAAAAAAAACCCCATGATGCACTGAAGCCGCATGAATTGAAGCGCAAAGTAGCGAGGGATCCCGGAATATATACATTTTAAAAATGCACAAATTCCACTGCAGGGATGATCAATACTGGGATTCTTTCAAGCTACTTTATTAAATAAGATTAAAAAATAAATAAATAAAACCACTACATGCACCAGTATATAACATTGCCGTGCAAATGCAGAGTCATTTCTACATCATTCTCATCTAACCACTTTTTTGGGGGTTTTTTGAGCCAGAACTTTTGCTACCAATCCAGCCATGACTTGTGCTTAGATCAGATACTTGATACTCTTCCAACCAGTAAGAAAATGTAATTTGGCTTGCCAACTCTTACTATCCACCATAATGAAGACAAGTAAATGTATGCTCTGTTCATGTCAACAGTCATGCCCTACAAGTTCGCAACGAGCCCGGTCTCCCCCTTGGCACTAAGCCCAGCCCTATTATCAGTCACTTCATGTCCACTCGGTGCACAAGTATGTACTCCAATGAAACAGGCTCCTGTGGCTAGAATGGCCAGAAGTGCCTAGAGAGCTCCTGACGTAAATTAGCATGCTCACCACAGGACTAGAAATTCCCATTCCGTCCCTTGGCCTGAGAAGGAAAGCATGCTTGCAGACCATTATATACATGAATAGATTATAACCTTGACAACTGTAAGTATTACACTACTAATATAATTTCCATCTCACTTATATCTGTGCCATCCCCTCCCTTGTGCACCGTGTTGTCCCAGCCCCGAAGTCTATGACCCAGTTACCATAGATACAAGGAGCCAGATCATTCAGAACAGGAACTTATGGCTTCCCATTGTGTGATCATACAGATTTCTAACATGCAAATCAGATTTCTGTCAATGATTTAAAAATTATTTTAAAATCCCCACTTTAGCATTGTGTTGGTTGAACATCCTGTGAAATTATATCTGTGTGAGAGACCACAAAGTCCACATCGTGCAGTTTTCCATCAGCAGATTATATACTGATTCATTGTAATGTAAAGGAGGACAGTGTTGCCCTAAACGACAATAAACATACATTCAGACACACAATGACTCACCACACGTGTTCTCATCACTCCCGTCCGTACAGTCCACGTCGCCGTCACACTGCCATACTGATGGGATACAGCGTCCGTTCCCACACTGGAATTGTGATGGCTCACATTCTTTTCGGGAGCCTGAGGAGCCAAGATGATATGATAAAACTTTATTGATCCCATAAAAGAGAAATGTTGGTGTTACAGCCAGCAGCGGTCATAAACCAAGAAACACAAGACAACAAGTAACATAAAATAACATCAACGCCTTAACAATATACCATGTCCAATGAGAAAAGGACATTGTGAAAGAGATGGACCGTCAGGCTGACAAAGAAAAGCTTAATTACTTTACTAGTAACATAAATAAGTAGAAATGGACTACTAATGAAGATAGAATGCAGAAATTAAACAGTAGATTTATTACAAATGTTGCATGCAGATACAAACAACAACAATGACAACCCTGATGACCCAAAACACTTCTGGTTTAGGTTTACACCCACTGAGCTATAAACCAAGGGACATGTGTAGACTGCAAGGTGTCTTCTGTCCTGCGGCATGGATCACGTAGCAAATTGGCCCTATATCACAAGTGGCATTAATTACCCATGTACTTATCTTACAGCATGTTAAGTACATGGACGCAATCAAATCGGCAAAACAGAAATAAATAAGTAAATACATACAGACAAAAACACTTGTGACTGGAGCTTAACCTTTCAAGGTCACTCAAGATCAAACGGTAATTGTATTACGGTGGTATCTTGACTTACGAGTGTATTTTATAACGAATTATCTATGATATGAGCTTCGATCCACCAAAAATCTGCCCCATCCAACCAGCAAAATTTTGATTTATGAGCTCTGCTGGGGAAATGGATTTTCCGGGTCAATTAGCCTTGCATTTTTCCTCGTGTATTCCTCCGTGCGCCAAGAATGCCTTGTGCAGTGCTTCAATTATTTTCTGTGACACCCCCTATAGGAAGAAAAACATCCCCCTCCCCCAGTGCCCCACGCACAAGTAGTGTTTACAGCACTTCATATTATTTGCTTGGTGCTTTTTCCCTCCACCATAGGGAACACAGTGAGGGTGCCACTGCCACCTACTGTAGAGGATGTGCAATTACACTTAATTCTAGTACAGTATGGCAAAAAAAGCATGTGCCCCAGGGTCACGTGTGCCCCCACCTCGGCATCACACCACGCCCTCTTGGGGGTGTGCCCCACTATTTGAGAAGCACTGGCCTTATGGGAGCTCACCACATGCCTTTCCTCACTGGCATTCATAGTGTGCACACGGACAAAATTCTCCTCCTGACATTTTCATGCCCATGCGACATCATATAATATGTCTGTGTGTATATATATATACACACACACACACACACCCTTTTCCTTTCGGCTATTTCCCCTTTAGATCTACAAATGGGTTTGTGCGTGTGTTGGGTGTGACCCACATGAGATTCTCAAATCTTCACTAGAGAACTAAACAAGCTTCATGATATATATATATATATATATACACATATATATATATATATATATACACATATATACATATATATATACACACACATACATACACATATCATTCAAATTGCACTAGTTCATCTGGATGTTGCTCATTTAACCGTTTGCACACTGTGTGTGTGTGTGTGTGAGTGAGAGATAGAAATAACCTTCAAAGCCGAATTCTAGCGTCAAATCTAACAATAATACTAATGCTGCTAGACATCACAGATGACATTTCACTCTCCTTTTCCAGAAATTGTGTTTATTCACAATCTTCTAAATAAACTTACTTCTTGTTATTGAAGAGAACGTCAGAGATAAGTTCAGCATGCAGTATACTAGAGTCAGAAAGTAAACCAGAAGTTAACGGGTCACGGGCACTGAGCATGTGCAAGCCCGAACTGACCAATCAATCAGTGTGCTCATTTCAGATCTTCCTTAGCAACAAGCCTGCATTGTTTACGTGCATTATTTCTGATGGGAACTTTTGTTTTATCGAACAAACATTTTGACTTACGAGCTCGCCCTCGGAACCGATTAATTTTGCAAGTCAAGGTACCGCTGTATTTGAAAGTCCATATGGTATATGGTTTCTGATCAGTGCTCCAAAGAAAGGGCAAGTCTATCCAAGCAATAACCACTCAAAACCGTGACCTTGCTCTGACCTTGACATTCCAAAAATGAAATCATCCCTGCGACTCAGGTAGGTTAGTGTCACCACCAAGTTTGGTGAAAATCTCCGTCCATGTGCTTTCAGGGTCTTGCTCAAAGACAAACTGAAACAGATGGATGGGATCGCGAATGATGGTGATTACAATGCCTACAAAAACCTCCGGTAAATATTTGGAGCACTAACACACAAGATCCAAACACTGCCATTGTGTTATTCCCTTACGCTCTAAAATATTACAAAGTAGAATTCTAAACAGTTGCCAAATAGGCCTTCATTTCCATTTCGTGCTTCAGTATCACACGAGAACAGTGTTTACCAGGCTCAGCCACAAGAAACCAAAGATCAGGTGACACAATTCAAATAAACAGCACACTGTTCATCCATACTTTATCCAAGCCCAAACATCTGGATTAAAAGGGTGATGATCAGACATTTTGCAACACAAAAGCACACAGCTCTACTTTAAGTGCCTGCAAGCTTGCCAACATGTAGCATGTGTTTATAAAGCTCTGACCTGCCATATAATTACAGTGAACCGGTAATATGCTGCTACGCAAGTAGGAAGAGCCTATAACTAGGGTATCCAAGCTACTCCACAGTCACTGAAGTCAATCCCTGTGATTCAATCACAGATTACACCTCCATTCTGAATCTCATTCAAACACTGTTAAGTCAAAGTGAATAGAGTCGCGTTAAAAGAACTGTGTACATCCCTCAAGGCTACATTTCTGAAACCTCGCCAAAGCTCAAGCCATCATCTAATCATAAGCTATACTGAAGAGATGGGCCACTGGCTCATTCCACACCAGCTTCAACTAATTGGCTAATTACAAACAGCTTCATGAGGCTCAAAGCGGCAGGGGAAACAAACAAACAAAAAAAAAAAAACACAAAAAAAACCCCCCACGATAATCTCTATAGGCACACAGTCCTTCAGGAAATGAGTTCAGTCTAATGATGGTTTACACTAAAATCAGGTGAATACTTCAGCAACAGAGATACACTACAGCTACTGCAACAGATATGCTAATATATTCACCCAGTAACAGCAGCTGTCCACAGCTGGCCAGGCTGCATTCGCTGACCTCACATCCGCTCCTTGGAAACAAAGCAACACACATAATGTAGGACATGTTTGGACCAATAAGACTATGCATAAAGCCCAGATCAGTTTGGATCAGAGAGCTGGCGGCTGGCACTGCCAGTCAGCACGAAACCTCAAAAACAGAAAACGGATGAATCCAGAAGACATGAAGACTTTTCAATGCTTTTTGTTTTTTATATATACACACACACACATGGTGTACATGATAAGGAGGGAAACAACAAATTTTCCATGTTTCGGGTTGGGGAGGGGTAAAAGGAATCCTGGAATAATTATATTTAGTTGTGAAGATTTTCAGGATATATATCATGTACAAAGGCAGGAATCACAGATGTCCTTCTCAGGGAATCAGGACTCCACCAATATCGAGATATCTCTGCTCGTTTTTCATTCATTCATGTACAATTAGCACTTTATCCTGGACATGACATGGTGAGGATGAACACCTGGACACCAAATGGCAGTTCATTCCAGGACATTCATACACCCACCGATATCAAGTGACAACTTCGAATTATCAATACACTGACCACAGGATGGAAACCAGTAGGAGAGAAACCTACGTAGGCACAGAGGAAGCAAAAAACTTCACACATGCAATATTGATCTGTGAGGGAATACGACTACCATCCTCCTCTTCTGAATCAAGGTGAAGAGCGTAGCAACTGGACTTAACTCAAAGTCCTATAATAATTACACAAACGCCAGACGTGGTGTTCATGTGGTAGGCTGCTGGATTATCGATCTCAGGGTCAGATTGTCAAGCCCCATGACATGGGGCTAACCAGATTATCAAAGGCCAGCCATGTCTCTCACGGTCTATGAAGAGCGGAGCGTATAAGAACTATTGCTGCTTTTGAAGAGTGGGTTCCATAGCCATCAGTCTGTTTCTGTGCTGTGTCTGACCTTGCAAATTGTCCAGGATGTGCTCTGCCCTCTCCCAGAGTCGACTGAGATGGGCACCAGCCTCTCTGCTGCCCTAATTAGGATTAAACGGTTAAAAGAAAAAAAAAAAAAAAAAAAAAAAAAAAATTGAATGGACAAATAGAAGTGGTGTCAGATGAAAACCAAAAACGCCAAACTCTCTTATTTGTAATTCCCTGTAGGGGGACCAAGTCAAGCCTGGATCCCAAGGTTTTCCCCGTTGCCTTTACTGTGCACTGCAAGTTTAGCTACAGCCATTTCATGTCCTATGACCTTAGGTTTCTGGGTTTCTACGATATTTTGGTGTCTTTACAGCTCCTGAATGGTCATACATCACATAAAAATTGGGTCGGACAAGCTGCACTGAACTCCTACAATTCACTTTTCTTGGATTTATTAAACTTCATCTTGAAGGCAAATAAATATAGCTGTGGCCTATCGTCGAGTTTCATATCCCTTTATTTTATAAACCACCAATTTACTTGTTACTGACACTCAATCATTTTGAGGAACAAGAACACAACATTCATACTTGAATAACTTCCTCAAGTATAGGTATCACACCTGCCCGTGCCAAGTCAAAACACCATATGCCTTTTAGAAGGCGATGACCTTGCGGATGCTACATAAAAACCTTGCAGTCAAAAACAGATATGATGTGCTTGCGTCAATCCAAGGCCCTGGATGTAGTTTAAAAAAAACGACAGTCACATACTTTCCATTATAAACAACCGCTTATCATGTTAGCAAAGCAATTAAAACTTTAAAAAACACGACTTCAGCCAAGATAGGCCATTGGGACGGGACTGTGTGCTAAAAGCGTAGGCTAGCAATGTTAACCCGTTTTGGGGTTTTTTTTTTTTAAGCTATTGGTTGCTAAAGTGTGAATTCTACATTGTGATAAAGTAAAAAAAAATTGAGCACTCCAACAAGTACCGCCATGCTAATCCACCGTTTCTAAAAACTTTTGACCTGCTAGCAACTTCTGGCCAGTTAACAATACCATGTAGCATCACAATATTGCATATCTGTGGAATTGATGTCAACTCGTAACAAGAAAACCAGAGAATGTGTTCTCCTTCAATAACACTTTTTGAAGAACCAAAAAAAAAAAAAAAAAAAAAAAAAAAAAAAAAAAAAAATCAGTCTAGTAAGGTTTTGTAAAACAGCTGACTAGCTGAACATGGCGTTAAGTGGGTGGGATGGTAACTGCAGCAATGTGAGGAACCTTTAGCGAATCTCCTGGAATAATCAGGGCTCCATTTCCCCCCCCCCCGAATAAAATCTATGAATAAATTCATTAAACTCAAGTCACTTAGTTTTGGTCATATCTTTGTCAAATTTTGTCAAAGTCATATTTTTAAATGCTGGGTGCCTTCTGCGTAATTATAAATACGTGTATATGAGTCAACATCAGGGTTTTTTTTTTGTTTGGGGTTTTTTTTTTTTGCATCAAGACTCATTTTAAGGTGATGAGTCAGATATTTTTGTCAAAATCCTGCAATTTCTTCATTTATTAACAGAATAATGATTCTCAGCCCTGTAATTCCCAACAGACGAATAGGAGAGTAGAAAATATTAACCTTCCAGGGTTTTGAGTAGGAAATCAGTTAATGGATAACTGAGAAGACTGAACATAAGGAAACAGCAACAACTTCACTTTTTGAAGCTGCCAGCACCGTGTGCTTTCTTCATACCAATTCATATCAATTTAAAAAAAAAAAAAAAAAAAAAAAAGGCTTGGATTGATTGGATTTTCTGGATGCTGAAATTAACAGCTAACTGCTTTCTCACAAAGCAAAATTATTAAACTGGATTCAGAGCTGATGATGAAAAAAAAAAAAAAAGTTATAAATAAAAAAAATAAATTAATAAACAAAATAAAGTAAAACAAGTGTTTAAGTTAGCCTGGTAGATTACTGGGGAGCATGCCCACCTCCGCAGTAAGAAGGTCCCGGGTTCGAGTCCCTGGCTTGTCTAGGGCACTTTGGAGAGAAGTTTGCATGCCCTGGAAACATGGGTTTTCTCCAGGTGCTCTGGTTTCTTTCTACAATCTGAAGACATGCACATTTGGCGAATTGGCTGCTCCAAATTGCCTTTAGATCTACAAATAGGTTTGTGTGTGTTGGGTGTGAGGGTGTAACCCACATGTCTGTCTTCCTTTCGGCTTTTTCCCTTTTACTCAGGAGTCGCCACAGCGAATCATGTGATTCGCACGTTTGATTTGGCAGAGGTTTTTACGTCGGATGCCCTTCCTGTCACAACCCTTTTAGCAAGGGACAGAAACACGCTGACGGCTTTGCGGCTACTCTTTACGAAAGTCAGCAATGGTTCTTTTACATGCCTCACACCATAGACAGTGACAGACATGGCCCGCCTTTGATAACCCAGTTAGCCGCACTGGGGGGGGACAGTGACAGCCCTGTGGAGAGTGGGACTCGAACCCCCAACCTTTGGATCAGCGATCCAGCGCCCTATACCACTAGACCACCACTGCCCCAGGGTGTAAACCACATGAGATTCTCAAATCTTCACTGGAGAACTAAATAAGCTTCATAATAGATACACACACCTTTTCCTTTTGGCTTTTTCCCTTTTTCAGGGGTCGACATAGCGAATCATCTGATTTGGCATAAGTTGCCCTTCCTGACAACCCTTTAGCAAGGGACAAACACGCAGAAGGCTCTGCAGCTACTCTTTATGAAAGTCAGCAATGGTTCTTTTAACATGAACCTCTGACCAAAGACAGTGAAAGACATGGCCAGCCTTTGATAACCCAGTTAGCCGCACTGGGGGGGTGACAGTGACAACCTTGTGGAGAGTGGGACTCGAACCCCCAACCTTTGGATCAGCGATCCAGTGCCCTATACCACCACATATATATATACACATATACATATATACATATATATATATATATATATATATGGGCAGTGGTGGTCTAGTGGTATAGGGCGCTGGATCGCTGATCCAAAGGTTGGGGGTTCGAGTCCCCCCCTCCACAAGGTTGATACTGTCCCCCCCAGTGCGGCTAACTGGGTTATCAAAGGCGGGCCATGTCTCTCACTGTCTATGGTGAGAGGCATGTAAAAGAACCATTGCTGACTTTCGTAAAGAGTAGCTGCAAAGTCATCAGCGTGTTTCTGTCCTTTGCTAAAAAGGGTTGTGACAGGAAGGGCATCCAACGTAAAAACCTCTGCCAAATCAAACGTGCGAATCAAGATGATTTGCTGTGGCGACTCCCGAGTAAAAAGGGAAAAAGCCGAAAGGAAGACAGACGAAGACATATATATATATATATATATATATATATATCCACACACACACACATATACACATATCCACACACACATATATATATATATATATATATACACACACACACACACAAATATACACATTATATATATATATATATATACACACACACTGTATTGACTAAAGGTGGAGCTTCCAGTGAAATCACCTGTTCTAATGGGAATTACGCAATGTGCGGGTAATCTGCGTGCGCGCACACACATACACACACCGTCGCGTAGCGCACACGGTGTATTCCCAAAGCACGCCGCCGGTTCGGCCCACGGCCAAGAATCAATCCAGGACTGAAGCCTTAGAATGAAGCAACAGACGGGGAAGTGAGTGGGAATGAAACGCACAGGGTAAAGTCCTTCAGGGTGGACCAGGAGAAACGTGCAGCGCCACACGCCGCTCTCAGTCACTTTCCTCGAGGCCCAAGACAGCATTCAGGCAGTGTCCCTGCCCGCCCCCCCCCAACACACAATGAAAGCTCACACGGGCTACATACACAATCATACACATCACGCAACACTTACAATATGTATGAGCGCGTGGGTCGGGGACGTCCTGCACGCGCTTTCTTTCTGCACCTGCATTCCACAGATACACTACAGTAGAGCAATACCTCACCGCTCATACTCACCGTCGGTCAACCGCCCCAGCGGGAGACACACTGGCAGGAGAAGAAACCCCAGCACGCACCGGAGCATTTCGCGGGAGAGCGTGCGTGCGTTTGTCAGTCTGTGTGTCGGTCTGTCTGTCGGTCGCGCCGCGCGCGCGCGCACTTTCCCTTTCTCTCTGGCCCGTCGTTGTTGTGCGCGGATACCGCAGCGCGAGTGCTCAGCTGGTGCGCGAGAACAGGGAGGAGAAGAAGAGAGAGAGAGAAAAAAAAACAAAAACCCCAAACCAATCGAGTCCGGGTGCGAAGCCGCGCGCTTTTATGTCATCCAGCCAGCAGCCACGTTCAGTGACGCCATACTCGTGAGCGGCTCGTGCGAGCCCGATTCATCACGTCCTCCTAGATTTTCACCGACAGCACGAGCGAGTTGGTGTGACCGAGTGGGACACAGGGCGTGTGGAGATTATTATTATTTTTTTCTCTCCCTTCTTCAGCGTGACATTTTCCACGCAGTTAACCCTTTCTGTTCCAAATTACATCATGAACTGCCTCAGGAAGGCGTGCGCATTGTTTTTATTTGGAATGATTAATCAAGATAAATCTCAAAATTTGTGTAACAAGTAAATACATGAATTAGAATGCAGTTTATTTATTAATTATTATTATTATTTTATTGTTTTTTTTTTTACACCATTATGACAATCTATATGGGTTATGAATTAGGGAGGCGGTGGCACCCGGATGTTGTGGCTCCACCTACCAGCACGAGCCTGAATAATGAACATATACACTCAGAATAACTGAATCCAATGCAGCGATTGTAAATGTCAGTGAAATTCCTCCCAAAATGTGATTATGGATCTTTACCACCGCCATACATTCCCAGCATCCCGTTTGCTGATGTCACCAGGATTACACAAATATACCGATGATGTTTAGGCCGAACAAGAACCTGCAGCATTTTGGAGCAGGAATTTATTAAAGGTCTTTTAACAAGTACCGTACTTCTTAAAATATATATTCATTCATTTTTTTAAGACGTTTAATCCTGATTAGGGTCACGGGGAGGCTGACGCCCGTCTCAGCAAACTCTATGTGACGGCGGGGTACACAGCTCGCCGGGCCATACAGGGCCAAAACTCACACAACCATTCACTCTTGCACTCATACCTAGGGGTCATTTGGAACAGCCAGTTAGCCAACTGTACATGATTTTGGACTGTGGGAGGAAACCAGAGTACTTGTAGGAAACCCACGCAAGCACAAGGAGAACATGCAAACTCCATACAGAAACACCCAGGCTGGGAATCAAACTCAGGCTTTTATATATATATATATACATATATATATATATATATATATATATATATATATATATATACATATATATATATATATATATATATATATATATATATATAAATTAATAAATATATATATATATAGGGATCCCTCACTTTCCGTGGTTAAATGGGGACCAAGATCCCCCCACGACCGCTGAATTCCGTGAAGTAGGATCAACCCTCCTGGCTGACGTATACGTACATGTATATGTGTATATAATACCAATAATTAAATATTCAAGGCTATAAATAAGTGGTTCTTAATCTGGGTTCGACAGAACCCCAGGGGTTCGGTCAGTCAGTCTCAGGGGTTCGGCGGAGGTCAAGACAAACACCTGACTCATATTCATGATGACCCCGCTTGGCCATCACTGGCTGCAGGTGATCACACTACTATACATTGCTTGGCCAATCTGTGCTGCAGGAAATTTGGTGTGCTCAATAGTCGAACTGTGACTGTCAGGATGGTACGTCATGTGATTTCTTTCTTAATGTTTTAATCCATAGTCTGTTGAGCAGAAAAAGAAAGTGGTCGGACGAATATGTACAACATGGATTCACATATATAACAGAACGTGATGCTAGTCAGTGTCCTATCTGCATGATTTGCAAAGTAGGATCAACCCCCCCCTGCTGACTGACGCGTACATACATGTATGTGTGTATATAATTTCAATAAATACATATTCAATGCTATAAATGCTTATAATAACAATTAAACATTCACAAATAATGCATAAGATGTAAATAAAACATAAATCCACATACATACAGACGCGCACATGCATACACAGATGAACGTGCACACACTCAGATGCGCACCTCACATAAAAATGTAAGTAGTTTTGATGGGGGAGTTCATGCATTATATTGGTTTTGTTCTTTAAACACAGTGATGTTAATGCACAGTTCATTTTGGTGACCCAGTAAAAACATATACAGTACCTATGTCTTGAATTTGAAACAAACAAACAAAAAAAAAAAATCACATTTTATTTTTCAATAAAGAAGGGTTTGGCGAATAAGCATATGAAACTGGTAGGGTTCAGTACCTACAACAAGATTAAGAACCACTGCTATAAATGCTTATAATAACAATTAAACATTCAAAAATAATGCATAACATTTAAATAAACACACATACAGACGCGCGTGCACGCATGTACACAGATACGCGCCTCACATAAGAATTTAAATAGTTTTGATGCGAGTCTATGGGTTGTTTTTTGTTTTGTTTGTTTAGGGGATTTTTTTTTTTGCATAATTGGCCTTGTTTTGTGGCATTTTCCTTAACTTTTCCCTTATTCTCCCTTAATTTCCATATTTAAAAATTTTTTCAATGAATATCTTTTTAAAAAACTGAGATGCACTGAAACTGCATATATATAAAATTCATTTTTCTGAAGCACTCATTTCTAATTAGGGTTGCAGGGAGACTGGCGCCCATCTCAGCTGGCTCTGGGCAAGGGTCGGGTACACCCTGGACAGCTCACCAGGCTGGTGGACCTTTACAGGCCCCATTACATTTTGGAGGTGATCCATTCATGGGATCATGTTAAAATGCCCACTAGGAGGAGACATTTTATTATAAATATGTCAAGTTATAACAATATAAATAAATATAACTGTATCTTTTTTGAACTCAAACCCTTTACAGCTTTGTTGCAGTTGTCTAGGACTGACTATTATACAAAAGCCTCCAAATCCTGGTCCTGTCCCTGTCCTACACATTTTGCTATTCCAATACATTAACTTTAATGTATTAATTTGATGATTTGTTGAATTACAAGTGTTGGCACTCATGTTCAGAACATAGGGTTGGCCCTGCAATGGCCTAGAAAGTTGTTCAGAGTGCACCCCGTCTTCGCCCAGAGTCATCTGAGATGGACGCCAGCCTCCACGCGATCCTAACTATTCATTAAGCGGTTTAGAAAATGAATGAATGTATTGTGATGTATAATCACATCATTAAGCTCAGCACCATTTCACTAC
Source organism: Plotosus lineatus (assembly GCA_024760905.1). Taxonomy (NCBI): domain Eukaryota; kingdom Metazoa; phylum Chordata; class Actinopteri; order Siluriformes; family Plotosidae; genus Plotosus; species Plotosus lineatus. The sequence continues at coordinate 53,593,203 of CM045735.1, read as the reverse complement.
TGAAGTGTAATCTTTATAATGTTCTCACGGCGTAACCTTGCTGATGTTTCTTTGACATGTCATGATTATGATTTTGACCTTGTTTACTTGGTTCTTCTGATTTTCTTGCCCATGTTTACTTCATACTATCTTAAACTAGCTGTTGTTTTGTTCTTTTGCTCAAGTATACAGAATATAAATCGAGACTGATTGTGTTCTTCCTTGGGTCTGACCTTGTGTGAAATTTGCTGTCCTGTCAGGTTTCGTATTAGGCATGCTTATAAAATCTTTGCCTGCCTGGACATATGAATGCATCCCAGGCTTCTGTTTTATTTATGATGATGATGCAGAAATTTTGCATTCAAAAATATTTTCCACACTTCTCAGGAATTCCTATTTGCAGTACTTCTCCATTTGTCTCTTTAAGTTAAATGAAGGCTGTGAGGATGATGCTAATATCCTACGCGGAGTGCAGTGTCAGGATAATTTCAAGTACACGATAATGCAATAGTACATAGTAAAGGGTTAATGCACCTCTGCCTGATATTGTCAGTAAACACAAACTTAAATCTAGGCGTACTGTATTTAAAAATCTTTTGGTATTCCAATCTATAGCTATACTCTGTTTTGATTTTCCTGGGCGTCACAGTGGCGTAGCGGTTAGCACTCCAGCCTCACAGTAAGAAGGTCTTGGAATTGACTGCAGGCTCATTATTTTGTGGACTTTGCATGATCTACCAATATTTACATGGGTTCCTCAGGGGTGGGTGCACATGTTTCCTCCCATAATCCAAAGACATACATATTAGGCTGATTTGCTCCTCCAAATTGTCCCAGTTGACAATGAGAGTGTGTGTGTGTGTGTGTGTGTGTGTGTGTGTGTGTGTGTGGGTGTGTGTGTGCGTGTGTGCATGCTGGCCCTGCAAGCTGTTCAGAGTGTAGCTTATGTTCACCCAGATTTGGCTGAGACAGGCTCCATCCTCCTTACCATTTGAGTAGCTTAAGTGGCTCGGCAAATGGATGAATAAATTTAATGTCACAAGTGAAACAAGAACTCTTCTTCTCATATTTGTAAAATGCTGATGAGTAAAAGTTCAGATTTTTCTTTAAGAGTGGCACTGGGAAGGTGACACTAGTATTATACGACATGTTCCTGGACCTTTGTAAGGTGGTATAGCAGGCAAGGCTGCAGCGTTACAGCTGCAATGTCCCTGGATTGATCCAGAGCTTGCGTTCTAGTCTGTACATGTTCTCCCCATGGATATCCATCTGTTTCTTTTCATCATCTTCATCATCATCTTCTTACGATTCTTCTGGTGTCACTTTGCGGGGGCAGCAACCTAAGCAATGAGGTCCAGATGTCCCCCTCCCCAACCACTTCCTCCTGCTTTTTCGGGGGACACCGAGGCATTCCAAGACTAGCCGAGAGACATAGTCTCTCCAGCATGTTCTAGGTTGACCCAGGGGTCTCTTCCTGGTTGGACATGCCCGAAACACTACACCAGGGAGGCATTCGGGAGACATTCTGACCAGATGCCCGAGCCACCTCAACTGGCCCCTCTCAATGCGGAGGAGCAGCGGTTCCACTCCGAGCTCTCCCCGGATGGTAGAGCTTCTCACCTTATCTCTAAGGGATGGCCCCAACACCCGGCGAAGGAAGCTCGTGACCATAGATTAGGGTTGGAACGTAGATCGACTGGTAAATCGAGAGCTTTGAATTGCGGCTCAGCTCCCTCTTCACCATGACGGACCGGTACAGGCTCTGTTTTACAGCAGAGGCTGCAGCAATCCGTCTGTCGATCTTCCGCTTCATGCTTCCCTCACTCATGAACAAGACCCCAAGATACTTAAACTCCTCCACCTTGGGCAAGACCTCATTCCCGACCTGGAGGGTGCATTCCACCCTTGTCCGACTGAGAACCATGGCCTCGGACTTGGAGGTGCTGATTCGCATCCCGACCACTTCGCACTCGACTGCGGATCGCTCAAATGAGAGCTGGAGGTCCCGGCTTGATGAAGCCAAAAGGACGTCATCTGCAAAAAGCAGAAACGAGATCCGATTGCCACCAAACCAGAACCTCTCAACGCATCGGCTGCGCCTAGAAATTGTGTCCATAAAAATTATGAACAGAACTGGTGACAAAGGACAGCCTTGGTGGACTCCAACCCTCACCGAAACAAATTCGACCTGTTGTTACCAATACGGACCAAACTCTGGCTCCAGTGATACAGCAATCGAATGGCCCTTAACAACGGATCCGGAACGCAATACTCCTGGAGCACGCCCCACAAGATAACCTGAGGAACACGGTCGAAAGCCTTCTCCAAATCCACAAAAAGCACGTGGACAGATTGGGCAAACTCCCATCAGCTCCTCCAAAATCCTGTGGAGCATATATAGTTGGTCAAGATTGCTACGGCCAGGACGAAAACCACATTATTCCTCCTGAAGCCGAGGTTCGACTATCGGTCGACTATATCTAATCGGTATCTCTCCACCTCATGCATCAGCTCAAGTTCCTTTCCCGCCAGAGAGGTGACATTCCATGTCCCAAAAGTCAGAGTCAGTTACCGAGGATCTGTTCAACAGAACCCATGCCTTCGGCTGGCACCCAACTCCCATTGCACCTGACCCCTATAGCCCCTCCCACAAGCGATGGGTCCATGGGAGGGCCGACCCATGTCTAATTTTCGAGCTGGGCCAGGCCGGGCTCCATGGGCAGAAACCTGACCACCAGGCACTCGCCTTCAAGCCCCTCCTCCAGGCCTGGCTCCAGGGTGAGGACCCCGGTGACCCGCGTCCGGGCAAGGGAAACTGTGTTCTTTCCTTTTTATGTAGCACAGAGGTCTTCTGAACCGCACTTTGTCTGGACCTTCACCCAGGACCTGTTTGCCCGGGTGACCCTAGCGGGGGCATTATGCCCCCAACAACATAGCTCCTAGGATCATTAGGTCACACAAACCCCTCCACCATGATAAGGTGACGATTCAAGGAGGGGTCTGCTTCTTTTCTGTTCTTCAATTCCCTTCCAATTTCCCAAAACATAATGGTAGATGTGCCCAGTGTTCCCTGGATAGATTTTGTATCTTCTGTCAGCCAGACAAGGACAGAGTAGTTATTTAAAATATCAGTTTCTGTTTAGATTAACATATTCCAGATATAATAATGCTGTTCAGGTCTGATCTGCTTCCAACAATGTAGCTCACTGGTACCTGTAATCCAAGCAAGGCGCTGAGGTCAATTTGAATGATCAACATTGCAGTTCACCTTGTAGACAGTAGAGGGCTCTCAAAGCATGCACACACAGTTTACAAAATATTAAGAACACCAGAGGCTGCAGAGGAAGCACCAATACTGTACTTCAAAGGTTGCTTTAAGGCTAAAGACAAGATATTACATATGCATACTTATGAATCAGGACTATACTAAGCAACTTTGTTCCTCAAGTAACCAAACCGAAAGGTCAAAGATAACCGCTGTTATTTGTTGATGCCATTACAGACATCAAGATTTCAAACTATGATCAGCAGGTCAGTGAGTATGATATGGGCCCTAGAAAAGCCATTACGTGTTTTTCATGTGTACAGTGAAACATGATCATTACTTCCTGTAAGATTACAGAGAAATACAGGTCAATGTTAGATTTGTAAATCAGACAGAATACACTAGATTCAGACTCAGTGTCTAATTTTTTGATGTACACGAAGCAGATTTATTTAATAATAAACTAAATACTAATATACTGCTGAGATACAGGTAAGGTACACTTTTGAAAAATGTTCCCTCATAGGTGTTGCTCTTTATGAAACCAGAAGTGTCCATTTGATCAGCAGACAAGGTACAAAGTAATGTAACACCAAAGAAGGAGCAAATTTACACTGTTTTAACGCTAAGGGTCCCTGCCGCTAAGGGCCCCTGCATCTGAAGGGTTACAAGAAATGTGTGGCCAAAAATTCATAGGCTATTTACATTTTTTAACGGTTTACAGTGGTACCTTGACTTACGAGTGTCTTTTATAACGAATTTTCCATGACCTCTACAGTAGGTGGCAGTGGTGCTCTCACTGTGTTCCCTACACCAGTGGTCTCCAACCTTTTTTGCACCAGGGACCAGTTTTATGTATGAAAACGTTTCTGCGGACAGGTTAGCATCTACCCCATAGTCTTGTTTTGGTGGGTGTCACTACAGAAAACCCCGCCTCACAAAGATATGTGGTTGGAAACGGAAGAAGGGCTTTCAGTGCTTGTGTGGAAATGTCAAAAATAATCATTTTTCAAAATAAGATTAGATAAGCTCTAATAAAAAAACTATAATTTGCACCATGAAAGATTTTGTTTGTGGACCATTAATGAGCCAAGGATCGGTACTGGACACCATAGTACAGTATGACAAGAAAGCATGTTCCCAAGGGTCATATGCGCCCCCTCCTGGCATCACACTGCCCCCAAGGAGGGTATGCCCCACTACCTGAGAAGCACTGGCCTTGTGGGAGCTCACCATGAGCCTTTCTCCGCTGGCATTCGTAATGTGCCCATGCACAAAATTTTCCTCCTTCTCTGTTACGCACCACCTCATGCCTGATCTTCGCGCCTACGTGACTTCTTTGCCGCAGTCGATGATCTGAAGGGTTAGTTGACTTCCTTCTTGTTTTATTATTATTCATTATTAATTATTATTAATGTCGGGGCCGGTGGCGTAGTGGTTAGGGTGCTGCGCTCATGATCAGGAGGTTGTGAGTTCAAATCCCACTGAGACCCTCACTGTGCTAAGACCCCTGGGCAAGGTCTCAACCACAAGTGTGCCTCTGTTCACGCAGCAGTATAAATGGGTACCAGTAAAATATACTGGGAAGGTAACCTGCGATGGACTAGTGTCCCATCCAGGGGGCGTTGGTGAGTTGTTGTGATGTGCTTCACGCTACGGAAACTGGGGACAAGTACCGGCCTGATGAGCCACGAAGCTAAGCCACTAGGCTCGGGTGTAAAAACCCAACAGACTTACCTTTCTATTATTAATGTACATGTATTGTTATTATGAAATATTTATAGTGTTTACATGTTTATCTTTCGGTCAAATATACGTGTTCCTCTTCCTATAGGAATTTTTGTTTTATCTAATGAACATTTTGACTTACGAGCTTGTCCTCAGAATGGATTAATTTTGTAAGTGAATGTACCACTGTACTTTAACTGAATTAAATTTTATCCATATACTGTATATTATAATTGTCTGTTGGGCCCTTACACCCAAGCCTGCTGGCTCATCAAGCCAGTACCTATCCCCGGTTTCCATAGCGTGAAGTGATGAGTTCAACTCCTCCCGGATGGAATGCTAGTCCATCACAGCCTATCTTTCCATTTTTTTTTTTTTTTTTTTTTTTTTTTTTTACTGGTACCTATTTATACTGAGGGTTGAAAGTGGGCAGAGGCACACCTTTGGTGAAGATCTTGCCCAGGGGTCCTAGAACAGTGGGGATTCGACCCCAAGATCACTCGAGCATGAACCCAGCACTGGCCCCAATAATTGTTATATTAGTACACTTTCCATTGTTGTCTATCTTATTTTTATGCTTCTACTTTTAAATTTTATTTTTATCTTGTGGCGGCACGATGGCGCAGCGGTTAGCACGTCCGCCTGGTCAAAGTCTCAACCACAAGTTCGCCTTTGTTCACCCAGCAGTAAAAATATACTGTGAAGGTAGCTTGTGATGGACTAGCGTCCCATCCAGGAGGAGTTGAACTCCTGGTCGCTTCACGATTCATATTCATTCATTCATTTTCTAAACCGCTTCATCCTAATTTGGGTCGCGGGGAGACTGGCACCCATCTTAGCCAACTCTGCTCTGGGCGAGGGCATAGTACACCCTGGACAGCTCGCCAGGTCATTGCAGGGTGTGATAGTATTATTTAGAAACTCTTAATCGTTTCTTGGCCAGTCGTAGGTTCGAATTCTTCTGTTCAACTACAATCCTTCTGCACTCTGTGCTCGACTGGCAATGTGCTGAGTTGGAACAAAATGGTTTATAATTGTAAGCAAATAAAAAAAAAAACCAAACAAATAAAACAAACAGCTGTATAGCTCTCGATATCTGAAAACATCTCTGCAAGACCGCATCTCTTCTATAAACTAGCAGCCTATGCAGGGTGTACCCTGCTTCCCATCCAAAGTCGCCTGGGACAGGTGAAACATCAGCATCACAGTAAACGTGTAAATAATAAATGGATGGATACTTTTATTTCATTCTCATCAGAAATTATTTTAATGGGAAGAGATGTGCATGAGGGCAGTAGTGGCCTGGTGGTAAAGGTGCTGGATCACTGATCCTAAGCTTGGGGATTCAAACCTCACTTTCCACGGGTTGTCAGTGTCCCCCCAGTGCAGCTAACTGGGTTATCAAAGGCCGGCAATGTCTCTCACTGTCCATGGTGTGAGGTTCATGTAAAAGAACCATTGCTGACTTTCAACAAGAGTAGCTGCATAGCAGTCAGTGTGTTTCTGCCCTGCGATGGCCTGGCGAGCTGTCCAGGATGTACTCTGCACTCACCTGGAGTCGGCTGAACTGGGTGCCAGCCTCCCCGTGACCCTAATTAGGATTTAAGCGGTTACAGGAATGATGAGATATGCATGAGTACAGTCTACCGTTTTCAGTGTGTTCTTGCTCTCTGACTTTGATAGGATTTTGAATCAAAGTATGATTGTCACAGCAAGAAAGTTCCGTGTTCGACATTTCTTTTGTGGAGCTGACATGTTTTCCACGCACTTGTGTGGGTTTCCACTGGGTACTCACTCCGGTTTCCTCCAACAGTCCAAAAATATGCACAGCAGGTTAATTGGTTTTTCCATAACACCACTTGGAGTGTGAGTGAGTGTCAACGTATGTGTGTTGGTCCTGTGATGGCCTGTTAAGCTGTCCAGGGTGGACCCCACCCTCGCCCAGAGTCGGATGAGATGGGTGCCTAATTAGACAAACAGCTGTTTGTGAACTTTGAACCTTGCTTAGGTTTCTGCAACCGCAACCCGACCCCAGAAGAAGCGGAAGAAGAAGATGATGATGATGATGATGATGAACTTTGAACCTAATGGCAATTATAATATAGAACGACTCTGAAATGGGATGAAGACGTTTCTGCTTGTAAGACATACCACTAAAATATATCAGTACAACACTAAGCATACTTTGGTTCTGTTGAAATTTATAATAAAAATATCTTTTCCTGGACCAACCAAAGTTCAGTGCATATCTGTAAGACTGTAGGTTCTGCTTTTTTTCCCAGCATGTGACTGATTCGTCAAGATTTCAGAAAGTGGGTTTAGCAGAAGCAGCAAACTTCTCGCGGAAAATCTAAGTTTAGACAGGCAATACATGAGCTCATCATTTGTTGAGAAAGTTTATACTGTGATTCGCGAACTGATACTGTATGAAAAGTGCTGACAGCTAAAAAACATGCGCCAAAGGTGACGTGAATACTATATGAGAATATACGCAAAAAAAAAAAAAAAACAACAAAAAAAAAAACCCAACCAAGATTTTTATGGTTTAGTTCCTGCATTCGGTAATCAATGGCGAGCACAGTTGAGCGCTGACTGCATCCGTAAGGAGCTGCAGAACGGTATAATAGCATGTCATGACCTCTCTTTAAGAGTTTTAGTAGATACTATGCACAAACATATAGAAAAACAAACGTAAACAAGATTCGTATAGTTTTTTCGTATTTGCATAATTTAGCCATGACAGAGGCAGGTCAGGTTAAGTACTGTACTGTGTTGCTAATGGTGTCTGTTTCGTCCGAATCATCAATTCATTTTCTGAACCACTTAATCCTAATTAGGGTCATGGGGAGGCTGGCACCCATCCCAGCCAACTCCAGGCAAGGGCAGAGTACACCCTGGACAGCTCGCCAGGCCATCGCAGGGCAGAAACACACTGACGGCTATGTGACCTACTCTTGTGGAAAGTCAGTAATGGTTCTTTTACATGAACCTCCCACCATGGACAGTGAGAGACATGGCCGGCCTTTGATAACCCAGCTAGCTGCATTGGGGGCGACGACAAAATGACAACCTGTTGAGAGTCTGGCTTGAACCCCCAACCTTAGGATCAGTGATTCAGCACCTTTTACCACCAGGCCACCACTGCCCACAAATCATTCATTGTTAAGTACGTACTACATGAAAACATGAGTACACCACTGTGCGAACTGTGCGTGAATGTTATAATTCAAGCATGATCCACCCAGAATAATGTTTTGAAATACTATACCGAGATGACAAAAGTCAGATCGCGCTGCTCTTGTGTAGTACGTATATCCTAATATCCTTATATTAGTTTGACATCAAGAGAAAGAGATAAACAGCCACATGCATTTGTTTTCAAATTGTATAATCGTCCTTTATTGTTAATATAATGTAACAGCACGCAGGCCGTTTCAGGTAAAAATATAATTTAACAGTGGTACAAAGAGTTGTATAATTTACATATGTGCATTTTCAACAAGTTTACAAAATACAAGTATAAAATCTTTAACAGTGTAGAAATGATAATGCTGACAGAAATAACACAAAAACCTACGAGTGTATTCTGCAATAGTTTGGTGATCCGTTCAGGGTGTATCCCGCCATCGCCCAGAGACGTTTGAGATAGGCTCCAGCCACTCTGAGACCCTGATGGGGTTAGGCGGTGTGTAAGTGAGCGAGTGAGTGAGTGGGCGTGTTATGTAATAAGCAACACTCTGCTCACGTACACACTGCTGCAGTTCTGTGTTGCTGATACATATCAATATTACATATAATACAATACATTCTTACATCAAGAAATGGAGTCGTTTTAACTGTAAAATATGTCATGAATCAGTGATTACATCATTCTGATTTTTTTTCATGCTCTGATGTTTTCAAATCATTGATTTTAGATTTTGATATACTGTATTAATCCCATAAGGGAAATTGTTTCCTCTGCATTGAACCCACCCAAAGTGAGTGTACACACACACACACACACACACACACACACACACACACACACACACACACACACACACACAGTGAGCACACACACTCGGGTGACATCTCACCTGGAGAGCAATTGTTCAGTTTTAAGAACTATTTATTTTAAGCAGCTGCAGGCCCATGTAGGAGTAGAATGAGCAAAATTACACCGCCGACCTAACCACGAGACGTCCGGAATCAAGTACAACTGAGAATGACCAGCATTAATTTCAGCTTAAACGAAGTTCCACAACTGCTACTAGTCCATTTAGTCCAATGACAGTTCAGATTCACCTACATTTGTAAGTCCATATCCTATTTCCAAGCCTTAATCATCCTTAAGGCTGATATACAATTTTGGCTGTAGTGAGCTGCTATAACCAGCAGGGGGGACATTGCTGGAGCCACGAGGTTTTACATCTGAGAGTATGAAGATATGAGGATATCAGTCCATGATGGAAATGGAGGACGGTGTCACCTGGGTGGTTTGTAACCAAAGGGCTGTTGTAAGCACAGAGAGCCGTGGTTTGGCAGGGGATTGCTGTAGTAGTGCTCCACCAGAGCTGCTAATGAAGTGAAAGGTACGTCTGCCTCGAGGTATACCAGTTTGTCCTAGAGATGGTGAGAGAGAGAGAGAGAGATGGTAAGAGCATTGAAATCAAATACCTAAAACTAGTTTGAGAATAAAACCTTTAGGGTTGGACAATGTATTATATCACTAGACTTCAATAATGGTGTAAGAAAAACAATGCAGGACAAACTATTACTTACTTAAAGATACAGTATGTAAAATTTAGGAGGATTTTTGAGTACAAATTAAGTCAATGTGTCATCAATAAATTATTTTTTTTTCATAATTATACAGTAATGACCAGGCATTGAGTTTTCCCCGGTGTCCTCAGAACAGACTGTTTATATATAAATAGATAATGGGTCCCTTCTCATGAAGGCTGCCATTTTGCACCCAAATGTTTCTATAGTAGCCCAGATTCATACAAGCTTTATCGGGGAGGGACTGAGAATTCAATTTTAGTTGCTTGCAATCTGGAAGCTCACCAATAGATGCTGCTAGATACCAAGAAAATTTTACACATGGTACCTTTAAAAGCAGAATGCAGCCGTGGGGGGGCGGCAAACCAGTTTCTCTCCCTCACGCCGGTCCCATGCCCGGATAAATGCAGAGGGTTGCGTCAGGAAGGGCATCCGGCGTAAAACAAATGCCAAATAAAAAATGCGAGTCACTAAAACCAATGTCATACCGGATCGGTCGAGGTCCGGGTTAACAACGACCTCCATCAGTGCTGTTAACCAACAGGGTGCTGGTGGAAATTGGACTACTGTTGGTCGAAGACGTCGAAGAAGGAGAGGCGGGAGGCGTGTCAGTTGGCAGAGAGAGAAGAGGAAAGGCATGAGTCTCGGACTGAAAGTAGGGACTTTGAATGTTGGAACTATGACAGGAAAAGGTAGAGAGCTGGCTGACATGATGCAGAGGAGGAAGGTGGACATACTGTGTGTTCAGGAGACCAGGTGGAAAGGTAGCAAGGCTAGAAGCTTAGGAGCAGGGTTTAAGCTGTTTTTTCATGGTGTGGATGGGAAGAGAAATTGAGCAGGAGTCATCTTGAAGGAGGGCTTTGGCAGGAATGTTCTAGAAGTGAAAAGAGTGTGAGACTGATGAATGAGGAAAATGAGAGAGAAAAAAGAGTAGACGAGGTGATCGTTGAGGACCAGGAAGTAGCAAAGATTAGTAAGGGTGAAGTGAGGAGGGCATTGAAGAGGATGAAGAATGGAAAGGCAGTAGGCCCTGATGACTTACCGGTGGAGGTATGGAAGTGTCTAGGAGAGGTAGCAGTAGATTTTCTGACAAGAACATTCAACAAGGTCTTAGAGAGTGAGAGGATGCCAGAGGAATGGAGATGTGTGATGGTGCCCATTTTTAAGAACAAGGGAGATGTGCAGAGTTGTGGCAACTACAGAGGGATAAAGTTGATGAGCCATACGATGAAGTTATGGGAAAGAATAGTGGAAGCTAGACTAACTGCAGAGGTCAGCATTTGTGAACAACAGTTTGGTTTCATGCCAAGAAAGAGCACCACAGATGCAGTGTTTGCCTTGAGGATGTTAATGGAGAAGTACAGAGAAGGTCAGAAGGAGCTGCATTGTGAATTTGTGGAACTGGAGAAAGCATATGACAGGGTGCCGAGAGAGGAACTGTGGTATTGTATGAGGAAGCCTGGAGTGGCAGAGAAGTATGTTAGAGTGGTGCAGGACATGTATATGAGATTTAAGACAGTGAAGAGGTGTGCTGTCGGTGTGACAGAAGAGTTCAAGGTGGAGGTAGGACTGCATCAAGGGTCAGCTCTCAGCCCCTTGTTTGCTATGGTGATGGACAGGCTGACAGATGAGGTTAGACAAGAATCTCCATGGACTATGATGTCTGCAGATGACATTGTGATCTGTAGTGAGAGCAGAGAGCAAGTGCAGGAAAATCTAGAGAGGTGGAGGTATGCCCTGGAAAGGAGAGGAATGAAGGTTAGCCTCAGTAAGACAGAATACATGTGTGTGAAAGACAAGGACCCAAGAGGAATGGTGAGGTTACAGGGAGCAGAGATAAGGAATGTGGAGGATTTTAAGTACTTAGGGTCAACAATCCAGAGCAATGGAGAGTGTGGAAAAGAGGTGAAGAAGCGTGTGCAGGCTGGTTGGAATGGTTGGAGAAAAGTGTCCGGAGTGATGTGTGATAGGAGAGTATCGGCATGAATGAAAGGAAAAGTGTACAAGACGGTGTTGAGGCCATCAATGTTGTATGGTTTAGAAACAGTGGCCCTGGAGAAAAGACAGGAGGCAGAGCTGGAGGTAGCAGAGATGAAAATGTTGAGGTTCTCTTTGGGAGTAACAAGGATGGATAGGATCAGGAATGAGCACATCAGAGGGACTACACATGTAAGATGTTTTGGAGACAAAGTCAGAGAGGCTAGATTGAGATGGTTTGGACATGTACAGAGGAGGGATAGTGAGTATATTGGTAGTAGGATGCTGAGGTTGGAACTACCAGGCAGAAGGCCTAGAGGAAGACCAAAGAGACGATTCATGGATGTGGTGAAGGAGGACATGAAGATAGCTGGTATAAGAGAAGAAGATGCAAAGGATAGGGTGAGATGGAGGCAGATGATTCACTGTGGCGACCCCCGAAGGGAACAGCCGAAAGGAAAAGAAGAAGACCTTTAAAAGCAGCTGTATTCACTTGCTTGTTGAATTGCTTTTGTCCTACTAAGGTCACAAAGGGCCTGTGACCGACACAAAGCAAAGTACAGCAAGGGCAGGGTGCACTCTAAGCAGCTTACCAGACAATCACGGGCAACACCAACAACTATTCAAACTCACGGTCAATTTGGAACAGCTAGTTAGCCTAATGTGCATGTCGTTTGACTGTCAGAGAACCAAATTACTCAAAAGGGATTACATGCAAACACCACATCGAAACACCCAAGCCTGGAAATCGAACCCACGACTTTCTTACTGCGAGTCGGATGAGCTAACCACTATGCCTCCATGCCTCGCAGCTGCATTTACGATTTACATATTTTGAAAAAGCAAAAGAAGCTCTGTGTGCACCTATTACCAGAAATGGAAAACCACTTTCGCTTTCTTGCCATTCATTGATAATTTCCGACACTCATACAAGGAAGGTGAAATCAAGGTTTCAGGTTTTTCCCTCTGACAGAAACCAGAAATTTTAAACAAGCGGTTTATTTTCTGACGAGACATCCAAAAGTGTTTTTTTTTAAGACATACTCTAAAGGAGTTTTGTTTCAACAGAGCACTCTGGTCTCTGAGTGAAACTGCACCTGCAGTGAAATCATGCCACTGGCTTCCCTCGCTAAACTGACTCCAGCACCTGTTGAAACTACACGTGCTTTAGAAGTTACTAAAATCTGAAATCTTTGGGTATTTCTGTTTGACCCTATACTTTCTGTGGAAATATTTTTCCAACCAGATGTTAACTTGAAAAAGAAGGAAACCTGAAACAAGCAAACAAACGAACAAAACCCCTACAGCCATTACGTGAACATATTTCAAAGCTCAGCTTTTCCAAGTCGTCTTTGAAATCGTATAATTATCACAGAACTAAGAATATTTCGGCTGTCTTTCCACTAAGGCCACTCAGATTCTTCTTACATCCCTGGTCATCCAAGACTAGATTATTGCAACTCCCTCTTGGCAGGTATACCTTTGAGTGCTTTGAATGCAACTGCACAGCTTGTTTTCAACGTTCCCAAATTTTCCCACACCACACCACTGCTACAACCTCTCCACTGGCTTCCTGTAGCTGCTCGCATTCGATTTGAAACACTAATGCTTGCCGACAAAGCCAAAAATGTACCTGCCACCTTCCTACCTCCAAACACTTGTCACACCTTACTCTGCACCGCATCCTCTCAGATCCTCTAGCACTGCTAGACCCTACCAAGGGACAAGGGAAAAATGCACATAAACTATTCTCTGTCCTGAATCCAAGGTAGTGGAATGAACTTTCACTGGACATCTGGACAGTGGAGTCACTGGATACCTTCAAATGACAGCTGAAAATGTACTTTTTTCAGCCGTACTTAGATTAAGCACTATGCTGTACACAAATACACCTTAAAAAAAAAAAAAGAAAAAAAAAAGAAAACCCCACAACACTTACCGACTGAGTTTTGACTGATATATATATTCACCGATAGTTACTTTAAAGCACTTCTGCCAGTTGCACTTGTTAAGAGCGTCTGCTTTTTCTTTTCCTTTCGGCTTTTCCCCTTTTTCAAGGGTCGCCGCAGCGAATCATCTGATTCGCATGTTTGATTTGGCATAGGTTTTTTCATGGGATGCCTTTCCTGACACAACCCTTTAGCAATGGACATAAACACGCTGGCGGCTATGCAGCTACTCTTTACGAAAGTCAGCAAAGGTTCTTTTACATGAAACTCTCACCATAGACAGTGAGACATGGCCGACCTTTGATAACCCAGTTAGCTGCACGGGAGGATGGGGGGGGGGGGGGGTTCAGTGACAACCTTGTGGAGAGTGGGACTCGAACCCCCAGCCTTAGGATTAGCAATCCAGCACCCTTTACCACCAGGCCAATACTGCCCTGGTTAAGCGCATCTGCTAAATGCTGTAAATGTAAATATTTCTGAAAACGAGAAACTGCACCTTTCGCTGTCATTGAACAGTTTCTTGCTTTTGATTTCTAGGCCAAAATAGCAAGGACAACATTTCTATGGTTGGGTTTTGGTTTGGGTATTTTGGACAGAGGTGTCTGCCAAATGCTGCAGATGTAAAATATCATTGTCATTATTATTACTATTAGTAGTAGTAGTAGTAGCACATGCACGCACACATGTATATAACACATACCTCCTGATATAGCCGGTAATTCCTTGCCTTGCTCAGGCTGACATCCCACACAACAAGCACCTACACATCCAAATAATCAAATTACTAGGTTTAAACAAACACAAATATGCCCATGCATGCACATGCACATCTAAAAAAGCTCACAGTCATTTAATAACTCATTTCTGCATAACATCCTGAAGATATACCATGCTGTGCTGTACCTTTGAGGTCTTTGTTCCTGAGTTTCGGATGCAGTAAAGTCCATCTGATGGAGAGCCATTTGTTTCTTTAAATAATCTGAAGGGAAAAGTAGGAAGAGTGAATAAGGAGGAGGTTATCTCAAACCTGGATTGAACAAGTGACAAAGACAGAGTGTGTCTGAGTACAAATCCACTTCGGACCCTCATTGCAGCACTCCAAATCACTAGGAGGTGCTAGAGAACAGCTTCAGTGTCTCATGAGTCTAATTGCTAATTTATTTAGAAGATTTCTTACTTTTCCACAGAACTCGTCTCGTTTGTGTCCACAAAGACAGAATCAGGCAATTGTACCTAGAAGAGAGACACGAAACATTCATGAGTTACACATTCTCATGTTTCTTTTACTTCCTTTTACTTCTCAGCTACCTCTGAGTTCATAGTTTATAGTATTTCCTCATCAATCATTGCATCATGGCTAGTTACTAAAGAAGTCATTACCAATGCCATGCTCACTTACAATAAATGAGCGTCATCGCAAGTAAAGGTAAAAATCATCAGTGATTGTTAGATGAGGTACAAAAGAATAAAGACATGGGCGTTACATTACAGAATGTAATGTAAGTGCAACCCAATATTAGTGAGAAACATGTGGTTTACTCACACTTTCATAGTCTTCATCAGAGTCGACGTCATCAGTTGATATTACATTGTTTTCTGTAGGCATCTCATTTACAGAAGGACGAAAACTTTGGCCATCAGGTGATGATCTTCTAAGAGGAAAGAACTGTGAATGTTTTTGTAAAGGATTTGGAAGTCGAACTTAAATTTTCCATGAAGGATAAGCATGAGGAAGGATAAAACAAAACTTGCTGTGTTGTATTAACATATGCCTGTACATCCAGTGAGAAAATCCACACTGAAGAGTTTGCATATTATTTGTTTTGCATTTTATGCTAATAAAGTGATCCCTTGCTACTTTGTGCTTCAGTTTCTGCGGCTTCAGTGCATCGCGGGTCTTTCAAAAATATTAATAAAAAAATAAGGAAAAATAGGGGAAAGTTAAGGAAAATGCCACAAAACAAGGCCAATTATGCACCCCCCCCCAAAAAAAAAACAAAAACCCAAAAAAACCAATCCAAAACCCAGGGCAGTAGTGGCCTAGTGGTATAGGGTGCTGGATTGCTGATCTTAAGGTTGGGGGTTCGAGTCCCACTCTCCACAAGGTTGTCACTCTCCCCCCAGTGCAGCTAACCTGGTTATGAAAGGCCGGCCATGTCTCTCACTGTCTATGGTGAGAGGTTCATGTAAAAGAACCATTGCTGACTTTCAACAAGAGTAGGCTGCAAATCCGTCACTGTGTTTCTGTCCTGCGATGGCCTGGAGAGCTGTCCAGGGTATACTCTGCCCTTGTCAGAGTTGGCTGGGATGAGCACCAGCCTCCCCACAACCCAAATTAGGATTAATTGGTTTACAGAAAATGAACTGAACCCAAAACCCCCCAACAAAACTACAGTACTTACATTTTTATGTGAGGTGCCCATCTGTGAATGTGTGCGTGTGCACCTGTTTGCATATGTGTGTATTTATATTTTATTTACATCTTATTCATTATTTTTGAATGTTTAATTGTAATTATAAACATTTAAAGCACTGAATATGTATTTATTGATATATACACATATACATATACATGTACGTATACGTCAGTCAGGAGGGTCGATCCTACTTCGCAGAAATCGGCGGTCGCGGTGGGGTCTCGGTCCCCATTAATTGCGGAAAGTGAGGGATCCCTGTAATGTATTTCCGTCAACACCATCTTGCTTCACTCAGTCACTGATCTCTGCCATAACTACCCATCAATCAAACCATCCACCCATCGTTCTGGCCATCCATCCAGCCATTCATCTATTTATCCATCCACTCACCCAGTTATTCCTCCATCTACCCAGCGATCTATCCCATACACATTCATCAACCCATCCTTTTTGCTCACCCATCCATACATCCATCCACACACCCATCTATTTATCCATCCTCCCATCCATTCATTTATCTATTCACATATCCATCCTTTTACCCATCCTTCTGGTCATCCATCCATCCATCCATCCATCCATCCATCCACCCACTCATCCATGCATCCATCCATCCACATACCAATCCATTTGCCCATCCATCCATTCATCCCTTCCATACAAATACCATCCATCAATTGATCATTTCCATCCACATGCCATCCATTCATCCATCAAACCATCCACCCATCCTTCTGGCCATCCATTGAGCCATTCATCTATCTATCCATCCATCCATCCACCCATTTATTCCTCTATTCACTAACCCATCCATCCCATACACATTCATCCACCCATCCTTCTGGCCATCCATCAATACATCCGTAATTCCATCCACACACCCATCTATTTATGCATTCCCCATCCATTCATCCTTCTATCCATTCCTTCATCCATTCACATACCCATACATTTACCCATCCTTCTGGTCATCCACACATCCATCTATCCTCCCACCCACTCATCCATGCATCCATCCATCCACATACCAATCCATTTGCCCATCCATCCATTCATCCCTTCCATACAAATACCATCCATTAATTGATCATTTCCATCCACATGCCATCCATTCATCCATCAAACCATCCACCCATCCTTCTGGCCATCCATTGAGCCATTCATCTATCTATCCATCCATCCATCCACCCATTTATTCCTCTATTCACTAACCCATCCATCCCATACACATTCATCCACCCATCCTTCTGGCCATCCATCAATACATCCGTAATTCCATCCACACACCCATCTATTTATGCATTCCCCATCCATTCATCCTTCTATCCATTCCTTCATCCATTCACATACCCATACATTTACCCATCCTTCTGGTCATCCACACATCCATCTATCCTCCCACCCACTCATCCATGCATCCATCCATCCACATACCAATCCATTTGCCCATCCATGCATTCATCCCTTACATAAAATACCATCCATCCATTGATCGTTTCCATCCACATACCACCCATTCATACATCATCTATTAATCATCTAACTTTTCCAGGGGAAGCAGGAGCCAGTCCTAATTGACATTGTATGATGGGCGAGGTCAACCCAGGACAGGTTGCCAGTCTATCACAGGGCTCATCAATAATTAAGCAAATTAAAATTTAATAGCAAAAACAAAACAATACAAAATAAAACAAATTGCAAATCCTATCACAAATATTACAATGTAAACATACATTTTAATGTCTTTCATGGTGGGCGTTTTCAGTTAGGCCTGACAGGTATTAATGAAACATTGCAAGTGTTCATAGAACACTTCTAATCAGTTTATTTTCCATAATATCTACACTGATAAAAACAATAGAAAATGGACACCTACTGTACCAATGGCTGATTGACTTTGGGTTTCATTCCTGGTGGTGGGCATTTGGGTGGAGGTTTAAATCCGATCTGTGTGAGTTTCTTCTCACTAGGTGAATTGTTCAAGCTGTGCGAGCCAGATTTGTCATGAGGATTCAAAATGAGTTTATTTTCCAGAATTTCACCGATATGAAGCATGGACGGGTTATTAACAACCATGGCAAGAGCAAGCTTCCGGTCATATCCCGGGGCAGAAGATATGGATGTGCTCCCGATTAGAGGCTTTTTTGGGCACACTGGGGCCGGTATAACTGTGTTTCTGTTAAATGTTGGTTTCTGTAATGGAGTATGGGGTGATACTCCAAGTGGAGGTCCTTTATTCACAGCATCAGACAGTTTTGGAGCGCTTGGTGCAGGGATGGTTGGTTTTTTCTGCATGGGGTATGGTGAAGGTTTCTTGGCTGGATGAGGTACAGGTGGTGGTGGAGTTTTGGGAAGGTGGGGCACAGGTGGAGGAGGGTAAGATGGAGGCGGTACTTTAGGCTGACCTGAAAATGTCACATAATGTATCTGGTTACTTTATTTCATATTCTAGAAAATGTTATCCATGATTATCAAATTATTAATGATTTTTTAAAATATTCATCAAAGTATATAAAGCTACCTGGTGGCCCATCAGGCATAAGATAGTCATCATCATCATCACTGTCATTGTTATGGTCCACATAGTCTAGTAAAAAGTCCAAAATACAGTTGAATGCTCACAGTGACAGAACCGTTTGCTCACTATAATTTATTGATTATTGTCAATCACACTGCCTACCGTCTTCATGGTCATCTGGAACATTGATGATGTCCAAAGGGCTCTCAATGGAGCCATAGAAACTTTCATCAGAGTCAGATTCACTGGAAAAATAAAAGGAAATAAGCTATTTTATTGGTACCATTCAAATTATACTACCACTACAGAACCAAAACACACTGGCACAGAAACATAGCTAGTATTAACTCATCAGAAAAGGGAAGTGCGTCCAGTTGCACTGTACATCTGTGGGAGTTACCGGTGTGGTCAGCGATTTATTTTTGCATGTTCATAAAACCCAAAACTTCCCAGATAGGCAAACACTGAAACCTCCATTCTATATTCAAACACACAAATGTGACGCCAACTGGATTGCCGAGAATATTAATTAAATGTATAAAAAATACTGTTTAAAAATACTGCCATGGCTATCATTTTCTGATAGGTCCATATCTGGCTCATTACTCCTTTCATTCAAAGCATCCGATAGTTTTGCTGTAGCAGTTTCTAATGGTTCATTGGTTGTTGGACATTTACCAAGAGAACACAGCAAAATATTTTCCTGTTTTTTTAATGCATGGCGGAATAATCAAATTGTTATTACTGATTAACATTATAGACATTCCCCAGTGGCAGGGGGTCTTGAAATACCGTGTAAACTCACTTTTATAGGCAGTGAATGCCTCCTTTTACCGTTACAGAGTGATCGAATAAAATTGGTAAGTTTGATCTACGAGTTTGCTCCCAGCACAGATGGGCGGTTATTATATGTAAGATCAAAAACATTGGGGGGGTTATTGGAGCAGGATGCTTATGTCACTTACATATATATATATATATATACACACACACACACACACACACATTATAGTAAGGATATATTATGCTATTTATAATATAATGGATATATTATATAATATTATACAGACGCTCCCCGACTTATGCTCATTCATTTTATGTATTTTTCGATTTTATGTTTTTTTTTTAAATTATGTCAAATTTTGAGTTTCGAGACGTACCTACGTAGTACGCTGACGTAATGACACACTGACATAATGACCCTGTGTCCATTGTTTACAAATGACAGACTGAACGTTCACCTCCTTCCTCCCAGTTCAATGCGTGTTACCCTTGTGTTAAGACGTCATCTCTGTGATCTTTGTGTTTACACTGTTTTGCAGACTTTTGTAACCCTAAGCAAATACGGTTGGTCAGAAGCATAAGCCTACTAGTGATAGTGGTAATCAGAAAAAGCGGCAAGTCGTTAGAAACGAAGATCGCTATTATCAAGAAAATTGATGCTGGTGGAAAACGGGAATGTTGCATGTTTCTTCCAAATGGCTCCGTTGACCTTCGGAACTATTTACAAGCAGAAAGATTGCATCATAGAGAATGTTGAAGGTTATATCTGATACTCATTTCATTTCATTTTCATTTTCTGTAACCGCTTCATCCTAATTAGGGTCACGGGGAGGCTGGTGCCCATCCCAGCCAACTCCGGGTGAGGGCAGAGTCCACCCTGGACAGCTCGCCAGGCCATCACAGGGCAGAAACACGCCGAAGGCTTTGCAAACTACTCTTGGGGGACTCGAGCCCCCAACCTTTGGATCAGCGATCCAGCGCCTTAAACCACTAGACCACCACTTAACATTTAATACTGTATTTGATATTTGATGAGTGAATTTGATTAAAATGTATCTATTTGAAATTATTTTGCTTGAATTTAATTTATTTGAAATTAATGGTGATATTATTTTACAATCTTATGTTTATAATAATTGATTTAGGGGTGTTTTATGAGATATGGTAATGGTATTTATGGATGTACAGTACAGTATGAACGTCATACGTCACTGGAACATACAGTAACAACTTACGTAAGTTGGAAAGCGTCTGTATTAAGGAAATATTATATAATTTATATATATATATATATATATATATATATATATATATATATATATATATATATATACATAAAATGTGTGTGTGTCTGTAAATATTATATTACATAAGTTTACATAATTTTTCTTTGACTCACTATTGTTACTACAGGGTTGAATAACCACATTAGACAATGCGAGAGTATCAAATAATGAGCTTAGTGCATTTTCCTCTCTGGGCTGTTTGAGCTGGTTGTAAACCCAAAACTTTCACCAGATTTTTACATTTTTTGCATATTATCGTGGCATGGTATGCTGGCTCTACTAATCTACTACTGTAATTATCCGGCCTGACCTGGCATGTAAAGTACACTTGCTGCCTACCCCTCACCTCCCAGTGGACTAGCATTCAGTTGTTGAAATGTGACCAGCCAGAACAGAGTTGGCACAGAGAGCATTGAGACCATAAATCGGAGGAGGAAGCCAAAAGGTGGTCTTAGTGTGCATGCACGCGCGCACACACAAAATTATCATGGGGGGGGGCAGGTTCCCCCCTTGTGGATGGAACTGTGGGGTGTTTTGGATTAGGAAACATGTTTTGGTGCTCTGATGGTCTCCAAAGTAAAAAAATAAAGGTCTGAAAATGGTTAAATCATCTGACCTTTTGACCTTTGAATACTAAATTCAGTCATACAGTTTGTGAGTGTTTGAATACACTGGCAGATTTCCTACAATAGAGTACATATTTATTGTTAAAAGATGTTGTTAAATCACTATAGATAAAACAGGTGTCTAGTTTTACTTCACATCTCGCACTGGTCTGAAAACCAAACCAAAATTTATTTAATATAGCCATCAATGAGACCAACCACCTTTATTAATTAAATTCAAGCTCATGTTGTGGCAAACTATACAAACAAACATATAATTACCTGGGATCGTGTGAATCTTTTTTATCATTATAGTAGCCGATCTCTTTTCTCAAATAACGCATCCATTTCTGTTGGAGATGAGAAACATCATTTATTCTACCAGATGTCAGCCAATCAACAAATAACCTTCTCTATGCTGATTAAACATATTGTGATCATCTTGATGAAACATCTCACCCTTCTCTCATCTTCACTGGCTGCTGAAAAATACCATGTGCGGTGCCTCTTACTGAAGTGCACGATCTTAAAGGGGAAAACATTGCTGGATGTGGTCTCCTCCGTTGCTCGCATCACCCTAGTAGACAAACACAAAGGATTTGAGAAACAGGGTTTGTTTTTGTTTTTTTGGTTAAAGCCAAATACCAAATTTATTCCCATTTTCTCTAAATCCAGGACTGAAAAATTTGTTCATTCATTTTCTGAACCACTTAATCCTAATTAGGGTCACGGGGAGGCTGGTGCCCATCTCACCTGACTCTAGGGGAGGGCAGAGTACACCCTGGACAGCTCAAGACAGTAAAATATCCAACATTATTTGAAGTTGAATATGTACTGGCACTGGTCTGAAAACCAAACCAAGTTGTGCTTTTCCCCAAAACTTATTTAATGTAGTCATTAATGAGACCAATCACCTTTATTAATTAAATTCAAGCTCATATGGTGGTACTTAGGCTCAACAATCCAGAGCAATGGAGAGTGTGGAAAAGAGGTGAAGAAGCGTGTGCAGGTGGGTTGGAATGGTTGGAGAAAAGTATCCGGTGTGATGTGCGATAGGAGAGTGTCAGCAAGAATGAAAGGAAAAGTGTACAAGACGGTGATGAGGCCAGCGATGTTGTATGGCTTAGAAACAGTGGCGCTGAGGAAAAGGCAGGCGGCAGAGCTGGAGGTAGCAGAGATGAAAATGTTGAGGTTCTCTCTGGGAGTAACGAAGGATGGATAGGATCAGAAATGAGTACATCAGAGGGACAGCCCATGTAAGATGTTTTGGAGACAAAGTCAGAGAGGCTAGATTGAGATGGTTTGGACATGTACAGAGGAGGGATAGTGAGTATATTGGCAGTAGGATGCTGAGGTTGGAACTACCAGGCAGAAGGCCTAGAGGAAGACCAAAGAAGAGATTTATGGATGTGGTGAAGGAAGACATGAAGGTCGTTGGAGTAAGAGAAGAAGATGCAGAGGACAGGGTGAGATCGAGGCGGATGATTTGCTGTGGCGACCCCTGAAGGGAGCAGCCGAAAGGAAAAGAAGAAGAAGAAGAAGAAGAAGATTTGAATTTGAATATGGGTCAATTCTTCACAGTCTAAAGATCTAATAAATGAGCATGCAATAACAATAGCAAGGAAATGCACCCTCAGCCCTGATACAGATAGAAGCCTGATTCATGAAATCCATTCTGAGTGATGTCAGATAGTGGCTGTTATAATTCATTACACAACGCACAGCTGTATACAATAAAGTCAACATTATCAAGTGTGCTGAAAGAATGTTCAGTATGAACAGATTGTAAATAAACATTCCATGGACGTGGGCCGTCAGTACAGTAGTCCATTATAATTACAGCAGTGTACAGGCAGAACTCCAAATTTACAGTAAAGCTCAGGGTGCATGGTGGTGCACTGGTTAGCATGTCTGCCTCACAGCAAGCACGTCCTGGGTTCAAGTCCTGGCTTTGGCATTTCTGTGTAGCATTTGCATCTTCTCCCTGTGGGGTTTTCTCTGGGTGCTGTTGTTTCTTCCACTAATCCAAAGACAGGCGCATTAGGCGAACTGTTCTTCTTTTCTTTTTGGCTGTTCCCTTCCGGGTTCACCACAGCGAATCATCTACCTCCATCTTCATGAAAGTCATATCAATGATTCGCATGCTTGATTTGGGATAGGTTATTACATTGGAGGCATGAACCTCTCACCATAGACAGTGAGAGACATGGCCGGCCTTTGATAACCCAGTTAGCTGCACTGGGGGGGGACAGTGACAGCCTTGTGGAGAGTGGGACTCGAACCCCCAGCCTTAGGATCAGCGATCCAGCACCTTTTACCACCAGGCCACCACTGCCCTCACATCAGGCTAACTGTATGTTCCAAATGTCATTAGGTGTAGAGATGAGTGTGAATGATGTATGTGTGTGTGTTGCCCTGCAATGATCCAGTGAGATGTTCAGGGTGTTCCTTGCCTTCATCCAGGGTTGGCTGGGAAGAGTGAGTGAGCCCCTTTTTTGGTGCAAATTTAGCACAACTATGACAAAAGAGACTGATATAGGTTTGGTTGAAGTGGATTTAAAATCTGCGTATGTATATAAAATAGGTGTTCTACGTCTATTATCGGGAAATACTGGAAGTCAGGAATGTAAGACAAACTATACGTTCAAAGCTATCAAAGTTCAGTTCAGTTCATTTTCTGTAACCGCTTCATCCTAATTAGGGTTACGGGGAGGCTGGTGCCCATCCCAGCCAACTCAGGGCGAGGGCAGAGTACACCCTGGACAGCTCGCCAGGCCATCGCAGGGCGGAAACACGCCGACGGCTTTGCAGCCTACTCTTGTCGAAAGTCAGCAATGGTTCGTTTACATGCCTCACACCACAGACAGTGAGAGACATCGCCGGCCTTTGATAACCCAGTTAGCTGCACTGGGGGGGACAGTGACAACCTTGTGGAGAGTGGGACTCAAACCCACAACCTTTGGATCAGCGATCCAGCGCCTTATACCACTAGACCATCACTGCCCCTACAGCTATCAAAGTGATATAACAAAAAAAATTACTGATATGATTTTCATCTGATATTTGACTGACATTTGACCGCTGCATGGCTTGAGCTCACGCTGCCGTACATATGTCATACACATGTGATACAGATAAGGAAGCCCCATGTGTTTACTGCAGGGCAATCGTAGGAGTGGAAGATTCTGATAATATCACATGATCCAGGAAGTGTATGAAATTGCTATGTCTATAATATTACAGCCGTATGATGTAGGGAATCACACAACAGACCTAGGAAATTGACCTGGCATAGAGAAATACCGATGAGATTATATTCGAAACTCTATGTCAAGAGTCGACGATGGCGTTTTCCATCACACAGCCGGTGAGTTTTATACAGTACAACCCACCCACAACTATCCTACGAATGTGCCCAATTATACCCGTCATGGACCTGTTGTATACCGGTTTTGTGATGTATGTGACAGGGACTTAAAGTAAAACTTGAATATCAACCCGAATGGTCCCTTCTACAATTCCCATACTCCTATTTTAGCAGTGATGAGTTTTCTCTGCTTTTAAAAACCCACTGCTTTTATAAAACTCTCGTGTTGCACTCTGTGGTGTGTATGGATTGTACACATACACAGCTGGCTCTGGAACCCTTTCAGACTGTTTGCAGATGCACTAAAGCCTTTTTTTTTTTTTTTTTTTTTTTTTTCCAGACCACAGCTGAGACCGGAGACTAGACACAGTAATTAAGCACACACTGGCTACACCACATCAGACCTACATGGGGGAGGAGTCGTCAAGAAAATGACCAACTTCTGTGTTGATGGTAAAACAAACACATACATATCTCACGCATACAAGCGAAACCAAGTGGACACTTTTCTCTTCTTATAGACAATATGCAGAGCTCACTGTGGGACAGGATGTGGTCAAACAAGTACCCAATGCTGAACATACATAAATAAACCAATCTGGGGTTTCTTGGTTGTGTTTTTTTTTTTTTGGGTTCAGTATAACTCACAGTCTAACTCTGGTTTTAATGATTGACCAGTTGTATACAGTATTTCACATTCGAACTGTCAGCTGATCGAAGCTCCATGGTGTACAAAAGGCATTTTTTTTTTTTTTTAGGTTTGCACAGAAGTTCAGATTTTCCCTCTGTCAGTATATGAAATGGTTCACATGTACTTGCCTGTTGTAGCCGTTGAGAGAGAACGCTCCCTGCGGTGTGGCAGACGTGCTGGTCTTGAAATAGTAGACGCAGCCTTTGTGAATTATAATGTAGCGTAAAGGCCCTGTGGAATTGAGAAGAGAAATTATAAACTACACCAGAATTTTCAAACCCCAGTGCTTTCATACTCATCCGTCAAATACATAAAACAGGGTCAGAAATTTTCAGTTCCTAAAAAGCAAATCCCCCCCCCCTCCCTAGAAGTTTCTGAAAGAAGGACAGATTTAATGTTTTTTTTTTTTTGTAATAAATTAGCTGTACCTTCAAAAATGGCCAATACATTGGTACCTCACCTTACGATAGTCCCAGCAAACGAAAAATCCAGGTTATGAAAAACATTTTCCAAAATTTTTTGTCTCTGTATACGAAACAAGTTCTCCTTACGAAAACTGGCGCCATATGCGCCATTCAAACATTCAAACAATGCACGAGCTGCTTTCCCATTGACTATCTTCAAAACATCCCGCCCTGCTGGCCTCCCATTGGCTAGGAGGGATGACGCAGCTCCCTCCCATTGGCTATCTCCCAACATCCCACCCCGCTGGCCTCCTAGTGGCTAGGAGGGATGACGCGGCTCCCTCCCATTGGCTATTATGGAGCTGCAGCAGCCATAATACTTTTCGTGTAAAGGACAGAGCTACTGTAGTTTCGTGAGTTTTTTGACTCAGGCTTTTAACCTTCCATAAACATTTGTAAGATTATAACTCTGCTAAGAACACATGGGCAATACACGCATGCACACACGCGCGCGCGTACGTGTGATTCCCAGTGCGAGTGAAAAGAAGAAGCGGGCCCTTTAAAAAAGAGTTTAGGGGGTAGTATTGGGGCCTTGGAACCAATCATGCGTTTTACATGTAAAATGCGGTTCAACTTACAAAAAATCCCGGTTACGAAAAAGGCTCTGGAACGGATTCATTTCGTAAGGTGAGGTACCACTGTATGTACTGTACTCACATTTCAAAAGGCTGAACTGGCTCCCGCCTTTTTTGTGTAGATACCCAGAAATAGCAACACCTCCGGGCATGGTCAGGAGATTCTGAGCTCCGATAGCCCTCATTGGGACGGGCCAGGAAATTGGCACAGCAGACATATTTCTACAGGAGAGATAAAAGTATAATTCTTCATACAGCTGAATTCCATATTTAACTTGGTACTTCCTGTATATAGTTGAAATAGTGAAAAAGTGTTTGAAAAGAGAAACCACGAACAACATCACCAAAATACACATTAAAGAAGCGACTGGAAGACAAGACACTGGTAGAAGTGTTAGAAAAGAAAGAAAAACAGTATAAATATATATAAGCACACATCTGTTGAGATATACACTACAATTATCCCATAGACTTACAAAGCTATATATGTATATATATATTTTTAATCAAACACTGTGAGCTGATAAAACAGGGAAAGATAGGTCCGATGAATTCTTCTGAAACCACTCCATATAGTCTCCAGTTCAGCTGTATTCTAACTCTCCATTCTTCTAGTTCACAGCCTAAACTTACCTCTGACTCCACTGCCTCCTCTTGCCCCTCACTGACATTGTCTCAGTGGACTTTCTGGTAGTGGAGCTTACATTCAAATGGAAATCCATATAAGACCGACGAGGTGCTGCTCACACCACACAACTATGAAAGTCTCCACTGATTAAAGCAAACCCTCCACTACAAAACCTTGAGTCTGGACCAGTCAAAGCTAGAACAGGAAAGGAAGGAAACAACACATTTCCCGTGGAGCGCACATTCCCCCGCTGTGCCCGTAATCGTGGTGAGGGGTCAAAGATTTCCAGCTGAGTTTGCTGTTTTAAGACTACAATTTGACACCTGCTGCCCAAAAGCTGCTCTGTAGAAGAACAGGCAGCCATATGAAGCAGCTATAATAATAAAAAAATAAAAAATAAAAAAAAGCCCTCAGATCTGTGAATCTGATTTCCCCCCCTCAATTTGCAAATTGCTCTGGATGGTCATTTGAGGGTGGAGCTGAGATTATCTCCCTCCAGGGATCAAGTGGAACCGAAGGTTCAGTAGAAGAACGAGGCATGGAAACGTAGCTTGCTGGACCCCCAAAAAAAAAAAAAAAAAAAAAAAAAACTGGAGGGCAGGACGTAATTTTACAAAATGCGCTAAAAGAAGGAACCTCTACAGAAATGCTGACTGACTTGTGTATATCGGACTAAAATACAGAATTTCTGCAAACCTCATTTTGTTTGAGTATTTATAGTGACACTGATGTAAATTTAGCTTGAAAAGCAAAACAAAAATGTACACAGGCTTGTTATTCATTTATTTTCTGTAACTGGATCCTAATTAAGGTAACAGGGAGGCTGGCGCCCATCCCAGCCAACTCTGGGTGAGAGCAGAGTACACCCTGGACAGCTCGCCAGACTGTTGTAAGGCAGACGCATGTTGACGGCTATGCAGCTACTCTTGTTGAAAGTCAGCAATGGTTCTTTTACATGAACCTCACACCATAGACAGTGAGAGACCTGGCCGGCCTTTGATAACCCAGTTAGCTGCACTATGGGGAAAGCTGTGAAAGAGTGGGGCTTGAACCCCCAACCTTAGGATCTGTGATCCAGCAGCACCTCTACCACTAGACCAGCACTGTCCCTATGGGCTCATGTGATTGCAATATAATTAAAAATATTTTGCTGACCTCTGTAATGCCTTTAACCGTAAAGCACACGAATGAGCACAAGAAACACACATTATCTCTTTTTCCTCTTTTGAACTTGAATTAGTTTCCACCAGGGAGCAATAAACAGAAAAAAAAAACACTCTTAGCCACAACATTTGCATTACAGGCTGCCTTCCCACCCCCACAAGCACTGTGTGGGTGTAATAAAGTTAAAAAAAGACACACGCCACCTACAGAGTGACTCTTATTTTTTAATTTATTTATTTTTGGTTAAGGGATGAATGCATGCGCTAAGGAATTCATTCATTTTCTGAATGGGTTTTAATCACTCAGTATAGAATAGCACACTGGGACCTGATCTGTTTAGCACTCCAAATATTTGGATTTAAACCTTACGTGGACAATAAGAATTCACGAAATATTCACAGAATCCTAGTCCTGATGTTCTCCTTTCAGTTGAATACCACACCTCCGTTCATTCAGTTCATTTTCTGTACACGCTTAATCCTAATTAGGGTCGTGGGGAGGCTGGCGCCCATCCCAGCCAACTCCGGGCGAGGGCAGAGTACACCCTGGACGGCTCGCAAGGCCATCGCAGGGCGGAAACACACCGACGGTTTTGCAGCCTACTCTTGTCGAAAGTCAGCAATGGTTCTTTTACGTGAACCTCACACCATTGACAGAGAGAGACATGCCGGCCCGTGATAACCCAGTTAGCTGCACTGGGGAGAAAGTGACAACATTGTGGAGAGTGGAACTCGAACCCCCAACCTTAGGATCAGCGATCCAGCGGGTGTTTTTGTATGGAGTCTACATGTTCCAATCGTGGTTGTTTGGGTTTCCTCATGGTACTCTGGTTTCTTTTCATAGTCCAAAGCCTATGCATATTATGGTAACTGTTTCTTCCAGTTGTCTCTAGGTTTTGACTGTGAGTGTGAATGGCTCTGTGTGTGTGTTGACCCTGTGATATACTGGTGAGCTGTTCAGGGTGTACACCGCCTTAGCCTAGAGTCAGCTTGATAGGTTCCATCTACCAGGAGATCCTAGTCGGATTAACGCAGGGGTCGGGAACCTATGGCTCGCGAGCCAAACGTGGCTCTTTTGATGACTATATCTGGATCTCAGATAAATCAGGTGGCCTTTCTTAACAGAATAACGAATACATAGTTTAACTTTCATTTAAATAAAAATACAAAAAAAGCCATCCAATAAAACACAAACAAATGAATAAATCTCGCGCATTTAAATCTATACATCTATTTTCAATGCCACGTCACTGTGGCGCGCAGTGGCAAGCCAATCCTTTCTGTATGCCAGTATGCGGGTGGGTCCGATACCTTGAAAGTCTCATTGTATTGGATTATAACAACAGCCACAGACTGCGCGTGTTGTTTTTTGAGTAAAGAGGTAAATTTCCCTTGTCTTTGATCGGCTCATTTGCACGAAGCCAAGCACAGCTGGCAGGCAAACACAAATGGACAGACATTAAAAAACTTCAACCCGCAGACCAGCTGATTGCCAAAACTTGGGACGCGCTTCCTGTCACATAAACACTGCAGCGTGTGAGTCCTGTCGTATTGACCATGTTTGGTTATACATATGCACGCGAGCAGTCCTCACCTGAAAACATCAACCCGCGGTCACGGATGTATGGAGTCAGTATGTTTAATGCTAAAGCACATCCTTATGCCAAGTCTGAAATACATTCTGCAAGTATGGAGGCAAAAATTATAAAGGCATATAAACATGAAATATATTTTTGTTGGGCAGCACGGTGGCGTAATGGTAAGCATGTCTTCCTCACAGCAAGAAGGCCTGGGTTCAATTCACATTTCGGGCATTTCTGTGTGGAGTTTGCATGTTCTCCCTGTACTTGCATGGGTTTCCTCCAACAGTCCAAAACCATGCACAGTAGGTTAATTGGCTATTTCAAATCGCCCCTGGGTGTAAGTATGAATGATTGTGTGATTGTTTCCCTGCTATGGCCTGGCGAGCCGGCCAGAGTGTACCCAGCCCACGCTCAGAGTCGGCTGAGATTTGCGCCAGCCTCCCCGCGACCCTAATTAGGATTAAGTGGTTTAGAAAATGAATGAATAAAATATATCTTTCTTTCTTTACTGGCATATCATTTATTCACACCATTTATACGAATGTAAATTGAATAATATTTAGGCTTGTTGCAATATTATCAGAGGCAGAGATCTTGCGGACGTGATGGTAAACAATGGAATTTTTTTTGTTAACAAATAAATAAATAAAGACTTAGAGAGCTCCAAATGTGAGCTTCATTCTGTTGACTTCCCGCAAGATAACCTCCAGGTCAAATTTCTGAGTTTCTGACTTTCCGGAAGGATACAGGAAAAAAAAAAAAACAAAAGCAAAAACATGTTGCTATGCAGCAAACTGCACCGAGGCGTGACGATAGAATCACACATAAACTTCACACTCTGGATAAGCACCAGTATTTAAATATGTACAAGCTTAATTTGTCCACCACTGAAGATTACATCTTGCTGCATGGGAAAAAAAAAAAAAAAACTCAGAAATTATTTCCTGCGATGAACAAGCACAAAGGTAATGGGTCAAGTTCAAATCATTGTTAAGAGATTAAAAAGTAAAAAGTAGTAAGAAAATATATTGATTCATTAAAAGAACTTGTGTCTTCAGGTCTGATGGCGTTTTATATACATTACATTACATTATATATATTACACCCGAGCCAAGCAGCTCATCCGGTGCTTATCCCTGCTTTCCGTAGCGTGAAGCCACTAGGAGTACAGCTCCTCCTGGATAGGATGCTAGTCCATCGCAGCTTACCTTCC